>OZ035873.1:93653150-94040150 GCA_964034865.1 Eristalis intricaria
AAACAAAATAAAAAATAAAAAATAAACTAAAGTTAAGTTAAAGAAAGTTAGAATACACAATAAAATACACGTTTTATCTTAGTTAAGTGCAGCGAAGCATGGCAGAGTTTTCTCATTCTCATTCCACCACTCAAATATTCTGATGAAGGCAAAAAAAACATTGATAAATAAGGTAAGGTTAGGAAATACTTGTGTATACAGAAAAAGATACTGCGCTTGCCCCTGCTACCCAAATTTCGTTTGTTAATTCGATCGGTATTATATTGTATGTTGATGATAATCAGTTTAATTTACTTGGGTTGTTATAAACTTTATTAATTACTTGCGGCAGGATTTGTGTGATGGGTCATGTGATATAATTAAACCACCGCTTTAAACTGAATATCTTCATGTGTAATACATCATCACCCATCATTAAAATGTCTTGCTATGCGAATTTTAATTAAAACTATTCATCGATTGTTTAGATGCTTATTTTGTTGCTCAGCTTAGAATGCTAAACCAGCATCGCGATAAGTTGTGAAGATCTTTTCAATTGAGTTAACATAAGCGGCAGTCCTCAGATCAAGACCCAAGTTGTAACGCATTGCTGTCTTCATGATAGCACGAGCCGAACGCTCCATGGTGTAATCCAAACCAGAGTGTACAATATCCTTCTCAGATGCACCAGAAATACGCTTCTGGAAAGCTTCGGATGGTGTTACTGGGATACGTCCACCGACACGTCCAAAGCGACGCTCCAATGACTCTTGAACAGATTCTATAGGAAAAAAAAGGAAAAATGATTTTAATGTAGATAACATACATGGTTTATAGATTTTATGTCAAAAGCAACATAACACGTTAGTAAGGCTTCAATTGAAGAAAGATGTAAGTAAAACAAAAATAAACAAAACTATGACATGCAGATAACCCGTACAGAATGGGTGTTGGTGTTATGAGATCTGAAAAGCTTGATGGATGAATGCGAATGCGTGCAGATCATTGGACATGGAGTATACATATTTTAAGAAGAGGATACTTCTTTTGTCAATAAATAAGGCACAAAAGTCAGTTGTTATATATCAAAAAGGACAGTTTCGGTAGAATGAAATACAGGGGGGGCTTGTACCAGGAATACAAATTGACAGAAAAGATTTTTGTATACTTATGTAGGTGAATCCGAATAAAGGAAAGCAAATCTAAAACGGAATTGAGCTTACAACAAAGATGCTTGAGTACAGCCAGCCAAAAGTTCTTATTACACCCACGACATGTACGAAAGTATAAACATTTTAACGAAATGATAGTTTCCTGTTACTATAGATAACTTTATCGTGCTCCAGTTGATGGTTAACGAAATTGAACATACACAGTTGTTTCTAGCAATTAAAAAATTACAAGCCGCAACAAGTCTTCGTATACCTAATCACTGCAGAGTCTTCCAAGCGGAAATATAAGCGATTAGCGAAGACCTGTCCTGGTTGACCTGGAACGTAATATCCACTCGCGATATCTGTATCTTTACGAATAGGCAGGAAGCAATTAAATCCGTTACATCGTTCTCTGTAAATTTACTGTCGCATATGAATTGACGAGATATTCGATGAGATTCACATTCGCGTATGCTGGGTGCCAGGTCACGGAGAGATTATTGGAAACTGTGAAGCTGCCAATATCGCAAAATTCGCCACTAAACTGCCGGATGGTGGAGCTTCTTGTGAGAGATAGTTACTCCCTTAGCCACCGCATGTCACAGCTCAACGTTCTCAGTAAAGAAAAAGTCATTGCCAAATGGAAGACAAACAAATCTCCAAACAAATCTCGGCTAGTCTCAGATAGCTTGATCTCCTTAGAGAGATCAAAAATTAGCACTGCAGTTGCAGTAGCTGCCTATTAGGTCTACACGCAAACACACTAGAACTTTTCTCAAATGATTTTTGCAGCAGTTGTCTCGATGAAAACTACACTGCACTCGCCTCAATCAGGAAAATCATTATGGTCCCCAATTTCTGTGGCAATATAAGCGGTGTTAGTTAAACACCGGTCAAATCAATCTTGGAACTCTCTAACTAAACTGGCTAGCTGCCATACTAACCACGCCCAATCCGTCGTAAGTAAGTCCACGTGGCTGTACAATGAACTGCATCTTTAAAGCCACTTATTACCTACCTTCCTACCAACAAGTCTCACCTAAGCTTTGAAGACAGTAAATCGTTCTCCAGGATTTGCACCAAGTGAGCGCCTATTAGTTTTCAATGCTTACAATTGCTTCATCTATAGTATTGAAGTGGACAGTAATTTGAGAATGGGTGGTTTCATAAACGTCAGACTAACAAGAAATGAGTTTGACATTTTCATTAACGCCGATTTACGATCAGACTAACTTAGGTGTAATGCAGTACCTTCTGTTCATAAACGTCGATATGTCCTCGATGTCGGGCAGATATCGCAGTCATTATTTTTTGACTGCGTAGGCATTCTGCAGCGGGTTGAAATGCGATTTCCAACACCCAACGTCTATTACTTTGCGACAATAAAATATGGGAGATTTTCATATTTGATTACGGCCAAGATAATACAATGTCTTTAGTGTGCTTTTATTGACACATAATTATCTAAAGATCATCTCCAAAGTTGTACTGAGAATGATTTCATGATAGCAAAATAATTTAGTGACATCAGGAAATGACATCTAAGTGTTTTATAGGCCCGATTGATATTTACATGGAATCACGCCTACTTTCTTCATGTTTATCATGCAGTGAAGGCATGAATCCATGGATATGTAAAATTTGTTTAAATTTTTATCTAAATTTGTTAATTAACTGAGACAATAAACTTTACTTCAGGAACTAAGTTCCAAAAACGGAAGATGTAGATTTTTTATGTGTCACTGAAGACTCGCTGCAGATCCTACATATACTTGTGGAGAGTAGAACATTTTGAGGAGCACAAGACAATGCTGTAAACCATAACTAGCGATAATTTTAATTAAGGAGGTGGCGAAGGTGTTTGTCTACCCGGGGGCACAAACGATAGGAGTCGAGATTCGACGGGTTTTGAAAACAACTGGACTCCTGACTGGAAGGACCATGCTCTACGACACACTTATGCTTTATTACTTATTGCCAGCTATATGGATTCGAAAGCTGAACGATAAGCAAAACTTTGTAGCTGATTCTGGATGCTGATTCAAGGTGAATGGAGGAAAAGACACAATCGCAAGCTACAAGCTGTAGTAAGATGTGGATGTAGTCGGCTGGCCAAAATCCGTCGACTGCACTGGCTCGGCCCCATTGAATGCATGGACACTGATGCTACAATAAGGAGAATTTTCGAATCCAAACCTCCGGGTTCGAGGTGAGGAAGACCGAATGTCCGTTATAAACACCAAGTATTCGCGAACCCAATGCAACTTGGTCTTGATGGAAGCAACGTGACCAGCCGTAAACACCAAGTATTCGCGAACCCAATGCAACTTGGTCTTGATGGAAGCAACGTGTCCAGCATCGCCATCGTTTATTCAGGTTCGGACCCTCCATGAGTCGTAGGCCTACTAAGTACGTAAGTACAAAACAATGGTCCATGATGAAAGCAACCAGCGTTCTGCAATATTACCTGGATATCATTGTTGATACAGAAAACTGGTAAAACAGAACATCCAGTGATTCCCCCTAACCTCTATTTTCACGTTCATTAGGATTTCATGATGGCTGTACGATGCAAGACCAACAACATAATAAAGCTGACGAAGACGAGCACGAATAGCAACTACCTACACCGCACTTAACCTAACTTGACATTGTAAATTCTTTCTGATGAAAAGCCATTTTATACCATTAATACTCAGTTCAGCATTTGCAATCACAAGCAAAAATTGTAATTTTGCATAAATCTCCGCGGACATCTACTCTCAATAATCCGTCTGGTTTGACATATGTATATAGTTTTTCTCGAGAGAAAATTTGCTTAATAGAGTTTCAAGACAGATTTTTTTCGTCTGAAGATTTGTTACCGGGTCTACGTACATCCTATCCACCTAAATCTGCATGCAATTAGTCTGAGCGATACACGGGAGCACATATATGTACTAGATATACATAACCGTATTTGAAGCCCATTTAGGCGACGTGTACCTATGACAACGGATGCTGTCACTTTCAATCGTAGGCTCCAGTGTTTATACGAGCTAGTTAATACCGATTTGCTTCGTGATTCGCAAACAACACATTAACACAATTACAAGACTTTATCTCGTTGATACATGTTCTCAGAACCCAACTTTTAAATAACATTAGTTACAGTATCTAATAAGTGCTATGATTGAATTCTAACCACACTCTTAAACTCGAACAGGGGATCAGAATAACAATTTTAAATTTTCATCCTTTGGACATTACTACGTACTAAACTGTACGCGACTGACTTCGAATACGAAAGACTTTCAACACGTGAAAGTTAATCAAATTCTGGAACAACAGTACAGTAAGACAAAACTTCGTAGATTTGAAAAAAAAATAACGATTCATTGCAAAACTTGAAACTTGGTAATGTGCACTAAGAAGTTATGTTAGATATGCGCAGTAGACTGAGTTTGAGAACAGAGAAATGTTTGAAATGCCCATGTCAAATGACTTGTAAACCATGCTTTGATTGAAATGCAACATATTCTTAATGTGTAGAAAACAAAACCAAAATGCGCTATTCTCATATCATATCTACATCACAAAAATAAAATAAAATCAATTGGAAAAACTTTACAAAGAAAAACCAACATAAAAATGAAAAAAGCTGGACAATTTTGATTTAATTGATATCGGACTGAAATTTGCTATGTTCTTCTTTTTGTTTTTGCGTTTTTTTAAGGAAGGGAATAAGTTACGAAAAAATAATGAAGGATTTAAATTAAGAGTTATACAAAGAAATAATTCAAGAACTGTACCGTCAAGAACAAATCTTTCAATAGACTGTTGGACTGAGGCTAAATAGTGGTAGAAGAAAATAAAAATATGTTTTTAATAAATAAATAAAAAATTAAAATCTTTGTTTAGCAATAAAATAAATACAAGATACAAAGTTTCAACTAAAAGCAAAAGTATACAAAACAAATAAAAATAAATAAGGAATGAAATCGAAATTAATGAAGACCACGAAAGCATCAATGGTTGCGTGAATGAATGACTAGAATGTAAATAATATTAATTTTGAAGTAAATCAGGGAAAACCGAAATTGAATCAAAGGCAAAAAAGTGAAAGGAATTCCATTGAAAATTAATAGAAGCGAAGAAGATATACATATGTATATAATTTTTTGTAAGCCGTTAACCAAATGAATCACGAGGCCGATCGAAATCATCTGTAAACTTACCCAAGAGGTGATAGTTGGATTCACGTTCATATTTGAATGTAAGACGACCATATGAAACGTGATTCAAGTTCTTGAGCCATTCAAAGAATGAAACTGTAACACCACCGGCGTTGATGTACAGATCTGGGATGACCAAGATGTTGCGATCGATTAGGATCTTATCGGCAGCTGGAGTAGTTGGTCCGTTGGCAGCTTCGGCAATGATCTATATTCAATGGAATGTGAATTAAATACCGTTTGTTGGAATTGTGAAAATTGGTCTTACCTTCGCTTGGATTTTGTGAGCATTTTCGCTGTTGATTACTTTCTCAACGGCAGCTGGAATGAAGATGTCGCATGGCTCGTACATCAAGTTTTCACCTTCGTATGCCTTTGCGTGTGGGTAACCAACAATGGTACCGGTTTCATTCTTGTAGTCTTCCAATTTCTGTGAATAAATACCAAGATGGGTTTGATATATAAACGATTTAGACAAGGCGACCCGATGTCATTTAACTTCTTTAACATTATCCTGGAGAAGATCGTACAAGACTAACACGAGAACAATAGAGGCACGATCTTTCAGAAGGTACAACTGATAGCCTAAGAGGATGACATTGACGTGATTGGCAAAACACAGCGTGCTGTGTTGGAATTGAGACGGAAGCGGCTAAAATGGACCTAGCTATGAACGAGGGCAAAACAAAATATATGCTGTCCTCAATAAAGGACGTACAACATCGACCTGATAGACAGATGGTCGCAATGTTCAGCTATAATTTCGAGGTAGTTAGGAACTTCGTCTATCTCGGCTTCGCAATAAATAATATGAACAACATCAGTACTGAGATCAAACGCAGAGTTACTCTTGCCAATCACTGTTTCTACGGGCTCACAGGAATTAAGTAATAGAACCCTCTCTCGGAGGACCAAGCTGTCTTTATATAAGACATTGATCATCCTAGTTCTGCTGTACGGAAGCCATTGGTCTCTCCGAGTGAAAAGTATTGCGTGAGATTTTGGAGGAGAAGGTTCAACCAGGAACTGTACGGGCTGTACACCGACATGAGCATATTCACGCGTCTGTTGCCTAATGAGACTAGGCCATGTAGAGAGTATGAACAACTCATCTCCGGCCCGAAAAGTCTTCGACTCCGAACACGTGCGACAATGCAAGTTAGGACTCCCGCATTTAAGGTGGGGCCTCCAGGTGGAGAAGGACATCATCCAACTTGGCATCTGGCCGCAGCTAGCCAGAGATCGTGATAGTTACAAAGGCAGGTGCACCCCGACTGCAGCACCAAATGAAGACACCTCTCTATAAGGGACACTTCTCCTTATGGACAATTCGTCATGGCCCCGGCGTTTCAACTCCTTCAGAACGGACACCCCTGCATAACGGACAATCATGATGGTCCCGCTGCTGTCCGGTCTAGAGAAGTTTCACTGGATATGGGTTGCGCGAGAATCCGAATGGGACCTGAACCTTGCTTCACCAGTAACTACTTGGAGGGAAAGCCTACTTCAAACGGGGATATCTCTCTTATAATTGGCAGTGACTCAAAGGAGGTGGATTCATCAATTATGCAAGTTGTTCGTATCGAGAATTGACCACCAAGCCACTACGCCATGCCAGGTTAGCACGGAGAAGCTAATTATCCATCGTTCTTTATTTGCTAATCATTCTATAATAATGTAGACTAAACATTTCCTAGAATTTAAATGACTGATCAAATAAATCAGAATTTGGTTAATAGGTTAGGACTTCAAGAGATATGCATATACCTACATATGTCCGAACCTTTTACGTCTAATTCTGTTCTGGCGGAACAGAAGCGTAGACGATGCTCCAAAGCCTCAGCATATACATATGTGTGCAGATGAGTGGACGAGAATGGTGACCGCAAAGACAGCGCCCCTCGTTGATACCAACCAGCATTCTGGAGTGGATTGTAACATACACTTAATCCACGTGTAAAATGACATGGTTGATACACAGTCTCCAGCTTTTACTATTACTAACCAGAAAGACAATCAATCAAGATATGAAAACCAGATTAACAGGTTGCATTCATTGCGTCTATGTAACAGTAAACAACTGTCAACGCAAACAAAAATAATTTTAATTTCTTGTTAATTTTCTGTATAATTCTTTTCCGATTCAAATTTAATTAAAGGTGTCTGGTAATTTCGCTTTGTTCTCAAATGCACGGAAGGAAACTGAGGCATTGTGTTTGCCATTGAAATTACGCGAAGTGAAGAAAGATTCCATTCCTCTCTGTATATTCAGAAGTGGCCGAATTTCGAAATGTTTGCAGAAAGAAGACGAAAAGAGGACTCAACCCCTCCCTTTTTGTAATTTTTAATCTTCATAAGCAACCGTCTGAAAGAAGGCTTAAAGGGCTTTACAGATATCGATTCTAACTGTACTCACCACTCGACGAAGGTGGGAGGTGAATCGATATGTTACATCACTCTATGCGTTACAAAGTCGCAAGTTATAAAATAGTAAATTCTAGAGGTCAGACTTATATAGCATAAGCTCTTAAAAGGGTTGCGAGAATCATGTGCACACGTGAATAAGATTTATATATAAATATGTACGTTATTTCCGCATTCCTCAAATGCACACCCAAGGTCGTATTTAATTCTTCGAATTTTCAATTTCAGTTACAAAGTCATAGCGGTCAATGAAGTTATTTAAGGATTTCCCAACACAACCGTCACGTGTCGCATCACATCACCAAAATTAGAATCAAAACAAAAACAAAATGAGAATCCACACATGTGATGGATTTAAATTTTTGGCAACCACTTAGCATTTTGAGAGAACATCTGTGTCTTGTACAATTAACACCCCGTTTGAATAGATTCAATTTTTGCCTTTAATGAAATTCACAACATTAGTGCTAAATTACCTTGGGGTCAATGCCTTCAGGACTGAAGATTGAACCATCGTGTTCAATAATACCAACACATGTAGCACCGGCACGAACCAGATAGCGGCAGGTGTGAAGACCTACATTACCGAAACCTTGAACAATGAAGGTCTTGCCACCCCATCCAGGTGTAGTTCCTGTGAAAGAAATAAATACAAATTAATTGAAAATCCATACACGTGCATTGTTCTGCAGTTGCATAAACTCTAATACACATTCTGTAGACATACCAATCTGGCTCATGTAATTAGCCTCATTGATGAAGTTCTCCAAACCGTGGAAGACACCACGACCAGTCGCAGACACGCGACCATGAATGCCACCCTGGTTAATTGGTTTACCGGTGACGCAAGCGTGCGCGTTGATATCTAAATGTCCAATGGTTTTGGCGTATGTATCTGCAATCCATGACATTTCACGCTCTCCAGTTCCCATATCGGGTGCTGGTACATCAACACCGGGTCCAATGAATCCCTTCTTGGCCAACTCAAGGGTAAAACGACGTGTGATTTTTTCCAACTCATGTTCTGAGTATGTTTTCGGGTCTATCCTAAGACCGGCTTTAGCACCACCGAATGGTACATCAACACATGCGCACTTGAATGTCATCAAAGCCGACAGAGCTTTGACTTCATCACGGGAAACATCTAAGGAGAAACGAATACCTGAAATAAAAAAAAAGACGGTCGTTAGTTTAAGTTACAATTTAAGCTACAATTTTTGAAGTGATTTTTTCCATAAGCATGAGCTGTTGGGGATTTATTGAGGAACATTTTGCTTATCGCAGATTCTGTACTCAATTTGACCTTTAAATATCATATCTTTAGGACGAGGAGGACGTTACGTACAGACTTATAAAGAATTGGCTGAACCAACACCTAGAACCATTAAGATTATGTAACAAAACATGGACTCGTTTAAGAATTTGCCCTACCATCATACAGATAATGCCTTCTAAAGTAGGCTCATTTACTTATTTACGTCGCTGAAGCTTAATGGTAAATAGAACAAAATTAAGACAAAGCTATCATACTAACGATAGCATGGAGC
This sequence comes from Eristalis intricaria, assembly GCA_964034865.1. Classification (NCBI taxonomy): domain Eukaryota; kingdom Metazoa; phylum Arthropoda; class Insecta; order Diptera; family Syrphidae; genus Eristalis; species Eristalis intricaria. The sequence goes on from OZ035873.1 coordinate 93,662,469, forward strand.
TAAGATGTAAGTATGGGAGTAGAGCAGCAAACGGACTTTGGAATAGTTTTCCCCTAGAAAACTTTATCTAACAAAGATTCTTCACATCGGCGGACTGCTATAAGTTACATGAATGTAAAATAGAACATATGCTGTGGAAGTGGAAGCATTTCAACTCGGATAATCTTTCGAAATATATCGCAATACGTGGTCTGATTTCAATTACCTAATGATGCGACCCACGAAGCAGCAGTATTGCATAGCATCAAACAGAAAGGGAGATCAAAACAAAAATCTTGTTTATTAAATTGAATCGAGAATTCATTAGCCGCTCAGCGGTCGTGTTAGTTTTGATAGCGGATACGAACAATTACTATGCATTTCCTCCTGGCGTACAAGGAATGTATGCCTCTCTACATAAGATATATGTACCCCACACACTTGAAGAATTTTGGCATTATTGCCCGTTGAAAAGAAGATGTGATCATGATGACAGTCAGACAACTATTTTTGTTTCTTATTTTTTGTTCAAACAAATTTTAAACCGGATTTTATTCCTTCTGCAAAGTCTCATGTTGTTTGTTTATCTGTACATATATTGGACAGAGACCAATTTCTAAATATACACTTTCAGCCGTCCATTCTTATTTAGTTATTTCAATTGATCGCAAAACACGAGTCTCAGCGTCTGGGACGTCTACATCTTTATGCAATTCAATAAACATGCAGTTTCAATTTCATTTTAGTCATAAATACACACATGCTCAAATGAATGAATCATCATCGCCCCCGTTATGTAAGACACAATGTACTTTAGAACAGTTTGATCGAAATGTAACTTCGATGCAAGAACATTGTTGTTAAGTGCCGACAAGTGGGTAATTAAAACGAATTTATGTGTCTAATTTAACCGCATGATAGCCGCGATTAGATTTGAACATAAAGATAACCTCTAAACTTCTTTTCAGTTTGATACTAAGAAATTCGTCTGAGACCAATCGAAGGCAAGTGATATTCTTACGTAATTGACCTAATTCAAATTGGAGAAAACTAAGGTGCATAGTGAAGGATAAATTTCTTATACCGTTCCGTTTATCTGGATTTATTGAGTTCGACGTATTCCAGTTTTATAGTTTATTTGAAGATTCTGAAATGAGATTTGCTGAAGAGGTAAGTGCCGGCTGTGTACACACGACTTTAGAATTGCACTGACTAAGCGGGTAAATTCGAGTTTTATGAGAAAGAATGTGTTAATGGAACCTACTAAACAAACGTCCGTTATACAGGAAAGAAAACAAAATTTATAAATATTGTTTACGTCACATACAAAGCAATTTCAGTAAAAGTACATACGTAAGCAGAATGTGTCGTGTGCAGTGGATTGGTGCGTCGACTCCTTCGCAGAGGGTACCAGATACGCAGTTACCAACTTTCACAATTCACGTCTCCAAATCTTTCGAGTCACTGGCAATTTCCAATTACATCAACCGAACGTGCTTTAAACAACAGAAATATGATCAAAACTCAATTTTAATTGGATCACCAGACCATACGATGGGTGTGCTGATAATTATGGATGGATGAAGAGGAGCAACCACGTGTCCTCTATCTAGAGCCCATACTGGTCTACGTATCAAAGATGGACTCTGGAGTTGAGAGTGCAGTTTTTGGACAAAAAACAAGGATTTCCGTACCAATCCTAAATCCAAGAAACCGTGATCTGCGTTAGACAAAACCTCCTCAAAGATATTAATAGCGCTAAAATTCGTCCTAACAAAAATTTTCCCCATAACGGTCAAATTTTACTTCGACGCACTATTATCACTCGCCAGACACAATAAAGAGAAGCTCTTCTAAATAAACCTTGCTGCCTGTATTCGATTTCCGGCCGGTACGACCAAAAATAATTTTTACAGTCGCATCTCTTTCGAGTCACTTCCCAAACTTGGCCGTTCGGATTCGGCATAAAACTGTAGGTCTCTTCTACTCGTGAGAGAACAATAGCACACACAATACGACTGTACAGCGTGTAGCACGACCCATATTATAAACCTGCATCAAGGCATGTGTCTTGGCATTGCCTTGAAGAGGATGCGACATCCCAGCTCATTTTATGTGAATGTCCGCCACTTATCTGATTAAGAAAGTAGCTCGTCTTTTGGATTAACTCCAACCATTCGACACAATGATCTCTTCAGGTGCTCTTCTTCTTCAGGTCTTCTTCAAGCGATGTCGGTCCCTTTTCGACATGGCTTCAACAAGAGCAAAAAAATAATGTGTGAATAAAGTGTGACTGCTATCTCCAGCGAGCTACTTTAACCTAACTAACCTATAGCCACAGCCGCTGTACCTAGATTACATCACCGAACGAAAAAAGCAATTCCGTAAAAGCCTGGAGATAAGTTGTAAATATCGATTTTACGCCATTTTCAAAATTAAATAGACACAGATTCATTCCATCCCTTCAAGGGAATAAAAGAAGTTATTGGGTCGCTCGTGTTATCATGTAAAGTCGGAGGCAATCGAAAATGTTTTGTTTTTCTGGTTTTCAACACGAGTGCGAAAGTAACCAAAAGGAAATCAAGTAATTATTACTCGCGCAATTCTTTAGTTTCAAAATCGTCTAAAACAACCAAATTTAAAGTCAAAAACAATTCGCAATAGATACGTCGAACTGTATTCATAGATAATTATGTACGCACGCAATTCTATGACGTCAATGACCAGCCCCCTTTTTTATTGAAGTGTTGTTATTATTGCTCGTACATGGTTATATGAAAAACATTTTTTCGAAATCGGGATTCGACTAGCTGAAGAGAAAATCTATAAAAGATGAATAATCATCGAAGGACTTATGTAAACATTTTTGGATTCTAAATGCTGTCATGGAACACAAGCAAGTCACAAAAAGATGCTTTAATTAACTTTGAGTTTATGTCGCAATATAAACTATTGCTTGAAACGGGAAATGTACCACGCAGCTTATAGGATGGAAAAGATAAAAGCATTTTTGTGTGGTTCAGATGGTGTTGATGAGGTCATTTGTCTCTTGAAGATGATGTGGCCTTGGTTCAATTACATATACATATTTCTACTGAAATGTAAGGAGGTATGAACATTTTTGTCATTTGATTAATTTATAAATTTTGCTAAGCAACCGAACTTCTTACATTTTGGTTCAGATCCAGGTGCACTCCGAAGTGTAGGTTCATCCAAGAAGGACAACCAATAGATAGCTACCATTTTATTTTAATTATATGGTGGCTTAATAAATGTAGCTAAATAAATAAATTTAATGCATTCACAGTAAGTGTAAAGGAAGACTATACCAGATAAGGTTTAAGATCCTAGTCCATTTTCCCACAAGTGCGTTAAGTACAACTTTTTCTGGGCTGCTGTTGTGCTAACGCCGGTGATTATGTTATTTAACATTCGAAAATCTTGTTTTAAAAATTCTTAATCGAAAATACATAAAAATGAATGCAAAACTGGAGGAATCAAATAATCGGACGCTACTCCGTTGATGAGAGTGCATCCCTATTTATTGTAACATTAAATGTGTTTTTTTAGAGGTTTGGTTTTTAAACTGGGATCTCTGTTTCTACCATGGCGTAAGGAAAATCATCCTTACCCCACGTGTTTCTACAGATTGTCAATTTAACAGTTGAACGTTGATTTGTATTTAGAATGTTTTGCCATCTTATGGTGAACTAAATAACGCCAACACAGCGAGTACAAATTATGCAAACTTAATAGAAAACCTTGGCTTAGTTTGCCAAACTTATCGTTCGCTACGTCCATTTTACGGTTGACATAATCGTTCATCTGCGAAAGTTTTATTCGTAACACGATGAATCGTTTTCGCACCACGTAGTGGAAAATGCGCATCCCCAAAGAAGACAAACAGTGCGAAGAACTTATTGCCACGCAGTGTTGAGAATCCGAAAGATTTGATGCGCCATAGTTACCGTCAACGGAAAGCGCTTTAGAAACATGGTTTCGGACTTGTTTGTTGCTGAGTTTAATGGCATTGACGTGAAAAAGATGGCGCAACATGCAACGCTAGACTCCACAAATTTAATGCGAGAAACATTTGCTGAGTGTATAATTTCGCATGAAGGATCTGTGAACTGGCCTCCACGATCCTGTGATCTCACATCTTTGAATTACTTTCTAGCACTTTGTGCACTTCATACAAGATAGCCAAGATGGGCGTATGCCCGAAATCATGTTTAAAGACTAATGGCTTAAAATTATGACTGGAAGGAGCGTGCCGAGGACCGTCAACGAGGGAAGGCAGCTTTAGCTCAGGCTCTGAACCTCCAAGAGTTGTTGGCCTAATAAGTAAGTACACTTAAAATTATCAATTAAATTAAGCAAATATCATAGACATTAGCATTAGCTCGAACTGATTCATTTTATATTGAATTTGTATACATCTAAAAAAAAAAACAATGTAAGGCTAATTGCGATATGGGGCCAGAAAAGTTCACAAAATCCAATCGATCTATACTTACTCTTAGAAGACGTATCACCATCACATCAATTTCCATGTTAAGTAGGTGCACTTCCTCCCACTGGGTGCAGCACAGAAGCGCTATTTTCAAAAATCCATCAAAGCTAGTGTAATTTACTATCATCCATGTATAAACATAACGTAACAAATAAATCGATACGGCAGAGGGTATTAGCATATGCACATGTACAAATAAATTAAAATCATTTACAACTTGTTTGCATAATTCTCTCAAACAGAAATGCTATCAGCAACGAAAGAGATAGAGGCAGTGAGTCAGGATTAGTTTAATTGTTAGATCAGGTGTCAATATCTCGTAACGATTTGACATTCAGCGATAACCAATAAAAACAAGTTCACGTGGAATATATTGATCGTATAAACTGTAAAAAAAAAAACCATGCACCGTAGTTTGGAAGCTTTTATGCTGTTGATTGTGCCAAGGTTCAACCCGCTGTGCCGCTATACGCTATAAATCAATTAGAAGTGAAGTTATTTAGTCAAGGTTGTATTGATAATCAACATTTATCCTGCTTTTGATATCACCGACAACACCTGATTTTTCCTCGAAAACAACTTATCGTCAAGCCACCCATCGGCGGCGTGGTGGACTCCATCAAACAGTATTGTTAGCAACAATGTCCAAAAATAACACGAAATTTCTAATAGGGCCACAACAAAGCGCAAACAAACACGTCCACTGATAACAACCATCAAGCCAACAACAAGATTAAATTAGCATCCACTCAGGAATATAAAATGACTCAAAACTGATGCCGAAATATCACCCATTAGTGAAGTCATTCTAAAATCAAAAAACAAATATGTTTGGCATAGAATCTAAAAAGAATCGGACCATCTTTTTGGGTGTTGACTTAGCTGTGATCGAATTAGTTATATTTACGAGATGGTCATATGTTATTCCCCAGATACTATGTTACGTTGCCAGAAATAGAAAAACCAAACGGAAATCGAAACACGCCCCTTTACGAGCCCCCCATGTCAGGTTGCCAAGTGGTACCACATTTGTCTGCAAAATACGAAAGTGACAACAAAAATTTCGTCAGATACGGTGGTTGTGATTCGGTGATCACGTTATTGCTACGTATGTAGTTTTGACGTCAGTAAAAAATGATAAGATGTGGAAAAACTAGAAAAACAATTGTAAAACTTCAATCTTTGACTTTTTGATTCCGACAAAAAATCATACCACATGATAAACTTGCAAAACGGATTTTAAACAAATTCCGCACGCACGTGTAGTTCTGGGCGGCCGGTGATAATATACATATACTCCTGCTCTTAGTCACAATCAAGGTTTAATGGCATTTGCAAACTGATCAGTTTCACGGTTTGATCGGGAAGCTCACGGTTTTGCGTTACCAGACATATTTTATCGTTTCTTTTGTTCTCTCTTAAATGATGATGAGCACATCTACATATTTAGTATACTGCAACAAAACATGAATGTTGCTTCAGATTCGATTTCGGTTGAATTTAATGAACTACTTGAGTATCACGTGTCTGGCGGATGAAAATTTAGACAATTGACCGTCAAATGATGTCTGTTGACGTGTGAAAAAAGGAGCAAAAACACGCAGTTGTCAAGCAATAACAATTGGTCACATATAAATACTATTTCGGCGGTTAGAGATAAATATCTCGACACGTTAAAGCGAAATTAAATATTTCTCCCATTATCATGTAATGGATACTTGCGAGCTAATAACTTTCCGTTTCAGCACTTCAAACATGATATCGTTTTGTTTGTCATTGTAAGCACAAACAACTTAACGCTACTCACTATTACACTTGTGCACAAGTATCTTTCTCATTTCGAGTGGACTCTGAATTTCTATCTAAATTAGGTTCAAGTGTAATACCAGCAGACAAAAGCAGTGTCACACTTGTACCATTCACTTAACTCGTATGCAAGTTTTCTATCATTCGGCCTTGTTGAAAGGTCAACATCCATATTAACATATTTTCACTACAAATAGATAAGTGCATATATTGGAATGTATTAGTTCAGTAACCTTGTTAGTAATCGAAAAGAAGCCTTCTACATCTTAAATTTGCCAACTTGACGTGTGTCTCTGATGTGTCAACTCACGTGAGTCCTGACATGTGAAAAATGCATCAATCAATAGGATAGTCTGCACAAATAAAACTGAGTTATGTAATCGTACAGAACCACAGGTCGAGTGTTTTCTCGAGACCGGAATACTTTTTGAGCATTGTCAGTGACTCGAAAGAGGTGGTCCACCTCTGACAGTTGGCAAAATCGGGTATCGAACCTGGCACCCTCTGCGTAGGATTCGACGCTCCAAACCACTACGCCACGACGATCCCCTTATCTACGAAACGACACGAACACATACGTTCGCACTTTCTTTTCCAAAACATTCTTTCTTGAGGTCTTTGTATGTTCTGCTGCTGTTTTGTTTGTTATCGCAGTTGTTTACTTTTTCTAGGCAAACACATATCTTATGAGTGATGGCACTGTGCCAAATTTATTTTCAAAAACGTAGAAAAAACATAAACATGTTTTTAATTTGTTCTAACGCTTCGTATGTTATTCAGAAAGATGTACATACATACGTATGTTCGATATCTACTTTATTGATTGGTCATCTGCGTCGAATATAATATGATGGTTCAAAATTGTTTTTGGTAAATGCCGTGTTTTTTTAAAGCAAAATATAACGCCTCTCTCATCTACTGAAAGGTGTGTGAAAAGAGTAGAAAAGAATGTATGTAGTTCAAATTTTGTTTTTGTCTTTCTTTGTGTGGTGCTACAGACCTAGAGGAAAGGTGATCTCTGGCTAGACGCATCTCCAACTGCGCACACCATGTTGGTCTAGGTCCTTCTGCGTTGTCTCACAGGCTCGGAGTGGAATAAACTTCGAAGCTGTCAATACTAGTCATTTTATGCGTTTGATCTGTTGACCCTTGGCAAACAGCGCTTATAGTTCGTAGCGGAATCGCACCTCTGTAGCATCTTAATCTACTTCTGGATAAGCTTCAGGTTGACTTTTGTCCACCCTTGTTTAAATTTGTACACAAATGCTATAAGATTATCCTCGAGACGAAATGGGATAACGATTTCTAAGCAACAAGTAGGAATGGACTAGTTATTTCTTTCCTATGTATTGTCTGTACTGGTGAGCTTTACGTTTGTTTATTTACAAAATCCAATGACGTAACATGAAGAACCACTGGAGCATAAGGAATACTACTTAATTTAAACATAGATCTACAAGCTGTGTGCGTTCATTTTATGAACGTCGATCTTAAGCCCAATGAGCGATCATATCAAAAGATATTTTTCTTAATTTCAAGAGGACTAGAGAGCCCACGGGGGATCATGTAGACGAACTTCTTGTGTTTCATAAGACTTTGTGGGATATGAAGAGAACAGTTTGAAAAATTGGAACAAGCGGTGAAAGGGTTAAAAAGCTGTTTATCTTACTTCGTGGAATAATACCCATTCTCATTTTAAAGTCTTGTATAAGCTTAGACTTCTTACATCTTATCATGGCCAACGAATGATTATTAAATCGTTCATTTCTTTCCACGTGACACAAGAAAATTTCCAAGACATTGATAACAACTGATTACCAACAAATTAAATAAATTAAAAAAAGCACACACCCCTTATCGCATTTATGTTTACCCCCCATGAAGAACTTATTTGGAAACTGATAAACAAATTAAATATACCAAAAGGTAAAGAAACGTAATTTGTTACTAAGTCACATTGCTATTGACGATACACCATTTCCTAAATCCTCAAGCAGTTAATGATAATTGAATGCGTAAATAATATGGAATACTTTTTCGTAGAAACTCTTTCAAATGGTAACAACATCATATAAACGATTAGATGTACATACATTGAATTAGAGGGAGTCGGTAAACATGTTTTCAACTTAATCGACCAAGTTCAGGCATTAGAGTGGATTTGTTAATTGTTGAATTCATCATTGATACTTCAAGATGTGATAAAAAATGTGTCATAATTGAATTAACACAAACTAGCGTCGTTGTTACTTCAAGGTGCATGCCAGATTTGCTGCTATCTACTCAATCAATTAAGAATACTGATACATTAATATGATAGTATGTAAAAGTTATCTCCTAATGTAGATCATTCGATCCATGATAATCAACTGCAAATAAGTACATTGTAAAAGATATGTTTGCTTTTCACTTTTGTGATAACCCTTTTTGGTTGAGTAAATAAAAAATAAGTTACATGATGTGAAATTATATGACTGTTGATAATGTTGAACATAACCAAGTAATCAGGCAATTTTCAATTGGTAACAGCATTTTGGATGTTGTCAACAAGTTTCGCACCCATTTTAAGGTCATAGTCAAGTGACAGGTCAAGTGTCGATAATCATGGAGCAGTGCCGCCCATTCATTCATTGAGTGTAAGTAATGGATGGAATTCTATCCCTTGATTGTTAGTTGAGTTTTTGTCTAGCGGTGTAAAATTCAGTGAAGATTGTTTACATGGTTTTTATCTCTGTTTTTGTTGAGCTGGTACAAATATTGCTGAGCAAACAAAATATGCTATGTATAATGTGTAAAAGTAAATATTTTAAATCGACCCAAAATTAATTCCAACTCGACATAAGTCATTTTCGAAAAAAAATAATGACCCTAATTTCCCATACTTTAAACTGCTACAACTTCGGCTATCCAAAACTTTGGACCCAATGTCAGTAGCGTAAAAAGGACCAAATTTATTATTTCAAGGTTTGATCAAACCAATGTCACTGTTACAAAGCTTTTTTTGTAAGTTAGTAGTATCGATATAATGAACGTGTCGCTCTTACAAATGGAATGGATATTCAATGCTACAGTCCATTTTTCAGGTACTACTCTTTCGTTTTCTTGCGTTTATCACCGGACAATGTAGGCTATTGGCGATCGTGTCCCTATGGTCTCCTGCGCACTCGAAAGTCGGTGCTTAGGCTCGATTCCCCGGTTCGACCAACATAAATTCACGGCGCCACCTCTTTCGAGTCACTAACAGTGCTCAAGGAGTATTCCTGACTAGAAAAAGCTTGTCAAACTTGGTGGTTTGTTGCACTCGTGAGAGAATAATGGCACCCACAACACGAGTGGTTTCTGTAGAAGCTAAGCCATGCCCATCTACGAGCTGTAGCGACACCCATATTATTATTATCATTAATATATGCAATTATAAGCGACAAAGTTGAGAGGTACCTTAAACTTATACGTGAATCACGTGAAAACAATTTATTTGCTAATTGGAAATTTCGGACATGTCGATGGGACATCAATTGGCAACGGAATTGCCCACACATCGTGTGTAGATAAGATGTATGTACAATATGAATATGAAAGCCTCTAAAGAACAGAAGAACACCTTGAAACTTACAAACCCTTGAAACTGATTTATACAGCAGACCCTGCGTAATAAAACCCACCGTTAATTGAAACATTTTATAAAATTAACCCTCATAAATTTGTTCAATTTTTAATCGAATCCGATGCAGAAACGCATAGAAAGCACTAAATATCCGTTTCCATGGGTACGCTATGTGAACGACAATAATTGTATTTAACCACATCCACATACATACATGAAAATCAGATTATTGTGCCGGCTGAAATTAAGTTGTTTAGAATCGGGTTTCTTATCGACAATGCAGGTCCAACCATTTTTTTTTAGCAAACTTGTTGACTTTACCTTGGCATTTTGCACATCGAATTATTTACCCGCATTAAGGCATTTTTAGCCTATTTACAAATTACATAACCAAAAAAGAAAAAAAAACGAATTGGGAAACCGCAGCAAGTGCAAAAAAGGTCATCGCACGTAAGTAGGTTACATATCGATTATTCATCTTGGAAATTCTTTTGCGAAAAGAAAAATAGCATTATCATTAGCACTCACCTCCTTTGGTTGGAACACGATGTGTACTGTGCTGTGCACGATAGCCAGTAATCATTTCGTAGTCTCCAGAATCACGACGCAGGGGGAATGCAATCTCGATAATATGGTCACATGGTTGCATAAGCATTAGAATGCCTCTAACCTTCTTTCTCTTTTCTTCCTCGGAGATCCTGCCTTTCATGTCACCAATAAGACTACTTTCGGATATCTGGCAGCCACGATGGAAGAAATACTCAACCATGTCGAAGAATCGGGGATCCTTGGCTGTTGGTACATCCTTAAGGCGGTCGGGAATCTGATGCTCGGCATAACCACGCGATTGTAAAGCTGCTGTGGGTAGTGCCTTAACAAGAGTAGAAACCTCTTGCTTAACAGCTGAGTGCCTAGCTAAATTCTTTAAATGATACATCTTCCTTTGTGTTAAGAAGATATTGTGGTGTGGTTTCAAAATTTAATTTCACACAAAAAAAAAACTCAAGTTTTAACTATCTATCGTTCTAAGCACAACTGTCTCTTGACCGACCGCGCAACGAACTGAACTAAAGGTGAGTGCCAAAAATTATTTTATTCTCTATGGGTGCTATTGTAGTATTCGTATTCGTATATTTAAATGCGTCGAGCCGTTCACCCACCGATTCAAACCAGAAATTATAGCACACAGGCGGTAAGTGTGTGAGTGCAACCGTCAAGAATATTTTTTCTCATTCTATCACTGCATGTATTTCCTAGTGTATCAATAAACTGTTAAAACTTTCTTTACCAGATGTGTGAGTTTGTGGGGAAAAAGCAATTTCGTTGACTTTCGCCTATGTGTCCCACCTGCAACACACAACGAAATTTTTGCACATGGTTAGTTCTGCGGTAGATTCTGTGGTATAGTGGTGTGAAATTGACACGGCACTGACATGTACGCAATGATAAAACTCACCACGATAGTTGAATGTGGAATCAAAATGACAACCGACGAATGGATGGCATCAGGTAGATTCAATAGCATGTGTTCAGGTAACGATTGGACTTTTGATTGAGGTATAATTACACATTAAAATTGATTAGCATGTCCTCGATGGACTTTAATTTTTAACATACATTTACTTTATATTCATTAAAATTGTTTAATGCTCCATTACTTGCAACAAGATTGAGGTCAATATAGAGGTAAAATATAAGCGCCGTTCAGACACAATAATTTTTCGTGACGAGTTGCTGAAGATGAGAACTCAATGTGCCTTGTACACCACAAAACAAGTCTGCGGTTTCGTTGTAACGTGAGTTCACATTGACGATTTCCCCCATCAACCACGGTTTTCAAAAAAATTATTGACTCTGAAACCCGCTGTTCAGAGACAGCCTTTGTATTCGTTTTTTTACTCTTAAAATATTAACAGCAGAAATCTAACCGAATAGTTGGATACGTACTAACGCAATTCATACGCGGTTTAAAATTATTCAACAAACGACCAATCTAGAGTGCTGTTAAAACCAAGAAATTGTCATGGCATACGATTTTCTCAGTCAGCTGTCATGTCATCGGGTTTTGTGGTGCAATCAATTTCTGCAAAATATCTTTATTATTTCTTATGGATTAATATTTAAAGTGCATGTGAATTAAAAGCAATAAATAAATATTGACATATAAATACATTTCATTGATTTCCCTGTTCAAGAAAACTGAATTCTTCGCGCAACTAGATTAGATGTGCATGCATGTCCACAAGCCGTACTCTTCACTCATGTGCACTTAATAAAAAATTGAATTGTTTCCAATTGATTTGTTTCAATTAGACACATTTCTCCGGTTCGAAATAGAATGCATGTGTAAGCAATACTCAATAAAAATCAATATCTAAGAAAAACAATTACAATGGCGAAGAGTAGAAATACAGTTTATTTAGCATTCGAAGATGAAGAAGTTACTGAAAAGCATAGAAATGTGATGAATAGTTCGATTAATAAGATTGGTGGACATCCTGTAAGTTGAGTGTCCTTGTTGCGTAATATCTCATCTAATTTTCCTTCTGTTCGCTTTTCTTTTCATTTTTTTAAGGACTGGCCAGTGGCGGATATTAAAGTTTCCAATTGTCCAGTGTGTAGTTCAATTCGTCCGCTAGTCGTGCAATTGTATGCACCATTAGAAAATTCTCAGTTTCATCGTACCTTGTACATCTTTGCGTGCTTGAATCCTACCTGCTCAAACAGCTCGAAAGGCTGGCTTTGTTTGCGAACACAATACTTGGACACATCCAATTATGATATAGAATCAGGTTTTGCCATAGAAAATAAACGAAACAAAACGTCCGGCCAGAAAATGTCCTGGTGTAATGGTGCCGACGATTGGGGTGACGATGCCGAAACAATAAATCAAAATGAAGAGAATGGAAATGTGATAAAGATGGACAACTCTCGTCTGTCTGATGATGAGGATGAAAGCAACTCAATGGAGAACGATATAATCTGTGCCATAGAGAATTTAGACGTGGATGACAAGAATGCAAATTGTGGAGCACAAGCAGAGAATGTGGTTGGCGCAGGTGTTGGTGCATTTGGCACAGTAAATGTGCATACAGTTTTTGCTGAGATTGAAGGTGAAGAGTCCGATATGGTTTTGGTTGAAACGCCAAAAGTTCCTGAACGTGATCTAATGGCGTTGCTGAAGGAGAACACTACGATTCAATTAAAAGTCAGTGATTTAACACTTAGGAGCTTCTTCTTAGCTGTGGATGAAGAAAGAAATATTTCATCACCAATAAACTATTTTGGATTGACTGACCACGTGCGAGACTTGTACCAAGAGTATAAAAAACACGATGAATTAAATGGAACCGCTAGTCCAGTTACCCCTCCATCATCCGGAAATAATGGCGGTGGTCTTGATGGTGATCAAGAAGCGTATGAGAAGAGCGTTCCAGTGCATGGCGACATTATGTTCCATAACTTTGTAAGCAACATTCAATGCAATCCCGGTCAATTGCTGAGGTAAGTTAAAACAAATGAGAAAATTTGGAGGCTGATGAATAAAAGTTTGTTTCAGGTACTCGCGCGATGGAAATCCTCTGCTCATAGCACCTTTAAGTGAACCTATTCCTAAGTGCCCAAACTGTGGAGGCGAGACCATTTGTGAAGTGCAAATACTTCCTACACTCATTCCAAAGTTACGATTGCAGCAAACTGGTGATGCCGCTCCAATCGAATATGGAAATATTTTGGTGTTTACATGTCTTAACAGTTGCTGGGATACACCTGATAAAATGCGTGTCGAAAACGTAATTGTCCAAAAAGAAGTCTAAGCGCTAAGCATAAGGATGTTAAAAAAAAAACACGGAACTAGCTGACTAGAAGCTGAAAGTAACTAGTCTAGTCATTAACTTAGTCTCTAAAATGTGCACGTACATATGTATTAAATATGTACAACATACGCTGATAGATTGTAATTGCACATTTCTATTTCCCACAAAAAATAGTAAATTAGAGAAAAATGCCCAATTGAGGTGCTTGGTCAATTATTGCTGAGACAAACAAGAAAATCAACTAAAGCGACACTAGACTTTTTTCTAGAAACACCATGAACATATCCCAGTTTTTCTTTTTTGTATACCTCTTCAAAGGTGATTACGAATTATATTGCGCAACGATAACCGAAGATTGGAACGATTTTAAAATTAATCTTATTTTGAAAAGTTTGAACTTGTATTTTATTACAAACTATTTGAAATAGTGTAGTCTCAAATTCAACTTAAATTTCTTCCAAATAATCCGCAGATTTTTCTGCATTTTACACACAGACAAAGAGATCAACTTTGAATTGATTTTATTTCCCTTTAAATGCAAATTGATATTTAATGGTGATAGAAGATGAATGCATTTATTTGTGAAGCAAGATCCATATATTTAATACTTAAGGAAAGGAACCTCAATACATGGGTTTTTCAATGTAACTTGAAATTTGTGTGTGATTACCAAGAGAATGTTTAACTGTTAGTTACTTTTAAGGCATTTTTTTCCGCAAATAAAAAAATGTCACGATTAGCTATAGATTTAGAAGAAAATATGGCGTTTTTTATTTGATTCATATCTAAGTCTGTTGACTCTATAACAGACTCATGTCCGTAACACTTGAAGAATGACCAGCTACCAACCATACTGCGGATAGGATTATTTGTACGTGAACTTCAAGCTGGTCTATTGACTATTTAAGCTAATGACGAAAGCTTTAGCAAGTCGAGATACTTGAGCAATTACATGTGTCAGTATATGTTGAGGTATGCGGCTTCTCATCAAACATCCTCGTCCATTACCTTACGAAAGATGAAAAAAAGAATTCCCTAAAGAGGGACCCACATGGATCCCCTGAAAAGATAGGCCACTGGCAGCCTCAATAGCAACTAGTCTGTTTTCTATGAGGTCAACTACTTACAGGCCCTTCTCCGTACCATGGGTGTCGTTGCAATCTGGGGTGGTCCTGAACCCAGGTTGTACTGCAACCATTCACGTGGTGCGAGCTCTCAGGTTTGCACGGTGATCTTGAAAATACTCCGATATAGCCTGTATTCATAACACTGATTCAAGAGAACTGAATGTTCGTCTCGGGAATTGAAGTCAGAAATATGGCGTAGGAGTCAGCGCACTCAATCAATCCGTGACTTTAGTTCCTTAGAGGTATTCAAAGAATATGATTCATAAGTGGAAACATGCTAATGGTCCTAAGCCAGACAACTGCTGGGATGTGGAGGCAGCTTCTACAAAATTCAATGGAGAAAAGTAGACGTTTATTGACATGTACACCTACGTGGCTGGATCCTGAAATGACACCAACTCCTGCACAAATATTCCATCTATTCAGAGCAATCAAACCGCATATAGTTTGGACCATATCTATAAGTTTAACACAGTATCGAAGACCCTGAATTTCTTATGATTTACAGCTGAGTACATTCCATACAGTGGAACGTTATTCTGCTAGGTAGAGGGAGTATATACGAAGGTCTGCCAGCTTCGTTCGCTTTGTAAATTCCCGGAAACTATCTATGATGTATGTGGAAGGCAAAAAGACAAACTAAAGTACACGCAAAATTTAATTAGCTTATGTGTGACAAAACAATCATTATTGCAAATCTATCTACTTACACTTTGTATGCGGTTAATTTTGCTTACTGCAAAGCAATGAGAGACTCCATGTGGACTTTTATTTACATATACAGTCAAACTTGTATGTTGGCCAGTATATAGAAGCACCAAGAGAATTCCGTGCAAATATTTCCCCAAATATGTTGGTCACATGTCTAACTTGGAACTTGACCGCACTTTTTTTATATATTATTTCATCTTTCGTGCAAGCAAAAAATGGTTGCACCGCCGCAGCTGGCGAACGTAAGCTCAGGTTTCACTGTAATTACTCAATTCGAAATCGCTCATTCGTATTATAATATTGACCAATCACGAGTATGCTTCAATTGCTACTCATGAGATCTGAGATCTCCTCGGACTTTGGATTCATTTTTGTGCTTCCATGACACTTCTATCTGTTGAAATCACTAGAGTTCGACCGAACATTCGGCTTCAGCCACCTTCAGCTGAAAATTCTTTTTCGGCTAAACATTCGACTTCGGCCAAATTATACCACAAGTTTTGCCGAAGCCGAATATTGAATTTTCTGTAAAAATAGAATTACGGTATCTCCAATATTTGGCTTTGCAGGTTGCAAAATTGTTCAGAGTATCTGCAGGTAGAGGGGAGTTGCAAGGAAATGTGTGTTTTT
Source organism: Eristalis intricaria (assembly GCA_964034865.1). Classification (NCBI taxonomy): domain Eukaryota; kingdom Metazoa; phylum Arthropoda; class Insecta; order Diptera; family Syrphidae; genus Eristalis; species Eristalis intricaria. The sequence goes on from OZ035873.1 coordinate 93,678,654, forward strand.
TGTTTTATTATTTTCGGGTATTTTGTATTTTGAAAGTTCGATTCTTTACAGCTTTAAAATCAAAAGAATTTGTTTGCAAGTTTATTTGTATAAAAGAATACAATTTGATTGTATTGGATGAAATTGGATAGAAAAACACCTAAATTGGCAGCAAGAAATCTAAATTGGGGCATTTCAGTAAAAATGATCCTGATGATAGTCTATGATACTAGGCTTCGGCTCCGGCCGAAAAACTGGCCCTCGATCGGACTCTATAAATCACCTATGTTTGATTGCTGTTTGATTTTCCTGTTTCTCAATTTTCTCGCACAGTGACACATTCTCCCATTTGCTTTCATTTGGAAGGATTGAAAAGTCATCAGTGTAAAATGCTCTTGGGATAACAAAGGGGCACTTTTAAAAGTCGCCGCCTGAAACTGAAAACATGAGAAGAAATCAATTCAAAGAGATTAAAAGGAATACGCAAAATCAACAAATCTATAGTAGTCAACCTTGAACGTCTAGCCTTCCTTGCCAATACATGACGAATATCTTGCTACTAATTTGTCGAGTGTGTAAAACAGATTCTGAAAACGAATAACAAAACTATGAAAGGACCTCTCGTTGAGCAAACTCTGTGCTGCGACCGTACTCGTGAATAGTTCGAGCGAGAATAATCAACCCAAACGACAATCCACCACAGGAATGAGACTGAGCTACTCTTGTGTCCCGTGTTTACTCAAAGGAGGAAAAGATCTTGCTACTGAGACGGATTTCTCTCATTTCGATCTATCCCTCCGTTGACCGTAGATTAGATTTGTTTGGTTAGAAACCCGTTTAACAAGTGTAGAAAATGCCAAAGGACTTATATTTATGGATGACACCAATCAAAAATCAGTACATATTCCAAACGGGTTCCTTTCTATATTTAAGGAAACTCACCTTCACAGGATGGGTTAACAATCAGGACGATTATAGAGTCATTCTAGGCGGCTTCAGTCAGTGTTTTCGTCTGCTTAAAATGCTACAATACCGTCTAAACATTTTAAGTTTCACATGATGTCAAATTATGTCGCACCGACGACCGCCATTATACCAGACGGCTTTGTCTGTTTCGCTCTCTCCTTCCCACACAAGCCTTGTCCCGGTCTCACACAGCGCTACAAGCTTGCAATACCCAACGCGAAAGCAAAATGATGAGGCAGACCAAGGCGAAAGAAAATAATACGAAAAAATAGAAACAAAGAGCGAAGGAATGCCCGAAATTTGAAAAGATCCCTATACGGCCCTGTACGACACCTTGTCGCCATCATTGCCAACACATCTGTCAGCTTGAATTTTAACGGATATGCCACTTACAATAGGAACCAGTTCACTCAGGGATACATACAAGAAAACAAAACGAATCCACTTAACACCAAATTAAAGTACTTTATTTCTATGAATTAAATTCACAATTCCAAATTCAAGCGATAAAACTGAATCATTTAAATACATAGGACATGTATACATTAGTATATACCTGCATAAAATATTAGGATTTTTCATCTGAGAGTAGCAATTCACTGCAAGGGTGCATCTGCATCCAAGTGATAGCTTCGCACACATGAAAATCTCAAAGGTGGATACTTAGAGGCGGTCAACTCAAAATCACTCGAAACCTCTCGCTTATTGCGCACCAAAATAATGGAATAGCTCTTCCACAGCAATTGATTAAACTTTCTCTTTGGTGTACTCGCTATAGTAAACTCAATGTAGTAGGTTGTGAAATTAGCGTCGTAATCAATTACGGCCAAGCTACCACGACGTTTACCACTGAAGTAGTGATCACCTTTTGGTAGCCGTTGGTTTTTCTTAAGCATCACGGTTACCGTATCACCGTGCAAACGATAATGTCCCCGCAATACCTCTGAGCGCAATTGATTTATGTTCTTCAAACGTGTAACACCTTGTGCCGGCTCATCAGACGACGTCAACATAAGCACGGTACCATCCGGCAAGAAACGAATATATCTGTAGTATTCCACCAGTTGCACCGGTCGATAGAACTGATCCTGAAAACTGTTTTCTCCTAGACGAAGGTAAGTCGTCTTACTTATATAGCAGCCATTAAAATGAACGCGTTCCCTTTCAATGAACATTTGACGCCAACTGTTAAATAGCGAACCTGTAAGACTTCCCAGACTTATGCCCCAAACTCTGCAAAAGAAACGATTGATAAACGATGCCGGTCTAGTGTTTTGTGAACTTACTTCAAGCAAGCTTGCCGCCAGATCTCATCGTCTCTTGCGCATAAGTACATACCTTTGCAGACTGCAGCGCATTGCTCTAATGATTTCATATCCAATTGTGCTGAGACCACCCATCGCAGAATATACAACAGAATTTCTGTTGGCAAATCGGAGACGTGTAGCTCAGTAGTTATAACTCCAACGTCACGACTGCTTGAAATTAGTTTGCCTTGTTTGGCAATATCGTTTTGAAATCTGCTAAATAAATCTTCATCCTGTGATTCTTCCTGATTTGCAGCACTTTCCTCCGCGTTGTTGGTTGATGACGAATTCAAAAGATTATTGTTATTAGTTTCATTTTCAGCTTGTTGAGGGACTTTGCTAGCTTCATAGGCTTTAAATTCGATGTCGGGATCAAGTTGTACTGCTCGTCGATAAAAGCCAAGTGCATCATAGACTTTACCAAGTTGTTCTAGTTCGACTGCTCTCTTGAATAGTGTTTCAGCTTGCTCCTCTGGACTTGCGGTGTGATCCAGAGATAATGAATGATGATGATGCTTTGCGTCGGATTTGAGCTCCTTCTGCCAATTATCACGGAACTCATCAAGAACAGTACGAAAATCATTTGTCATATCATCAAATCGTGTCGTTGTTTCTGTGGATGTTGAGGTGCCGGAAGAGGATAGCGAAGACTCGGCTTCTGTTTCATCCTCACCATCGGACTTATTTTCAGATTGCTGTATGTATATTAAGAAAATGTTTAAAAAGAAAGTGAATTAGTTTTGTGTGTTCTATTGAATTTCGATCTCACTAATTTCACACAAACCACAACCTTACCATGTTTCAATGAAATAACGTCCTTATCGGGTCACTCCGGTATTATTATTAAGTTCAAGGTCTTTACCAGTCGTAGGATGGTTCGGGGAATAATAGCTCACGGTCACTGTACCTTATGATGTATGGGCGGTTGGTTACTTCCGAATATTGCAATTTGATTGAGACTGTTAATTGAAAACTCTTGGCCATTATATCTTCGAGAAACCAATAGAACCTCGCTCCGGTTATATTGCGGGTTGTTCACTTTTACTTTTAAGCAAATAAAAATTTGGCCTGTCTTTTTTTCACTGCCTATGGATGAGGTTAAATTGGATTAGATCACAATTCGAAGATTTATTGTTTTTCTGAAGAAACTCAAAAATGCAGAAATGTAGCGAAACTTTGTTTATATTCTTAATTATCTTTGTTTTTAGTTTCTTTTCCAGGATATTCTCCTAAAATCAAACTGCGTTTTTGAAATGTGTGGTATATGGCTCCGGCCTTATCCAACACAGCGCTACTAAATGTTGTTTTGCGATTTTATTTTACTTTGCGCACTTGAAACATTCCGAAAGAAGTGAATTTTTCACAGAGTTTGGGTGAGGGGGTGTCTGCAAATGATTGGACTCAATCCTGTTATACATTTGTTAATTTTTCTTTCTCCACTCCGAAAGTGGTGATTTTCCTTTCACATGTTTTCCCTAAACTTTGTTGACGTGTGGGAGAAACAGATATCAACACCATGAACAGCTGCTTCTTGACTTCAGGCATTTGGAGAGGATGCGTTGATTGAGTGGAGATATAATTTCTGAATAAACATGCAACTGCTCTAAATATCTTACCAAACTTATTCTTGAACTGTGCTTCTGTTAACAAAATAGACACGCATTTCCGCATCTAAAATTATATAATAACTTGTGAACTTAAGTTGAAGCCAAAAATGCATATTCTACATGAGAATCCCTCAAGTTGATCACATCTGTTAAGCTAAATTGGTCATCTTGGGCACTCTGTATACACTCTTATATATACAAAAGTTCACTGTATAAAGAAAAATCAAAAAATGTACAGAGATTTCAAAAAAAAAACATGAATAAATATAATTTAGAATTATTTTTCAATTATATAAGACTTCTTACAAAATGAAGTGTAATCGTAACATAATCCATTCGAACTCACCACACCTGTGGAAATTTTCAATATTTGAATCTGTCATCTCAGTTCCGTAAACTCAGTTGGTAAATTCAAGTGTTGTACGGATTTTTGAAAACAATTCATCAAAAAATATCATTGTACAGAATGGATAATACTGTTGATATAAAACTAGAGATTGATGTTTTAACAGGAGAGACAATATCACATTTCATAACTTCCATCCTTGAACTGCTCCTCTATCAGCGAAATCAAATTCCATTTGTTTGCAAAACATTCAAGTACCTAATCACCAAATGGGATATGCCGGACGAAAATGAAGATGTGCCTGTGAATTTTCAATTGGAACGTGAGAAGATATCAGCCAAACAAACAATGGATGGAATAAAGTCCATGACAGAGGCAACCAATGATTTGTTAACCAAATGTTTTTCTTACTTATTCAAACTGATATTATTCTAGGTGCTTAGAATTGCTTTTGAACGTAGTGATGTATCTTCGGTGAGATTTCTTTTCGGTGCAACACCTATCATGCCAAAGGAATCCTACACGATAAACATACCCACTATATCAAGGAATCATTCCTTTGAACAACATAAACTAAAGGCTGCAATTTACAACCAAGCGCTAATGTAAGATTATAAATTTGAATTCACATATATGTACATAAAATCTTCTCATTTTTCAGATCCCTTATCACATCCGATATCCTGCATCCAACATTCTCATCCAATCTTTGCCAAACCAATGTATTCCTGGAAATGGAAATGCCCGATGCAGATGCCAAAGGTTGGAAAGAAGTTATTTCGACTGACTTGCACGATCTACCTCCAAGTTGCAAGCACTTTGTCATCAATTTAGTTCATATGCTGCCTAAGGATTTTACAAACTTGAAATGCTGTCAAGAGCTGAAAGTTTTTCAAGACATCTCGAATTTATCACTTGAATGTGTTGAAAATAGCGTTGACTGTTCGAGTGATACCTCGAAGCAAGTCGGTTGGTGGGAAGCGTCAACAATTGTGAAGGGTTTCAAGCAGAAAGCACTTAAAGGAAATAATTTGTGGCAGTAATGAATGGATAGATTTAAGCAATTTAAAAGACTGGAAAAACTTGAATAAATGTGCATGACTCAGAATTTGGATTTTAGTATTTTTGAATTTAAGTATAAAGCACTCTCTCGATAATCCGTCGCTCGTCTATACGCCAACTCATATAATCCGTCGTGTTTTACGAGGATTGGTCATAATGGCACTGCAATCCGTCGTCATTGAAAATGTTCAGCTGCATAGTATGTCATATTCCTTCTCTTTCATTCATATTCATTTGAATTCAATTTGTTCCTTCCTGCATAAGATATTGTAAGGCAAACTATTAGCTAACAGCAATTGCATCATAAATCCAGAGATGAATATGGACAGGAGGACATGCACTATCGTTCCTGGACATCACTTGTTCTTCGAAATTGTATCCAAAATTTGAGACTACATGCATCTACAAATAGGGAGACATTTGTTTTTTGAATCTCAACGAAATTATTTCAAGCTGTCATAAAATAACAGTTTGAGCGCATCTGAAACTAAAGGCGCAAATGATTTGACGTTTCAATCTTCATTTGAAATTCTAACAATAAATAATTAGTTCTCGTATTGTTTTGATACTTCTTATTTTGTTATTTTATTTTAAAAAAATGTATAGAAACAAGAAATACAAGACCAACAAAACAAAGGCTCCATTAAAATCGATTGATGAGAACACTACCATAAAACTGCCGGCAAGTACGATCCATTCTACAGGCACACAACTAATTATCCCAACTACACCACAGAAGCTTGATAAACCGGAGAATAAGGAAAACCAATCGAAGTCGCACGAAGATAAGGAACTATTTAGTCAAGAGCTAGAGGTCATTCCTGCATCGCAAGAACCCACCCAAAGATATCTTTCTCAGCGGAGTACACTATGTCGCACCCAATCGAAGTGTAGTCAACGAGCTCCGACTTCTTACTTCGAGATGGTTTTAATTAAGTCTGGAGTCAATTTGGATGAACCGGACAATTTTGTAATATGTAGGCTTTTCCTAGTGCATACAATTCCTATAAACGCATTCAAATTATATTATATTGCAGCTTGTGATCATGTAACTTTTGTGTGTAGATTTCGAGAGATTTTTGTCAAATGCCAAAACTATCCATCGAATGTTGAAACATTCCGTACAGGCTTACGCGATGCTCTTAATGACAAAAAGCTTGCAATGAAATTGTTGAGTGGATGCACGATTAAAATGCCAGGAGAAGATAATACGTATCAATCCCAAGACAGTATGATTGTCAACTTTCTGATGATTGACTTTCTGCAAGAAGTTGTAATAACTGTTGTTTTGAACAAAGTTGAGGAGTGTTCGAAGAAAGAGTACTTCACATCCGTGTTTGGTTACAGTACGCAATACTCAAATCCTTTCTCTTCCACACAGAACATCCACTACCAACGATGTCCCCCTTCTACCTCTGATGTTGTCGCAACTACGATACGTAACATTTTCCCACTCTGACCTGATTTACTCGAGAATTGTGGAAATATTCCAAAACGCAGTGGCTTCAGTTCAATGGGATATCATCGCGAGCGCAGAAATGGTCATCCAATCAATGAAGCATGACGCTTTTGTAGAAATTCTCCTGTAACAATAACAAGGTGAGATCATTATTTATTCTGAGATAACGAATCCTCCTTTCTAGCAATAATTTTGCGAGTAACAAAGACATATTTCATTCAACGACAATCCGAACATTTACAAATCTATGCTTGTCACCGAGAATGCAGTCCAAGCTAAGAACAAAGGCCGTAGCGTACATTAAGGATGGATGTCCACCAAAAGTGATAACGATTAGGTTCAAGTCAATTCATTCTGACATTATTGTTATTTTCAGATACTGCCTCTTTTGATGAAACTTTTGCTGAAAGTATTAAATGATGACAACGAGGAGATTATACGCGGGGTACGTATAAAGCCTGGTGTAGTGTGTACAATAATTAAAGCATTTAGACCTTATTTCTTGCAGCTCATTAATGATCTTAAAGATATTTTGATGTGGGAGGAATACGATCGAAGTAATAGCGATATTAGGCAGTCACGAGTTGATGTGTTCAATTGCATATCTCAAGGATTGACTAGGTCCAAAAAGTTCTTCGATATTTGGCAAAAAACTATACAAAATCTCCCTCCAGCCAATTTTAGGTAAGATTGACGAAGATTTGGATTGGATAAACCTTATAGCGTCCTCTGCATATAGAGAGGTCAAGTGGAAGAAGATCCAGTAGAACCTCTAGGCCCGCTGTAGGAGTGGTGGAGATCAGTCCTGCCACACCTAGGCATGCGCGTCCCTGTCTGTTTGTTAGCAGCCTTAAGTTGGAGGCTTTCAAGCAAGCTTCTCAACAAATTACTCTGCCCGACATATTTTCAAAGTGATAAATAGAACGTCTGTAACAGGGAGTATTCCAAGTGATCCCATCTAGAGCAGTTGTCTAATTTCTGAAGGTTAAACCCTAGACCAAAAGAAGAGTCTGTAATGGCACACTGTTGAATTCAATTCAACCATAGTCTGTATGAACTGCTCCCGATCCTTTCTATGTACTGCTTCTAAAGTGAATGTCCTCAATTAATTTTCTTGTTTCTTTTGTTGCTCCTTTAGGAGTATTGCCACATTCGTAAAGAATACCTATCCACTTTGTTCACGCTTTCAAAAAAAAATCTCATTAATTACGCCTTTTTTTAACAGACCCATTGACTTTGTTATTTTACTACTCATGATATCGATCAAAGAAGAACGCAGTAATTACATTGAAAATATTGTGAGTCGTACTGAAATGATACTAGTAAGCTTTTAATAATCAGTGTTGGGCTTTCAGATACGTCGTCGAATCAAACTGGGACACATCACAGTGGATATCCTGAGGAAAGTAAATGCGAAATATCCCGACATCCTTGCTATGCAAATGAATGTTCTGTTATTAATCTTGCACGATTTTTTGCGCGAGAAGAACAAACTCATATCAGACTTTGGAAGGAACTCATACAGGTAAATAATTATTTTTCGCATCTTGAGTGACGCATGATCCAGTAAAGGGGTCACACTCGATTCTCCGCCAACGACTCGAGAGATTTTAGACTTGATTAGTTCACCTCGTCCCTAATGGAATTGCACTCAAGGCACGCCTCGGAAGTCGTGATGATGGGAAAATGAGTGCCTTTTCGTTTCATGAAGCAGTTGCTCAACATTGAGTTCTTAGCGTACTGCCGTGTTTCTCATCCTATCACAGCGAGGAACTCGCATAACAAGACGAAGAAAACTCATCTCAGCAGCTTGCTTCAAATGATATCAGTCATGTAATTTTATTTTTATTCTCAGTATAATCTTTGGACTGGGTGAATCAACTCAAAAAGAAATACTCATGAAGCTGGTAGAGTTAACATGTGATAAGTCACCGTCGTCTATGACCACCACAGCACTGGAATTGATAAAAGATTTACGAGCCAGTTATCCCTCAAACGTCCAAAACTGGGGCATGACACTGATGGTAGGTAGAAGCGTTAAATCCAAACCACAAGACCTAACCTATCAATTTTCAGCCATTACTAGATCGAATCAGTGAAATGACATTGCCACAGACCCGCCTTGTCATGGAGTTACTTTGCTCAATTGCCTTTCCAACACCTCCTCTGGACGAATGTCCAGCCCTGCAGGACCAAATCGATATGCTAGTCAAAAAGCAGATTATAAACCGGTTGCCATTGTAAGTGTGAAATCTACAATCTACACCATACCCAATGTTATTTTCTACCTTTGTTTAAGAGTTAAAAAACAGGGTATCATTGGTGCCGTTCAATTGATCGATAGCGTGGCGCGAATAGAAGACACCATAACAGAGGCAATGTATGATTTGAATGAATCATACAATACCGTGGAAGAGATCCCAGACGGAAGAGGGAAGATCGCTGCAAATTTTATCTGTAATTGAGCTCGAAGTTTAAACGAATTGTGTGACTTATTCTTGATTTCTCTTTAAGCCCGAATCCATTCCACAACAATGCACTGTCCCGAATCATTGGCGTTATTTTACGATGAACTAGCGACTGTTTGCTCTACAAATCATAAACGTGCAGGAAAAAAAGCATATCTTGATCGCCCATTTGTTGTCTGGTTATGTGAACTCATAACCTATTACTTTCAAAACAGCTTCATAGTGGAAGATCAACCAAGAGATGATCTGTAAGACGACCTTAAACCGTTTATTTGTTCATCTAAATGCAAACTCTCTTTATTCCTGACGGTAGAGGGATCCCCTTATCCTATCAAAAGTGCATTAATACTCCAGATGATACGAATTCGCCGAATGAAAGTGAATTGATTCCAATTGCTGTCAATATTTCCCAATTGGTCCTAGCCCCATCGAATGAGTATATTTGAAACCCTTGAATGATTGGGAGGCGTACATATATATATATAAAATATTGATTCTTCATAGGGCTTCGACGTCGATTTTAGTGCTAGCACCATTGTTCAATGTGATGCGTGTTCTACACTTCACTAGATATGATGGAAGTCTTGAAATGATTAATGCACTCCTTGGATGCGGTATAATCCTCCCAAAGTTTTTTGATGACATTAATAACGTGGATATATTCTACGAGTACGATGATGCGCAATGTAAGCAAATTTTGGACATTTTATTTCACACGGTCAATTGGATTCGAGAGACAATAAGTTCGTTCTCCAGCCAAGATGATCCAATGATCCGAGGAAAGGTTAGTAGAATGTTTACAATTTGTAAATCAATGAAACTGCAATTGCTCGAATTCAAGGTTCTGCTACGACTTGCTGAGTTGATCAAAATTGAAGAAAATATTTGCAAACTATTGATTAAAGCTCCCGCTGATTACTTGCCGCCAGTTTGTCAATTTATGAATGTGCCCAATTGTAACACACTCATAAAGAAAGTAAGTTCGGGCAAGAAGAAACCTCCATCGAAAGCAGACGACAATCGACGGAAGGAAAACGCGACAGAACAAATGGGAACAGAGTTGACGATGGCTAACATTACTGCGACTAATAGGACAAGGATGAAGAGTCAAAAAACGTCTGCTGCGCCGTATATGGACAAGTTTAAAACGGCATATGGCCCAAAAGAAACATACAGGTATTTTATTCAAGTGCTTTAAGATATCTTAATGACTTGTCTCTTGAGAACGCTCTAATTAATTCAGAAAGGAGCAAATAGTGAAAGCCTTCTCTTTTCAGGCAAATGAGTCCTGACATAATGCTTATTTTAAAGGTTAACTTTAATCTTAAGTATCCCCGCCCTATTGAGGACATTGGAAAAACAATTGGTCTCCTGGAATTCAAGTGCGTATGAATATTTGATCGTGCATTTAACACGATATTTTGATTGCAGATTTATAATGAGTGACATTATAAACAAGTTGGAATCCGTCACAGGAGTGAACAAATTCAGTCCCGACGAGCAACATCAATATATAGTGTATCCAAGACATTTTATAAGCGACATAATTACCCAGTTCCTAGAACCGATATTGAAGAATTTTCAACAAGTACATACATAAGTTGATTTGTTTCTCACCAAACACTAAACATCACCAAATCTTGCTCCTAACAGATTTCCGATGCAATTCACGAAGTAGTCAAGAGAGTAGATGGGGCACTGGGAAATGCTGATTTGTTCACGGACGAGGTGAACTACCTTAGGATATGCTTTGGACTTTGCCTGCGTTTATTAGCTGCATTATTTTCATGGTCTGGGTTTGGCGATGCCACAAATGAGGGACTACTTAAAGGTTTTGCGAGTTTTCTTTTCTTTGTATGCACTATTTCATTGTGTTCTTTTCAGGCGCTCTTCTGGGAATACTCGTAAAAACCACACGACGACAATATACAAGTAAAAACATATCAACAATAGCAGTCGAAGCATTCAAAAGATGTCTGACATTTGAGTCCAGTTCGATTGATATTAAATCGGCTGTGCATTTGTACCATCTTGTGCAGACGCTTGAGCAGTTTGCAAAGGAAATTGATTCGAAAGACACACGTGAGTTTACCCTTCAAAACGACGAATTGCTCAGATATTTAACGAATGGTTTTTACCAGGAAATCTTTGCAAAAAGTTACTTTGCCGAAAATGGTTTAACTTTGATGGTACAATGGAAAGGGGTTCATTATGCAACGTTTATTTGGACGAACTGGTTAAGGGCTATCTAAAGAATTCCGATTTCCGTCGTCAAGAGAACATATTAAAGGTGATCCTAGATGAGACGCAGTATTTAAAGTCGAAAGACAATGCGCTAAAGTCTTTCCCAAATTTTAATAAGTAAGGTCGTAGATCATTTCATCCGTTGTGTATCAGATAATGTGTTTTTTTTTTTCAGAGCTAATTTTCCAATGCTGTTTAGGGGGTTGTGCGAAACGCTCATTAGCTCGCTAAGTGATTCAGCACATGGCCAAAGTAGTGGCAACTCGGATCAACTTATAATCTGGGAAAAGAGCTGTGAAATATTGAATAGCCTCCTGGGAATCGTTCAAGCCTTGTACATACCAAGGAATTTCGTACTTTTCCTCAAAGTAATTTTCATCTATTGAATTTTGTTCACGTGAATAATTCTCCTCCTGTTGCAGCATGCTCATTTTTACTTGAAAATAGTTCTTCAATATGGACTGCCAGTGTATGAGAAATATTTAAGAGAAAATCCCGAACGTGTCAATGATCTATTAAAGAGTCTTCAAGTGACTACAAGATTCTTACACAATCTTTGTTGTCACTCTAAGGTAACCTTCCTTCATTATATTGATGTGCCTGTGTGAAGTAGCATAATCTGTTTGTAGGCTTTAAAGAATACATCGATAGTCAGTCAAATTCCGGTTTTACGAGAAACTGTAGAAAACCTTGTGTTTCGAGTTAAAGCGCTGCTGGCAGCGAATAAATGTTCGTCGGTCTTTTGGATGGGAAACCTAAAAAATAAGGATCTTCATGGCGATGTGATACTATCGCAGGTAATGTCAAAACAATGGTATCAATGGTATCATTCGTATATTGTCATATACGAATGTATTGTGTTCATTTTTAGACCGCGTCATGGAGTTCGGCGAACAATGCAAACAGTGATGATGACATTCCTGAGGATGATGCCAGTATAGAAGAGACTATTTTAGGGGACAATGACAACAATGGAACAGGATCGAATGCAGCAAATGATTCCTCACGAAGTACTTGTTTTTAAAAATAAAACTATACAATTAGTTTCTATAAGTAATCTTTCTTTTATTCAAATGACTCAATAAATACAATTAAGTTTTTCCTATTATTCAACTTAGACCTTTTACTAATCATGCCATTAAAATAAGAGCACAATCGATCCCTGCCGAACGACGAAGTTAGGTTCAGTTATAATGGTGGCTAAAGCAGAGATAATGGATATGTATATTATAGGTTATCTCTGGGCTAAAGCCAGACGCACACTGTCATCGAGCCATTAGAGCATCCCTGACAATCATTCCTTATAATTACGCCATTTAGGTTCCAAACTAATGTACATAGGTTAAGATGAGATGAGATGAGAATGAATTTAGTTTTTGAATGTTTACTACTATTACCGTTGTCTCGAAAAATTCCTATTTGGAAATTGAATTTTTTTTATAGCAGAAATGAAGTATTAGAGAGATGCCCGACTTCGCTTGAACCTTAATATTTTTGACAACTGTTTTTTATAACGTGTTCTTAAACCAAATTGACCGACCAGAGAATAACATTTGCGTTATTTCGTGAATAACCGTCAAAAATTCATGAATATCTGTCAACACAAGTTCGTCGATGGACTAGGGCAATCAGCTGTGAAGTCGGCTATCTCTGTAATACTTCATTTCCGGTTTATAGCGTCATTGTGTCCAGAGATAAGGGATATTATATATATATATAAATATAAGTTATCTCTAATTGTGTCGCAAATAGGAGTATCTCACAGATGTACGAATCTTTTCAACTTTGATCTTTGTAATTGAATTTTTATTAATGTTTCATAATTTCCTTAGGAAATAAAATTGTCTGTCCACAATTTGGTTTGGAATTCTGTGGATTGATCAGGTGTTATTAATATCTACGAGATTTCTACGACGCAACAACACACACCATAGGCCGCTTAGGCTGTTTTCACACTCGCAAAGATTCGTCGCCGATTCTTTCAAATTCCCTTTTGTGATCGCAAGCCACTTTCACCCAGGAAATCTTTCAGTCTCTGAAATTGAGATCTCAATACTAAACTTTTTTGATTTCCTACCCCCTCTCACACATGCGTCATCTCTTTCTCACACATGTACAGCATGCTTCCAATACCGAACATTGAGAAAATAAGAATAAGGCAACTCAAAGAAAAAACGAAGAGAGATAAAAGAGAATAGAAAATCCAAAGGCATGCGCTTTAGGTCCGTCTAATTGGTCGTCGGGAATTCGGGTAAAAAAATTCATAAAAAAAAAACAAACAGTTGATTGGCCCGTCGCAAAGATAAAAATATAAACACTGATCAGCTGCGAGTGCAAGGCACCTCCGTTAAAACTTATTCTCTGTATTATCAGAATGTTGGTGGTATGAGAACGAAATTAAAAGAAATTTTCATTTCTCTCACTGACCATCAATGTGATGTTGTTGTTTTAACAGAGAGATGGTTATACCTGCACATCTGTTCTTCAGAAATTTTTGATCAGTCATATGTGGTTTACCGGAATGATCGTTGCAGATCCAGTGAGGAGAGAAGTGGGGGACTTTTAATAGCTGTCTCTTCTCATCTCATCTACTCAGTCGGCAAATTATGTTGGTGCATCAAACAATTAACGTAGGGCAGTTGTGTCCAGAGATAATGGCTGAAAGGCATGGACAATCTCAAAAGCGGATGAAGAAACACTTGGTCTTTTCGAGAGAAAAGTTCTGCGTTCAATCGTTGGTCCTGTCTGCGTTAATGGTTATTGGAGAAGACGATTCAACCACGAACTGTAAGGGCTGTACAGCGATATGAGCCTAGTCAGGCGCCAACGGATTTAACGCCTAAGATGGCTGGGACATGTATAGCGCATGTTCGGAATTACATTCCGAACCAGTGGGACAACGCAATAGAGGACGCCCACGGGACCGATGGCGCACCCAGGTGGAGAAGGACCTCAATCAACTTGGTGTGCACAGTTGGAGACAGCTGGATAAAAGATCGCGCCGGCTGGAGAGGCTTGCTGGTTGAGGCCCAGCTCCACTCCGGACTGTAGCGCCACCAGAAGAAGAAGAAGAACTATAGAAGGGCTTAGGAACACGTTTGAGTCCAAGCAACGAGGCGTTATTAAGGTGGTCTGGGAACACGGTAAGACACCTGGCGATTAGCAAACTGGGTTGATTGCCTCTCTTTTCAGAAGGGACAAAAGAGACTGCTCCAACTACAAGGGCATATCCCTCTTAAGTCTCTCCGGGAAAGTACACGCTAAGGTTCTGGATGCGCGATCTAGAGCTATGGGCGACCACAGGATGGGTGATGAACTGATGAGCAGTGCGGCTTTCGTTCCGGCAGAAGTACAACCGACCAGCTTTTCACTCTAAGAATGGTACTTGAGAAGGCTGGGGACTATGCCAAACTATGCCATCTACTCTGGAGTGGAGGATTGAGGGTCCTATTTTGAGCGCCATTCAATCTCTATACAAAAACTGTACAGCTGTGTTCGGGTTTACGGTGCTAAATAAACACCTTTAACCGTGGACTTTGGACTTCGCCAAGGGTACGTTTTGTCACCACTCCTTTTCAATGTTTATATGGACTGGATGTTGCAGCGCAGCCGAGGCGAAGAATGTTTCACCTTGAGAGAGTTGAAGGTAAGTCATCTTCTTTTTGCGGATGACTTAGTTATCCTCACATCTTCCCAAGGGGAACTCGCGCACTCGATAGGTTTGTGGTCTATGTGCTGATTCTGGGATGAAGGTTAACGTGGACAAATCAGAGGTTATGGTAATTTTCAGAACGCCTGTTCAAATTAGTGGAATCCCATTGAAGCAGTAAGTATCTCGGTCTCATCTTCACGAGTGATGGGAGGAGTAATGAGCTTGGTCAGTTTTGACACAGTTTGGGAGATCTGTAATCAGGAAGGCCGAGCTTAGTGTGAAACCCAAGTTAGAAGTTGTCAACTCAGTATTTGTTATAAAGTCTCACCTATGGTCATGAAATTTGGGTAGTGACAAAAAGAATAAGATCGCGAAAAAAAGCTGCTGAGATGAGATTTCTTGGTGCTGTTGTGGGAATTACTCGCCGGGATAGGGTGAGAAACACAACAGTGCGCGAGGAGCTCAACGTTGAGCAGCTGCTTCTTCGAACGGAAAGAGTTATGCTTCGTTGGTTTGGCCACGTAGCACGAATGTCCCTACCATCATGACTACCGAGGCGGGCCTTGAATGCTATTCCATCGGGTAGGCGACCACTTGGCAGACCCAGGAGGAGTTGAACAAAGTTCATCAACTCGCCTGATTACGCTTGGGTATAACCCCTGATGTGTTAGAGTCGATGGCGGATCGAGTTGCCTGCAGGTCTCTCGTGAGTGGTTTACCCCCGCGACACCTTTAGTGGATCATGCGGGTCAGAAGATGATGATGATGAGGCATCGAGACGTAGCACGAGCAACTCTTGCGAGAAATAAAGAGGACAAGTAGCCAGGTAGATAGTTAGAAGAAGTGGTGCAGTGAGAAAACTAATAAGAACTTTGTGCCGTTTTGATTCCAACCGCTGAGTTATAAGGAGAGTGTATTTTGAGATGTCTCTAAATCCAACATTAGCTATTTATGAAAGACAATAGTCGCTCAACATCCTTCGCCGAGATCTCAACAAGTGAATTGAAGAAGGGACTACCAAACGCTCGCTGTCTGGCTCAACCAAGAGCTGAGCAAGCATAAATTGAATGCGTTAAGGTCTCTCTCTCGGCTGTGTTATTGCAACTGCAATGTGTGTGTGTTGTGAGTGACACCAAGTTTTGCGGCACGATCTCCCGCTGGCCGGTGTCCCGTACAGACTGCCACGGTTATCTCGGTGTTACTTGGATGAGCGTGGATGATGACGATAATTTAATCCCATTTAATGTAATTCATGAATGGAAGCGTTTGTTAATACATGGTGTTTTATCATTGAGCTTATTTCAAATAAACAATATTCGAAATAGTTTAGATCGAATTTTATATTTAGTATTTTTAAATTATGAAGTAAACTTTAAATTATTAGAAGCCTTCGATGTAATTAACCCAAATAAAATTCATCACAAAGCCTTACTTTTAAATTTTGAGTTCTTCTGTTACGGAAATTATAGTAATAATAACAATGCCGGGTTAAGTTATAAATTCGCCAAGACCAATTTTGTTGCACTGAATGAATACTTAAATCAATTCAATTGGGACGACTTGTTGGATTCCCCCAATTTGAAAGATAACTACGATATATTCATGAATAAAATCAATTCGAGGCATTTGTTCCTAAAATGCGTCATAGATATCGATTTAGATTTCCATGGGCAACCAAAAGCTTGGTAAATTTAAGAAACGTTAAAAGGAAAGTATATTCGAGGTATGTTTCAAATAAAATGAGTATCAATCGTGAACGATTTTTGAGACTCAGAAGAGAATATGAGTTCTTAAACAGATTTTTATATAGACAATACGTCATGTCTGTTGAATCTGCGGTAAGGAGCAATGGTTGCATCTTTTTGAAATTACGTTAATTCGAAAAGAAATTCCTCGGGCTTGCCCAAGGCAATGGAATTTGGAAACGTAACTTCAACAAACTTGGATGGAACATGTAACCTATTAATCGACTTTCTTGAGTCGGTCTATAATGGGTCGCCGGTCCAGATAACGATGAACGATTGCTCTAATATACCCGAGGTTCTGGATGTAGATATATTGCAACTTACGGATCAAGAATTGATAAATGCCTTAAAAAACCTTAAAGAAAATTACAGCTCATGCCCCGATGAGGTTCCGACTGGAATTTAAAAAAATAGCTGGATTTCGCTTTATCGTCCACTTAAATTATATTTAATCAATCGCTAAAAAATTGTGAATTTTTAAATGAATGGAAGTATTATTTTCTAACGCATGTATATAAAAGCGGGTTAAGACAAAAAGTAGAAAACTATCGGCCAATATCAAAGCTTTCATCAATACCAAAATTATTTGAAAGCATTGTAAAAGAAACTATTTCAAATAAACATGGCTTTATGCAGGGCAGATCATGTACAACTAATTTATCATTATATTCGAATTATATTTATGGAAATATAGAAAATCATTACACCGATTTCTCGAAAGCCTTCGATAAAGTACATTCCACTTTGCTTTTAAACAGGCTAAAGTCTTTGGGACTCCATTCTTCAATGTTAGAGCGTTTTTTTTTTCTGAAAGGAAATAGAAAAGTATTAATCTGAAATTCTAAAACTTTCAAATAAAACACTTTAGGAAAAATCTTTTTAATTTTATTAAAATTAATGACTGTTCACGGCCACGGTCTGAAAGAGAGTGCCACATGTGCCTAGTTTAACGGACCACTCTTTTCTCTTATACAAATTCTCTTCTACTTCTTCTACTTTTATAAACGATTTTCGGGATATAACTAGTCTTAATCTTTTGCTACCTAGTCAGACAATATTTAGAATACTCTCCCGTAATTTGGGTTTCCCCATATAATACACAAGAGCTCAGATTCGAAAGAGTACAAAAGAATTTCACGAGATATGCTGTCCGTAAGTTACATACTTTCGAAGAACTCGCTAAAAATGACGACAGATGTAAAATAATGGGCTTGCAAACACTTTAAGTTTCAGGCGTAAGGCAGCGTCAGCCATGTTTATCCGCGACATTATTAATTACCGTGTAAATTTACCAGAATTACGTTTTCTCATGATTATATATGCTCCCCAAAGATCTCTTCGGGTGAGAAATTTAATCTACTATAAGAGGCATAGAACCAAATATGGTTGTAATGAACCTAGATGATAATAAGTCGCCCAGCAAACATCTGTTGTGTAAAGCGCTACTGAGGGCATACACTAAGAGAACGTAGTGTTTTGTGTTTGCCCTGTGGTGGAAAACAAAAAAACTTCCCCAAGAGAACAAAAGAATACAACAAAAAATTAGACCAGCCAGTCGATCGGTGTGGTATGACGTAATTGCGGGCACACCATATCAACTTGTGATGACTCGCCCAAAAGAGAGTGGAAATGTGGAATTATTGTGCATGTTCCTTTACTTATATACTTATCAGGCTAATGACCCTTGGAGGGTCTTAGTCTCAGCAAATAGCAGTCTTCCATCTCTGACGGTCTTGGGCACACTGCTTCCAGCCATCAAGACCAAGCTGTCTTGCCTCCGGGATTACTTGGGCATTATACCGGAGATTCGGTCTTCCTCTCCTTCTAGAATCAGGAGGTTCGGATTCGAAGATTCTTTTAGGTGGAGCGTTAGTGTCCATGCGCTCGTCTCTATTTCAAACCAGGACTCTTGGATTCGAAGACGTTCTTACCTGGTATCCATGCGCTCGATGTGCTTGTGCAGTCGACCTAGAGCTCTCAGAGTTCGCGCCTATGTCTGCTTCTCCATTAATATTTCTCGCAATTTACTATATCCGACGTGGAATTTTTCATTCGAAAGCACCATTCGAATCAGCTCGATCGTCCAGCTTTTGTTTCCATACAGCAGGACTGGCGAAATAAGGCTTTTGTTAAGCATGACCTTTATACTTCGAGTCAGGAGTCTTGAGCCCACTTGTTTCGACAGACGGAAGTAGAATCATGGCGGTTCTACATCGGATCTCCACTCTTTTACTACCTCGTAGTAATGGCTGTCAATCGTGATGTTTTTATTGGTCGACAGGATATACAGTCGCTTCCGCTTATATGCACTCCGCCTAAACGAAACTTTCAGTTATATACAACAAGAAATTTATCACGGTAGAACAATGTCGCCTACGTAACGTACGTAACGTACGTTCTGCAAACTTGGAACAACCACAAACGTGTCTTCCGTGCTTCAATACAGAGCACAAATTGGTTTTATTTTATGAATTTCATTTATTTAATGTGAAATAATAATGAACACCTAGAATGTGATTAAAGTACTGAAATGTTCTGTGATAAAATGTTGAAAAAATTAATGCATTTTTTATCATTAATTTTATTCTTCAATAACAACAATATTTTTGCAGATTTGCCCGAACCAAGTGTACTATATTGATCACCAGAGGACAGGCTTTTAAATTTCTATTCAGTGTGTTCTTGGGGCTATTCATTTTTGAATGCTATGGCCTTATATTGGCATTTAGCCGTCATATATATATATGAATGACGTGGCCCCTCGGAAACATGTATGTCATTCATATTTGAATGACGTTGCATGGAATGCAAATAAATATTATTTTTAGCAAGCCAAATAAAACACAAGTTTTTTTTTCAACTTAAACTATTTTTTCAAAGTTGGCCTGGCTTTCAATGTGTTAAGTCAAATAAATGTATGCAAAGTTACAAGCCTAAAAAATTATATACATATGTTCATTTACCAACAGATTGAAAATCGTCAAAATTTGAAATCCAGAATGGGGGGCTCCCCTTAAAACAAACTTGACTTCGATCCACCTGAGAAGGAGATCTGACAGAAGTGGAATAATTCTCTTTACAGCGAGTTAATCACACATGCATCCATCAGCGCTGAAAATAAAAATACAAAGAGAAGAAGAGAGCGAAAACTCAGTCCCCTATTGCGAGTGTCGACTACTGACTATGGATTCTGAATCCATCTGACTGCGAATGTCGCAGTCGATATTTGTCGACTTTTTTGTTTAGCGATCGCAAATTTGTGGTCGCTGGTTGTCGACTAAGAATTTTAGACTGAAAATGCAAGTATATTCCGGCAAATCGTTTGGGTTTTTTGTAATGTGAAGCGATTTTATGTCACGGCAACTAACTGTAGATTGCTTCTGATTTTAGGAGACTGTATTACGACGCAAAATAGTGCAGACTTCGAACAAATTGGATTAAGATAGGAAAATGCATGAATGTAAACAAAAAAAAAATGTATTAACTCACATATGTATTTCTTGTTTCTTTAAATAATAAAGTAACGCAAAATTCATTGCCGACACTATTTTGGTAGTAATCTTGATCACATAATCACAGAGTTGCCGTAAGTTTGATGATATTAGGCACATATGTATGTATTGATATTTCATCACAGGTTTTATTTCATCGAGTATGTTTTTGAATGCCTATTTAGGAAGTAATTCAAAAAACTGTAACGAATATATAATTGGTAAACGAACAGAATTATTAATGAACCTACTTACAGTTTGACATATACATATCTCCAAAGAGTGGAAGTACCTCTTAACCGCTTGCTTTTACTTGCAACTTCATTTCAAATTGTAAAATATTGACAATATGAACTTTTTCATTCACATTTGTCGACAAGCGCTTCGGTCGATACTCATATTTCTCTTCCCTTGCCCACATACCTCGAAGTCTTGTGCAATGGAATCTGACCGTATAAAGGCACCCTAATAAAACTCAATCTGTTAGTTTTCTGATGTTAACACTTTATTTAAACAGACATAAACTTTGAAAATTATTAACATCAACTATGCATAACATTGATTATTGTATATATAATTGTTCATAGATATAAATTGTTAAAAAATATATATTTTTTTCTTTCTTTTCTGTTTTATTTTGTATTTTACCTTTTAAACAAATTTCCCAGACTTTAAACATAACAAATTAAATTTGAGACATATTTTTTTTTGAAAAACATAATAAAAGATGTTAACAAATACGACATGATGTATTTATTTTTATATAAATATATATAGTACCATTTCTTATTTTCTATATCACGATATCGACGGCGCTTTTATAACTTTAATAACTATTCTACACTATTACGCTCCTTTAGGATTATCTGCAAAACGCTTTTGAGTCGATCGTGTGTCTTATCCAGTTTCTCGATTTTCTCCTTTAGCTGGTGGTTTTTGTTCAATTCAAGATGTTCCTCAGCTTCCAATTCCTGCAGCTTTTGTTTGTTCTTTTGTCGTGATTGGCGACTGGCTTCATTATTTTTACACCGATCTTCGTAGCGTTTGCGATCGTTTCCTGTTAATGTGCTTAAATACACAGGATCTGGTAGTTCGCTGTGCTGCTTTGGTGGTCTGCCTCGTGGCTTCTTCCCTGTGCCATTACTGTATGTGGACACTGCTGGTGAATTTGGATTTGTTGTGTAGCTGGTGAAATTACTGCTATTGCTTGGTGAGGGTGTTGCGTAAGACGACGGTTCTTCACAAATAAGTGACGATGCTACGCTGGGAGGGTTTTCAAACGTTTGCGGGTAATTCAATTGTCCTAAAATTGAACCTTCTGGTGAGTATGCTGAGTCGTAGCCACTGTGTATTGAAGTATGTGAGTGCATGCTTGCCTCATAGTCATCACTCCAAGCAACTACCATATTGCAGACCTCCGGAGTATCGGGCACGGTTCTTATTAATGTATCGCCTATCACTTCGGATATAGGTAGATTAAGTCTAGTTTTCTTAGCGCCTACGTTTATTATATCTGATAAATGATCACTACTTCGTTTAAGATTCTGCTGACCTGATGGTGATAGTGTGTCGAGCAGTTGCATGATAAATTTATTTTTTTCGTCCTCCCCACTGTACTGTTCCTCTGATTGATTTGGAGATAATTCTGATAAGTTGACAAGCTGACATGTTGTCTCATCATCAGGCATTGTGCTATTTAAGAAAGTTTCATATTTATTGGTGTGTAATTCTGATGTTGCTATACAATCATTGACAGTTGGAACCGGTGATCCAGGTGAGATTGCATATGAATTTTCCAATGAATCATCGGAATTTGTGTTTAAATAATCGATTTCGAATAGAGATTCAGAAAAGTCATAATCCATGCTGGGTTGTGTTAAACTAATCAGCTCTTCACTGTGTGGCTGACGAATGATATTAAACATTTTATCTTCTGGTACTTCTTCCATAAAGGACTCATCATGTTTTTCATTTGTTTGTTGTTGTTCTGCAAAATTTTCATTCATATGATTGAAAGTCATCTCGTTTAATTCGTCTAACGTAAACGTTCCGTTGTTTGCTTCAAGATCGGAGTTGTTGTTGTTGTTGATTGTAATGTAATCTAAATAAAAAAAAATACAATCCATTAAATTACGTCGTTGATTAATATTGAAAATAATGAAAAAATTAAAGGACTGCTTTTGAGGTAGTTAACTACTTGTCTGCAAGCTTTGTCCCAAGCAAACCTTATCTGTTTGTCTTGTCTTCGAAGAGACGAAGGTGCTTATAGTTTGTCTAAAATAAATCTCTAGCATATGTACTGTCGCCTTCCTCTAAGTCAACAATTCAACTAAATTCGACTTAGAGGAAGGGGATTGTATAAATATATACACTTGCTTGTAAGCTGGATAGCAGATCTGTCATAAAAGTTACCCAAATGCATCTACATGCTTTGAAGAGAAAAAAAAAAAGAGTCCTAAAGTGCATCGCCTATTCTGTAGTCAGTAATCATCATTCCTAACCCTTTTCATTTTCAAAAAGTCTTGCTCTGCACAGACATGCTTAACACCGATTGACTAAATTATTGGACATATGCGTGCCTTCTAAGCTATATTAAACGTACGCAAATTCATTGAGATGACTATCACAATATGATCTTGCTTCGTTCCAAAGTTCAGGAAATGACTCAGCGCGATTGTATATATCAATCTATACAATCGATTCAATAAATGCAATATCACTTTATTTATCCGAGAAAAAATGAAATAAAAAAAGCCGCATAAGAATTTGGAAAAACAAAATAAAACAAAAACGAAAACTATTTCACAAGATCTGAATTCCAACCCATTCATACGTCACGATATCCAATTCCCACGCAGTTTACAATAAAAACGTTTGCAAACGTAGCGTGAAAATTGAATTCGAATGCGGTTTAACATTTTGGTCAATGGAACTAAAAAAAATTAAATCCTATTCAATAAATCCAAAAAGGATACGTTCTTGTCTCACTACACAAGACAATGTGATTACCACTACGCGTGATCGACATTGATTTTCACAGATTCAATAAAAAAAGTTTTTACTATCGATGCTTCACCTTAAAGTACATTAATTCATAAGCTCTCAGCCAAATTATAGTTGTTAAAAAAAAATAACGACTGATCTCAATTTTGTACCGATGACCGAACATTCTTTAACAAGCGATATCGTTCATATTTCAGAATATCATAGGTATCTAAAACACTTACTAATAATGACAGCACCCAAAACTAGGAACACGCTTAAAAATAAAGTTTTAAATACAAAAAATGCAGATCTGAATTAATATGCCAACAGACAATATTTCGCAAAGCGAACCTCACGAATGCAATCCACCGACTAATTCCATGCATACGCTGATGATTAACGGTGTTGGAGCATATTTCCCTTTCTCCCCTCCCCCTCTAATTAAGCTCTTTTTCGCCATCTATTGATAACGTAGTGAAGAGCATGAGTATGATTCGCTCTTCGTTTCACTCTTTTTTCTTCGATCACTTTTTTGTTGTGCTCTCCACCACTAAAGCGTAAACGTGTTCGATCATGAATGCTTTTGGGGGTTTACTTTTCTGGGAAATTCTTAAATGAGAAGCAGCCCTGTCTGTCATTGAAGTTTATACCATTTACATATGTGAATTCTATATAAGATCAAATAAACAGGAGATAGACACCTTTTTGTTGCCGGTACATTTCCTCATTTGTAAGTAATGTAAATACAATGTACGTATGTCGATTTTAGCAAGGGTATTCTCATCTGTTTTCCTGTATTCATATCTCCTATTTCAGTAAATTTTTCGGATGTTTTTTTTATTGTTTATTTAGAAATGTTTTGCAAGAATATATAATAAATTCTTAAATTAACTAAAAATACCTGCAAACTCTATGGCCTCTGTCTGTTGACTGTTTTCTTTCTGGCCACACGAGTTCAATTTATATTGATGTGCTTTGTTGCAATTCACTTAAATAAAATGGAAATAACTATCTATGTGTTGGTGCGTACTCTTACTTTGCCGTGCTCTCACTCCCTTTATACGTTAACTTGAAAGAAACCTTTGACTAACTCTTGTAGTTTTAATATTTCGGACTATATTTTAATCATTACAAATTTGATCATTACAATTTTGATCATTACAAATTTGAGCATGCATAAAAAAAGAAAACACCTCACATTAACGTTGTGTTTTTTTTCTTTCTGTGCATAAATGCCGATCAACATTTGTATTTAAGAAAATCAAAAAATATCAAATCAAAGACAGAGGTCTGTCTTCCGAAAATGACTGGATGTAACAAGATTGAACACAACAATGTGTGTTCGTTTTTTGCATGATCATGTGCTTAATATTTTGATGCTTAATTAAATTTGCAAGAACGATATTTGGCACCGGCTGATTTAGTTTCATTGAATGGCGATAAGGGACTACAATCGCTTGTACCTATGTATGTGCAAACATGCAAGTAAGACAAAAACCAAGAAGATATCATTATATGTATTAGATCTGCAAACACGTAGGCTGTTTTAACACTCATTTATTTTTTGATAGCGATTCGATATCTGGAGTTGACTGAAGTGTGTGTATTAGTGATTGTATTGAGCAGAAGCTTATAAAGTTTATATTCCAAAGAGAAAGCGAGTGTATGGTTGTTATTTCACAACATGGCTAAACTCGGGGTTTTCATTTTGTTTTGAGTAAAAATTACTCACCGTCGAATTTGTGACAATACATATTCGTGAAGAATTCGGATCATAATAATTCTATCGGTGACGTAAAGTTTAACTGCTTCTTTTGTCTATGACGGGAGATAATGGAAAACCTTTAACCGGCCATTTTTAAAGACTGGTACACAATGAGATATGTTTTGATGCGCAGCTGCAGAGGCCATTTTGAGTGTTGACCGCTGCATATGTGCATCTTTGTTGTACGTGGCTTGTATCAAATGCCCTTTGACCCCAAATCCCCCCAACTGTGCGGTGGCTTGTTTCCTTTGTGCTAGAGAGAGCATTACTTGAATCGCTTAAGACAACCAATGTGCACGTATACCGCATAGAGCCTACGATTTCACGTGTAAACGTGAATTAGAACGGCAGCAGTGTAGCCAAAGAAGCATGTATGCAATTTAGCATCGAGGAGTGTTGGTGCTATAATTGCACCTGCAAGCTGTTCTAAGAATTTAGACAAGTTTATTCGTGAATCTAAATAGAAACCTACGAAATTTCTGCAACTGAAGCCCCGACAATTGGAAGAACCTGGGATGCCGAGTTTTCTCGACGAGGAAGAAGGGAATGCCAGGCTCCCTAAAAAAGCGTTCTGCCTGCCTCCTGTGGTCAAGATAATAACTAAATCATCTTGAGTGAATCAAAGAACACCTTGAAGACAGACTCGACGCCGAACAAGCAGGTTTCCGCTCCTGTGTGACGACATCAACACCTTGCGATTCATCATCGAACAGAGTATTGAGTATCGATCACCACTTCACCTGCTGTTCGTCGATTTTGAAAATGCGTTCGGTATTATCAATCGGGAATTTATCTGGCTTGCTCGGTACGAGGAGAAGCATTCATTATAAATTAATAGCAATTATCAAGGTTTTCGAAATGAGGTTTGGCAAGGATGCATACTATAACCAATACTGCATCTATTGGTGATTAGCGATTTGCAGAATGTGTCATTGTCAACGGGAAATGGAGAAATTCGGACTTTTACATCTGAACTAAAACACCTGTCAATAGGAGACTACGCTAAATCATTCTGGCCAAACCGTATCTCTAACGAACAGCTTTAGCAGAGAACGGGCCATGATATATATATGCACAACCATACGACGACGAAAGTAGCAGTGGATTGGTCACACTCTCCGAAAAGGTGACAGGTCCATAGCTAGCCAAGCGATGCAATGGAACCCGCATCGCCGGGTTCATGAAGTAACAGAAAGAAAAAGAAAAAGTGTAGTAACCTGCTTGAGCCACATAAATATAGACTTTCAATACATAGGCAACATAGCATTTTTCATCAAATCAAATCAAACTTACCGTCAAGACATACTGGTGCCATCAACTCTTCAACTGCGGCAATCGGATGTATTAAATTCATATCCTGGAATTCGATTCCAGGCAAATGAATGCCCATCATCTTCGCAGAGTCTGTTCTTACTGGTGTCCTCGTTGTGCTTGTCAAACTTGTTGGTGTTGTATTTGAACTCTTTGCCGTTGTATTCAACTGATTGATATTGTTGCAAGCCGTCGTTTTCAAAGTGCTTCCTGATTTTTTGTGTATATTCTGAACCGTAGACGTATTCAACTGAGAGCTGGTGCTCTTGTTCGATTGCTGCCTTCTCTGCTGATTTGATAAATTCGAAGGCGCTGATGTATTCTTCTGATCGGGATAGAGCTTGATTGTCTGGCCGTCTATCCGGTCTATTTTCACTGTTGGTTTGGTTTTTACTAGGCCGTTGGTTTTCAACTTCCTCTGTTGAACGGAAGAAGTGGGCAAGTAGGACCTTGCCAAAAAGGGTACACTTATGATTGTATAAACTGGAGTCGTTGTCTCTTGGTCTTCCTCCTCTGACGATGATTGATATGTTATTTCCTCTTCCGTTGGGACTGTTTGATTTGGATTCAAAAGCCTTTGATTCAATAGATCCGCTTGTTGCATCAACAATTGGTTTTGATTTAATAATTGAATTAAAGATTCCTGGCTCAATATCTCGTATTTCTTCAAAAATAATGGTCTCTGGTGTTGCTGATGTTCCTGTGGGAGTTGGCGTCTCAATAAAATTGGTGTTCCACTTCTTGTTGAATTCGGGGCTTTCAGTTGAATGAATTGCTTGTTTGGATTGTGGTTCGTATTCCGTTGTTGATGCAGTTGTTGTAATTTTTCCGGTGATAATGTTGGTAGCACTTTGATTCGACTTCTGGGCGTTCTTGTTTGCGGATTTTGGCCTTGATTGGCAGTTTGATGCGTTTTGGATAAGGGCAGCCATTTTGAATGGGTCTAAAAGAGTCGGAGAGTTGAGAGAAATGAAAACATTATTAAAATGAAAATACAAGTATTTTAGATTTTGTCGAACATTTGATAATAATTTTCATAAGACTTGTCTCAACTTCCAATGAATGAGAATAAAATATTTAAATCCACACGGATTTAATGATGGAGAAAGTACTTTTTATATTTTTGCACTAAATGACGAAAATTACGGCAACAAATGGAAAGCTAGAATTTGTTAGTCTCATTTAATTACCGCGTTCAACATTCCTCCCTTTACAAAAATGTATGGAGTATGGGATAACTACAAGTTCATGTGTATGTTTATATGCGCTGCTGAATTCCAAACAAGGAAAATATAAACTCTAAGAATTTAATATTTCTTCCGTGAAGAGAAAGCAGAACGAGTGATTAATAAACTGAACGACAAATATTTCATTTACAAGAGAACGATTTGCAAAAAAATAATTACAATTAAAATGTGGATCATGAGAATTCACTACTTCCACATACAATGTTCTCATTGTTTCAAATTAATTTTAATTACAAGAAAGAATTCAATTTTGTTTATTTTTTCTATTAAATTTGCAGATCGTTATCAATTTACTTGTGCTAGTCCGTTCGACTTGTGTGTGTACTTACATAGTAAGGTCCTTTTGTTTTTTGCAAAGGAATTGTAGGGGTACCTCTCAACTAGCTCTTAAAAGAGTCAAGCGCGGTATTGTGTTCCCTCAAACTGAAAAATGAAAGAAAAGTACATCATTAAAACCATGTATTCCATATAGGCATAACAAATAAAATCAAATTTGTTTTGCATAATATGTACCCCCCTTATGATAGAGGGAGCTGAGCATCTGCTTGCACTGGGTATAGTAGGCCATAAATGGAAGTGAGGCAAGAAAAAAAGGTGATAGTAGTCACATGGGATGGGTAGGACAATCTTTTCAGTTATCGTTGTTCTCGTTCTGTTCCTCCCTCTCCTGTTCCGCATTTTCTTTAACATTTGAAGTATACAACGCATGAGCGGGTTAGAGGGAATGAATGTGTGAGAAAGAAAGCTAGAAACAAGAAACTGTCCAAATTGCAAAATCTTAACGTGTGACACGACTGCTAGGTAAGATCGGTTACATATAAAAGGGATATTAAATATTTAGGACATAAACGTCCACCAGTATATGAGCAGTATGGTCCTTTCAGACGCCACTATTGTGTTGGTCAGACTATTTTCAATTTTGTCACGATTTTCCAAAAATGGAAACTCGAAAACACTCCAAGCAAAAGCCCACGACTATCCTTAAAGTTAACATTAACATAAATGATATACATATGAACCGATAACTAGTTAAAATCTCTTAAAAGGAGGAAGTGGCAAGTGTTGTATCCAATAAGCGATAGATAAAGTTAAGGGATGTCCCGTGTACACGTCCAATTGGCGAAGGCAAGCTCGCTTCGAGGCGATTATGAAAGAAAGAGAGAGAATGAGAGAGCAAGACACGAAGACAGAACAGAGAAAGAATTTAAGAGACAAATAAATCTGAAGCCAAAGAGAACATACAAAATAGTTTCTCTTTGTATGATGCATGCGATATTGCTCTCGTTCTCTGATTCTTGGAAAGATTGGCACTGATTTGAAGATAAATTAAGAAAACAGAAAACAATTTTACAAAAAAAGGATTTAAAATAATTCAATACTCATGATCTCTGATGTTGTCTTCAATAAAATGAAGCTAATGAGTCATTGATGAGCATACGAAAGAAAGAACGTGGCTGCCGGTTTGTAGAAATATAGATATTTCTAAGGCGACCTTCTACACCATGCTAAACAAAAGGATGAAAAGCGTGATAGCGTAAAAACACCGGCAGTCCCCTTTTTGTCTTAGGCAGCTTTTTCACACGATAAATTCACCGCTGATCTTTCATGTTGTAGGGTAAGGGATGATAGACGTGCTAAGAGCAGGCTTGAGGTTCGCTTGCGAATTGCTTTATTCTTATGTTCGCAATTATGTGTATTCGAACCATGCTCCACATGTGTGATAAACGGTGGGAAATAGACTCTCTTGAGATTGTAAAGGGGAATTTGTAGAACTCGTGAGTAAAAAACATCCAATGTAAAATCCGAATTGCGTAAAAACTTCCATGATAATCCTTGATTTTTTCAAGATGTAAAGCCAGTTTGAAAAAGGTCAATGACTTAGGCCTGCCGCCTAAGTTTCTTTGAGGGAACAGAAAAAAAACGAGTGACACATACACAATGTGCGTTGCGTTACTTTATTATTTCTCCCAAAATTACAAGCCAAGTTTATAGCTGATGAGGAGTATTTTGTGTAAAAAATATTTCTCAGTCTGAAGATTACAAATCCAGAATGCACGATCATGTTTGATGTTTACCTATATGTATGAAATATGTGGTGTGGTGATATGAATCAATTATGTTATCGGGAAAAAGTACAGTCGCACAATTATTTTACAAGCATTACGTAAAACAACAAGAAAGCTAATTTATTCTATTACAACTTTCATGAGTTGATTTCTACCTCTTGATGATTGTATGAACGTATAAATTACGTTTAATTATTTCACGTCATTATTTTGATGGTTCTGATTTCGCAATGCCACTTTTGAAAGAAAGCTTTTAACTTTACGAGCTTTTTAGGAAATTACGCGGAATATATACTCAGCAAAATGAGTAAAATTGAAATAGTTTTTGAAAAAAGTATGCCAACAAATATATATGTATGCGAAAGGGCGGAAATTGGATTCCAAAGAATTCTAAAAATAAGTGCAGTTGCAAGTAAAATCAAACTTTCACTTTAGGAATCAATCAGTAAAAATGTTTTAATCTATTTGAACACAGGAATCTACGTCTGTACATTTCTGATCGCTTTTCTTTCTCATTAATCCAAGCAAAGCAAATATAAAAACAGATTGCTGATAATTTGAACTTGGATTAAAAAATATGACGTCATCGGAAACAAATTGACCAGATGAATATTAAAATGCATACGTCGACTTAATCCCAATTACTTCACATGATTGCAATTATACATTGGAATTGTTAGTTGACACGCAAGTGATTCCTGTACTCCACAGCTATGTACATTGTATCTGAAGAAAGGGATGATGAAAGTCTGATAAATGTGTGCATTTATGGATACACACACTTAGCTGATGAAACTGGTGCATAATGTGGTATTCAATTAATTGCTTGGTTGAAAATTGATAAAACCAGTACTTAGAGGAAAAAAATATAAGGTTTAACGGCAAATATCCTATGCCCCGTTTAAAGTGTACCATTGGTTACGTATGTGCGTATGTATATTTAGGAACTTACGTTGAATTTTTCTATTCCTCAAAAGGGATAAAAATTACACCAAATGAATGATATCTGTCACGAGCTAGAAAACGCGTTTCTAGCTATTATTTCCACATTCACAGTGTGCTAACGAAATATTATAAATCAATTTCTTTAAGAATTGTTTCCTTCCGTTTGATTGAAACCGATCACTCATAGATGTTAAAAATGCTTATAACACGAACAACCCAAAGCGTTGCTTGAACAGTCACTGAAATACGGACGACGAACTCGAACAAATTTAATACCTCGTAGAGTTTAGTCTTTTCGAATTTCTGCTTGTTGTGAAATTCAATTCAGACAGCTTTTTTGAATAAAAAGCTTTCTTTCGCCGTGTTGTTGTGTGAGTTGTATGTACACATGCTTCACACGAGATACTATAGAGCACATGTATGCATAATACCAGTATTTTTGTTTTTACGAACTCGTATACGACAACGAACTGAATTGCAAATAGTTGTTCAGATGGGGAATCACACCAACTAAGAGATAGTGGGTTACCAACGAATAATTATCTCGAATGTGTCATATTTATTGTATGTTAACATATTATCTAAAAAAAGCGATTGTAACTTCGTGCAGAAACATTTTATTTATCCTCACTTAGAATTCACTGGCTTTCTCTAACTAATAATGTATTTTTAAGTCCATGGCATATTAAAATATGTAAACTAAAAAAACTTTCCATAACAATGCTGACCTTGGACATTTCATTGTCTAAAAATGTGAACACCCCAACATTGTGAATAGATCAAGGGTATACAATGCAATTGTTGGGCTTTGAGCTTTTAAAGGGAGTACTCTGACATTTCATCACGGTAAGTAGTAGAACTTGTTGACGTCGGAGAAAGTTAGTTTTCCTGTAAAGTTCAAGGGTCGCTCGCATTCCAAATGGTCATGGGGGCGTTATGATTCAACATTCTGGTGGTCACGAGATTACGTGTACGTCTTGATGTAGATGTATTGAGACTGTCAGCTCTGTTAGCCTGATTGTTTTGGTTTCGTCCACGTAGTCCCTCATAACACAGTCATCTTTGTTGTATTAGTAGATGATTTATGCGAAATGACGCTACTTGCTTCATAGAGAAGACTGCTTGCCTGGTAAACACAAGGCCGGAGATATAAACATGTGTACAGTCGAATCCCGATAATTCCAAATGGCAAGGGGATAGCATTCTTTACGAGTTACAAAATGTTCGTGGTCTGTCTGTTCGCGTAATATTCTAATAGATCAAGAGAATTGAAGAGAATAACTTGAAACTTGTAATAGATGAAGAAGAATCAATGTACATAATGTTACAACAAAAATCAATCTAGCCAAACAAGACTCAAAGTCTGGGGATGCTCGCGACTCCCTTGAAAGCGTCGTCGTTTGTGACATATTTTTAGTCGTATAACAGAAAGTACTTAAACTAATCATTCAATTTTGAAGCAAACGCAACTCGATTTATTTTCACGGGTGACAGAGTTATGGTGTCAATATTCAAAAAGGAACAGTTTACAATTAAGTCGATTGAAAGCAAGTCAAAGTGGAAGAGTTGTGAGTGAGTTTTGTCTTTGTACCAATTCCAAGTTCAAGAGAGTAATCATATAACCTAACCAATCTAACCCAGAAATGGTAATGTAAGGAATGTTTAGGAAGGGGAGTGTGATGATAGAACATCACTTCCACTCGGAGGGGTTAGGGCCCATTGTGAATCCTTTCAATTGTGGAGTACACATTCTATCAACTTATATATCTTGTCACGTGATGGCTTTAAACACTCAGTGCTCTTTACGAATTTTAGAACATCCGATATATCTGTCTTCGCTATGTGAGCAGTCTCTGTGAAGTAGAGCTGGGCAGTTGCGCCACTGTAACTCCGGCTGGATTCCGCATTCCATTCCGGAGCATTGCTCCGATGGGGCAGTGTCCTGTGATCACTTCGACCAGCACATAGATCGAGTTGCGGTCCAACGCCAGTAGCCTCTTTGTTCTGCCGTTGTTAACAATGTACGCTGTAACTAGACTGGATCCAAATGATCAGCTTTATCTGATAAAACATTCTGAGTAAATAAATCAAAATCACTTTACAAAATATAGCCTAAGGCTCCATCGCTCTGGCTTTAAAGCTAACTTATAATTTTAATAATTATATGTATATGCTTTTTTAAATAAATAAATTAACTTTACAAAAATTATCCAGACATTCATTTTTAACAATATGGTTTTTAAAGCTACTTAAGCTCTTGATATGTGTGACCTCAACCAACAACTTGGCCTGCACAATCAGGGACAGC
Source organism: Eristalis intricaria (assembly GCA_964034865.1). NCBI lineage: Eukaryota > Metazoa > Arthropoda > Insecta > Diptera > Syrphidae > Eristalis > Eristalis intricaria. The sequence continues at coordinate 93,711,607 of OZ035873.1, forward strand.
TGGCTAAAGATCGTGCCAGCTGGACATGTTTTTTGGTTGAGACCTAGGTCCAAAAGAAGCTCTTGTTGTGGATAATAAATAGCAGAACAACATTGTCTGTCCATCAAAAATACAAATAAATCCCCTCAATTTATTATGTAACCTTGTCGCTAAGCGGATAATATCTGAACAAATATAAAATCCTACACGAATAGATACGAACAGTCATTAAGTTCAGCAGGCTGTAGATTGAATAGATAACGGAATAAAATTTAAGTAAGTACATTTTTTTTATTGATTTCTTTGCTTTTGCGTTTGAGACCACAGCAACGTATCACGCGTCGTCTGCACAACACGACGAGTTTGTAAAAACATGGGGAAATTTATTTTTATAATCTAACTAACACACCGACCTGCATTTGTAGATGTAAGAATACTTGGCGGTGCGGCTGTGTGAGTTGTTGTGAAATTCGAAACAAAGGAAAGCTCTCCCCCACTCCAAGCTACCCACTTGTTTGTGCAAAGTGAAATTCCGGGAATCATAGAATTCAGTGGAATGGGTACACGGTCAAGATACTGTACAACCACCTTCTAATTATATTACATGATTCATTCGAAACTTCAAAGTCATGTGGTATGAAAACTAAACTCAAAGTTAAAGCTTTAAGAGCTTTAAGTAAAGCTACATTGCTATATATGAAAATGTATGCAGAAGCACACCGACTGTAGTTTTGCAGTCAATACTTTATGGTTATGACGTCACTTTAGAGGAAGTAAACATTGGGGATAACCAGATTAACGATGCAAGTTAAACAGGCAATATGCTGATTTCAAATATCAGCGCCACACACGCCGGAGGCTTGACCAAAAATTCCAATGGCCGTTCTCTGCAGCCATTAATGAAGCATTTCGCCGAAATAATCCACCAACACCGCGCCATCAACAGGAATTGCTGATGCAGCAGATTGGTAGTAGCGGATCCAGTCAATTTTGATGTTTAGTTTAGTTCGATTTCAGATCCCAATAAAGAAAGGGGTTCCTCCTCAAAAACAAATTTAGTTTTAATAATTTTAAACTTTCAATTTGCTTTCGGGGTGGAAACGGTTAAAGCGATCTACGAGAGATTTGCGAATTTGTTCTTCTTAAATTTAAATTATTTTCACACACTTTTGCTCATTTTTGTTTCAAATCCATAAAGATGAAATCTAAGCAAAAGCAAATTTCGGAAATAAAAGCTCAAAAGACTGCAGCAAGGCGTTCGAAAAGCATACAAACAATTGATAGCAAATGCGCCAACCAAATGAAAGGTGTTGCAAATTGCTTTCAAATATTTATTATATTTTTTCGATCGGTATGTACCTATAGAGGATTCCGCTTTATTGGGAAACATCGGGCTAATAATCTTTTTTTGTCCCAATGCCACCTGGCTGTGCCAATAATACGAAGTGAGAAAAGAACGAATTAAGTGTTCGTTCTTTTTAATTGTCACAGTTTTTCGGCTGTCAATGTCCCGACCAGTGATAACCTATAAAAAATTGTCTTAAAAATACGAGTTAACATTTGAACACCCTCCGAACAACATACCCATGTAAAATTCAAGAATCAGCTGGCATTATCCCACTTAATTCATGAATCTGCCGATATTTCCAACAAAATTCACGAATCGGCCGCCATATTGTGGTGAATTGACGAGCGTTGTAAAAGTACAAGTCAAATACAAGAGATTACCACTAAATCTTCGTTGTGGGCTGGGGGTAAAAATGCCCGAAGTTGGATATCTCTATCCGATCCCGACGAATATCTGTAATATCTGAGCAGTCGGGTTTACACGTGAATAAAATCTGTATGTCCCAGCCGATTTAATGAAATTTTTCAGATATGCTTATTGTTAAATTAAGTCCAATTACGCAAGTTTCCACATTATAATTACAAAAAGATAAAAATAATGTCCTCTTTTTTTGCCATCGGTTATTCATCTTATCTGTCTTTTATACCTCCGATAGTTACTTTACGACACTCTTCAGTCAGACTAATCTTTATCTAGCTGCCTACATTTTTTATGGTTAGAAAGCTTCTGACCAATACATCTCAGAAATGTGGCGGGGTATTTAATGTGTGCGGATATGTAACTAAATCTGTTTAATACGGTTTCAAGCCAACAAGACCCATATGCCGCATTCTTCTGTCCATCAGTCTATACACATGGATGGGAAACTTGATTTTGTTGGTACTTCCAACTAATTGTTTTGTAAGAAAAATATTATATGGAACTTGCTTTTCGGACTTCAACTTTTGTACCAAAAACCGTGTGTTTAATGCTACGATACACCGAACGAAACTGCGAAGCTTCATCAATTTTCTCCGAACCTACCAGGATTCGTCATACATTTTTGGCGTATAGAAACGTCACGGTTTCTGAGAAACCGAGTTCCAGCCCCCTTGTGTTTATCTGTCCGTGAGAGGTTGTTATAAATTGCAGTTATAAATTGAGAGCGAAACCACTTCAAACTCTGTGGGAACGAGCCTAGTTAAAATTCATCCGAAACTCCCTATCGGTTTCGGTTCGGTGGGAACGTTGCATTAAAGAATAAAAGTACGCAAACATTTCTGAATTGGTTCTCGGGTTTGAAACTAAATTAAAAATTAACTAAAACTAATTGTTCGAAAGAAATGTCTCAAAAAAGAAATCTTCAAAAATGGGATTTCATATTTGGCAAAAACTGTTATTATGACGATAAGTTCGTGGCACTTTCTCTTTTGTGTATCTACACATCACCTATCATAGTCGTGATATGCTTTTTAATAAACATAAGTACAAATGTACATGGGTAAATGTACGAGCACTTCTATGTAAGGTGGAACTTTTGAATAATATTTGAACGCAACAGACACATTGGTTTGGATATAGATAGCTAGATCATTTTTTTAAATGTTAAGGAAATGCGAGCAACTTTATTTTCTTCTGTCTTAAGGAAATATTTCTGCACGCACTAGATATATATTTTTATTTTGTTGAAAATAAAATGTCATACACACGTGCGCTACCACGCTCGGATGGCTGTTCGGTTAGTATGCAAATAGTTAATTTTTTCAACATGTCGACGCTCTTCGTGATAAAACATATAAAGCATGAAATTATGGGAACCCACTATAATTTTTGCGTGTACCTAGTAATCAGGTTTAAGTTCAAGATCAAGTTGATAAGATCAATGCTTGATAATATATCAAACAGAATTGATAACACCTATAATATTCGGGACGACTCTTGTCTACCCAGAACTCAAATACAATTTGATACTCAGCCGATAATACCCCTCGTCCACCAATCAATTTGACTGATAATGACGAATTTTTATCGACTGATATTCACACACACTTTTCTGAGTCATAAATTTTCGATTGTTTTCATGCGAGCACTAAATTTGATGTTTATTTTGTACCACAAGCAGTTGTATGCAGAATTAAATAGAATATTCTATTAAAAAAACGTGTTTGACTATCAGAGACTGCACAAATGGTATTCGAAAACCTTACAAATGATAGCAAAAATGCATCGGAAAAGATATCAAAATTAAAGCAAATACACGAACCAGAGCACTGGTTTCCAAGCCGATAAAAATAGTCGAATTTGGATATCAAAAGTGCGAACATCAACAATCCTTAGCCATCTCCACCACTGTATATGACTGATTTTTGGTTCAAGTCATGTGGGTATAAACATCACAATGCAGCGGTCGGGGTTTCATAGTTTACAGACCATAATATCGTAAGCGCAAGCATAAAGTTTTCGGTATAGTTAATTTTACAAACTCGGACTTTTGACAGTTGTTAAACAATTTTCTTTTACTCAACGGTGATTTTTATTTTTTGCTAATTATTTTTTTGTAGGAATTTTTTTATCTAATAATTGTTTTTTTTTTTTTTTGGAAAATGGATTTCAGAATATTCTACTTATGCAACAAGCGTTCTATCATCATATCGCTCTTTGACATAAAATTCTCGTAAACTCGATAAAACGCATACCGGAGCCTATCAACGCCCGACGGCGCGAAAGCGACTTTGCTTTACGGCTTTAATCTTAACACTACCAAATCAAAGTTGGTTTAACCGGATTTTTCAGAGAAATCGTTAAATGTGAACGCCGCGTATGATACACGTTCAAAGGCGGGTTCACATGACGTTTAGAGTTAAGGTATGTTCGTTAACGTCATAAGCTAGTAACTTCAGTATTTCACCTCAAATGTTTTATAAGAACACAAAATTGACGTCAAGTCTCGAAAGCGCACCTTAGGAGTATGAAATTTCCCCATTTTTAGACCAGCGCAATAGCGCAGTCAGGGATTCACTGAAAGTTTTCATAACTGCCTGTCAATCTGTCACACACCTAATTTTTTTCCATACTTCAGACTACAAAAGTACTATTGCTCTTTCTTATTTTTGTTTCAGCATTCCTTCCAATTTTTGAGAGAATTACATACGTACTCACTCCTTGAAATGCGAAAAAGTGCGACGTTTCACTTCTCAACAGTTCATTCGATACAATGGACCGTCATTACATGACTTTTTCACTAAAAAAAATATCGTGTAGAGATTTTTCATCAGGTACATCCTGAATCTTAGATTTCGAGTCAGTTCTAGAAATCAACATTGAGATTTTCAGCTCATACCCTCTTCGCCACCACTGAACACTTTTTTGACAGCGTGAGCTGCATGCTTTGCATTGTTCACATATGAAAGCAGCAATTGACAGGCGAATTGACGAAAGACAGCGTGTGCGAGAGAAGACGCAAACCACATAATAAATATTATGTGTGGGCGAGGGAGCTTTTCAAATGGGTAGTATAGCCAGATATACAGGGTGGGCCGATGTTATTTACCAGTATAGTATTGTTTTCTTTTTGAATATTGTAATTGAGTTTTTGGGAATTCATAATGGATATATGTGGGGATCCTACGGTTTCCGTGGCGACAAGGTTAAGAAAAATATTTAAATAGGCGCCTGAGAGTATACAACTCTATTTTTTGCACGAAAGGAAAGAAATGTTTGATTTTACAGCAATTTTCATAGGAAAAAGTACACATCCTCCAAACTAAGCGATTAATCAATATTTTGATTCATTATGTTTTCTTCTTATTTCGTCGAGATCTACAAAATGGCGTTTTCAAATCGTAGTGTTGCAAAATTTATTTTTTTAAGATCAGTTCCCATAGGCCTTATAAGGAGTTTGGTCAGCCGTTTTGAGAAACCGGGTTCAATGGCCGACTGTTGTGAACGAGTTGCTCATCGAAATTCGTTGGTTAATAAACCAGAGATTATTAGACAGTGCAATCAGAATAATCAAAATGAAATGCGGAGCCTCCAATCAGAAACATTAGGCGGTGTAATAGAAAACGCGTTAAAAGGAGCCAATGTCGAATAAAATGGTAGACATCTGTTTGATTTCAGTAGTACATAAAAAGGCCGATAAATGCATTTATTAAATAAACAAAAATAATGAAAACCAACTTAGTCCTCTTTGGGCCATCCTGTACACATCTGGTTACTTCTTGAAAAATGACATTTGCTGAAGATAGTACGTTGGTATTAGATATGACGTGGGTAGTAGGTATTGAATGATTAATTGCACATGTTCATAAAATAAATACAAGTGTTCATATAACTTACCACGCATCATGCTTGCGAATCTCTTTGCAGGCGCGATCAAATTATTACACTTCTTAGGCAATGCGGGATGCAATTGTAAATGATCTTCGTACTTATGGTGGTGTTGCCAAAAATGCTTCTTATCGTTCTTCTTACAGTATCTCATAAAATCTTGTTGCATTTGATAATCTCTCCAACAAGAGCAGGACATTAAATTGTAACAACCACCGCACAAACAAAAGCAACCAAAACAGTAGAGTTTCCCGAACTTCTTTGTCTTCTTAATTGACTTTTTCACCACGATATTGACAATGACAATGATGTACAACAGAGCAATAACGCTCAAAAGAGTCTTGGTCACAATGTAATTATTGACAACACCACCAACGAAGGCTTGACGAATGTTTTCAATGTTGAACTGCAGCAACTTATTTTCAGATAGCATATTATATGTGAACAGACTCAGCTCGCTGGCTTTCTTGTCTATTTTCGACGTGACACACACTTTTGATGCACACTGTGTATAGTTTCCAAGAAAATTATTTGAAGATATTAGTAGATCTCTCAAAGGATTGAGAATTTCTCACTTACGCAATAATCAGTTGAGACTATGAAATTATTTTTTCTTTCAGAAAATTTAAAAAGAACCGACAAATAAACTCAGCAAATCTATGCTATGAACGGAAAATCCCTTAAACGATATGACCACGATTCCATGAATATACTTTGCATAAATATGCGGTAACGTAAACACGAATTTATTTTCAAAAATTGGTTTTTGAAACACAGCGGCTCGGAGCACAAAATACAACTTTCTAACGACCGACGGCGTCGAACAAACTAAAGATTTCTTTCTTTACTATTCCACTGGCTACATGTGGCAAAAGCAGTTTTCTCTCAGAAAAATAAGATTTTTATGGATTTTTTCTAAATGAACGGTTGTGGTTCACACAGGTAAAAATTGAATTTACAATCTCTAGATACAAGTACGAATTATTTTGACACGACAAGGAACAACAATAGACTGGATGGATGGAGATTCGTGTGGTGAACTTACCAACTTTTTTGCAAACTTGTAAGCTTTTTCGTTAAGTTTCACTTCTCAGATGTGCTTTGGCGTTTAATTGGGAAATCATTTTGCGAAAATAAATTTCGACACTTGCGAAATAATTTCATAATTGACAGCAATTACGTTTAAATATTTGTTGCATAGTTTTGCATCTCCAATGATGTCATGGACAAATGTTAATGTGTATATAATACATACATTCGTTCTTCACATCACGATGCAGTTACGATTCACATTTTTTGCAACACAAATGCACTTCTTATTTTTAGTTTCGTTTAATTGTATTTTTCTTTCTTGAGACTTGTGAAATAAATATGAAATACTTAATAGAACATGTAACAATATTGATTTACGTAAATGGTATTTTAGAGAGAGGAGTAAATGCATGGAACGACTGGATTGCGCCCTTTGTTAGTGGGGTCTCTGGTTCGAAATCTAGCGAAAGGAAAGTTAATACGCTTTTATCTGATTTCAAATCCGAAATAGAGAAAAGCTAGGAACTCCCTAGTCAGCCTTCTACTTCAGCAAGGACAAAACATTACTGGCTACAAAATAAATGCCACCTAGTGTTGTTTTAGTCGACAAAGGTATCAGAACACTGTCCTTGCACATCTCACTTCAATATTATGAAGAATAATTTAATAACAAAGTGTATGATGTGCTACTGAGGAATACCTGATATCAAATTGGAGGAAATCAAGAAAATGGTTCCTATACTACTAACAATCGAAATAATTAACTATGTAGTATGTCTTCGACTCCGAACCCGTGGAACAAAGATACAGAGGACGCCCGCGTTAAAGGTGGTGCACCCAGGTGGAGAAGGACGTCAACCAACTTGGCGTGCGACACTTGAGGCAGCTAGCCAGAGATAGTGCTAATTAAAGAGGCTTGTTAATTGAGACCCGGGTCCACCCCCGGACTGTAGCGCCAAAAAAAAGATGAAGAGGAAATATGTCAGAGTCTTTATGTCCTAGGGAAAATCAACCAAAATTCCATCGATTACGAAGACAATTTTGAAGAGGAAGAAACATACTTAATTTTGCTGAAGAAAAAGATAATAATGATAAGTTTTGGAAGGCGCGCTTTCTGCTTTAGAAACGGACTTTTAGCTCAAACAAAAATTAGCTGGTCAAGTGCGAGCGGAAGATCATCAGTGAAATTAAGCGATCTCGTCTTTTCAGCATTAACTCGTGACAGCAGCATCTGCTAGATTCTATCACATAGATAACTGTACGTGTCTTATAGAAGATGCAAGATCAAAGACTGCGAGCGCACTAGTAGATGCATATATAAAAATTACAATTTTCACATCGACTGACGAAAGGAATTGCGTCATATTTTAAGATGGTTAATTCTTATTAATAAATAATAATTATATGTCATTGATTATTAATAAAATTGGGCTCAAAATCACCGTCAATGTAAAAATGCAGATCAAAACTTTAATTCTCGACTTTGTATTGAAAGGGTTAACGGCACTATCACTGGACTGGTCAATCAATGGTAGTAGTCATTGGGGGTATAACAATGACCAACATGGTCTAAGTGTCCTGGGGAATTCAATAACAGCCCCCCTGCCTAACAAAACCTAACCTAAATGCATGTTTGATGTGTGCAGATTAGATTGATGAACTCATCTTTAAGATATTCGTTCAAATTTGAATGCCATTATAGGGTCTAGTTCCCCAATTTTAATTGAGCGCAGAATGTAGCTGCTAAAGTGGAGATATAAGTTCTGCTGCTCAAATGATTCTGTTTACTTGTATCAAAGTTGAAAGGAAACGCGATTTTTGTTGTTGAAAGAATTACATTCTAATTTCGATTATTGCAACTAATAAAAACATGACCTGAAATATAACAGCTCTCCCCGAGCCTTGAAGATTAGGGAAATTGTATCTGCACTGTGTTGGTCTTTAAACTAGTTTATGTCTCATAGGTAAGAGTGTGATACCTGCCTGTATTCTACAGGCGGTATCTATATTTATTAGTAGTTCCTGTAATGATTGCTGTAGTGAGACGACATTATCTACAGGGAGCGTGACGCCATATTCGTGTCGCAGGGTATCCCATTTTCTAGCAAATTTTAATTTCTGTGTAACATAAAATATGGTAATCGATAATCGGGAAGTAAAGTGCATTTTCACGGTGAATAAGTACAAGGGCAATAAACCGGTTTCTAAATGAAGCATGTAGTTCGGTGTGTTGTCTGGTAATCTAAATGCGTCAGTAATCTATCTACTTCTTCATGCTGTGTGTGAACCCAAACTTGCGCTCCGTAACACATAATAGATCAAACTTTCGCTTCGAAAACCTTACTTCGTACTCAATGCAATATCAGTTTTCCTAAGTACTCCTTTCCAACTGCAGTTTACATATATATTTTCCACTTCTCTTAATTTTTCTTTATCTTTATTGAAGAGTAAGTATGGTGAGCGTGTTATCTCAAGAAATGGGCCAGTCAATTGGCGGCCTCGTTCGTGCGATTTAACTTCACTTGACTGTTTTCTATGGGGCTACGTTAAGTCATTGGTTTATGCCAACAAGCCGACAACGTTGGAAGAACTCAGAGCCAACATTGAACGTGAAATAGCGGCCGTTTCGGCCGAAATGTGTGGCGAAGTCGTTGAAGATCGGGTTCAACGGATCAACCGCTGCAATCGTGCTTGCGGTGGCCCTATGAAAGAAGTCGAGTTCCATTCATAAATTTTTTGATTGTACTTTAAGCCCATAATAAAGTTTTTGAAATATCTCGAATGTTTAGCGTTTTATTTAAAAAAAAAGTTGTCAAGTGCTTATTGGACAACCCTTTATAAATCAAATATCCTGAATTCATTTTCATAATGTGTATGGCTCAGCATTTGTTTTGCAGGAGATCGCTTGGCAGAAACCTTATCGCTCATATTTTGCGGTTCCCTTTTCTTTCTTCAGTGGTTAGTTCAGAGTCGACTGTATATGGTATTACGGCTTCTAATTTCACTTTGGGCTGTATATCAACAACGTTCATTTCCGCGCTATCTTCGGAAACGTTTTCTTCTCGGCATAGAAAATGCTTTGTTAGATTAACGGAGATCTATTCAGAGATGTCATCGCTTCAGATCTTTCTGGCAAAATTTGATTCTGATTTAAAAGCAGAGAAACACAGTCTTTCTGATAACTTTTATTCAACGTTTATTGAGTCAGTCACTATTAACTCTCTCCATGAAAAAAAGGAGGGACATGTAGTATTTCGTGAATAACAGACGAATAGTCACTCGATGGCGTCGATAGGCAAGAGGACAATCTGTTTTGAATTTGGTCATCCCTATATAACTTCATTTCTGCATGGAACTATGTCTAGACGAGACACTCTCTAACTCGAACTTTTTCGCCGCATTTTGTCCACATTATCGTCAATTTTCCGTACAAAAACCTCTCAGTCAAACTCTCTTTCTAACTCGAACAAATTATGTGTCCCGTGACAATTCGACTAAGGGGGAGTCCACTGTATATATTTTGAGCCGTACAATAATCGAGTGTTGCAATAATCGAGACTACACTGTACCTATACAGCAAACAAATGTTTTAACAAATTATGCTGAGAACAAGGCTCAGAACATTTGAACCAATGAAACATATTCCGGTACATTGCTTAGTAAATAAATATCCTCTTATAAATTCACTTAACCAGCCGAACATTCTAGTTTTGAGCTAATAATTCATTTCAAACAAACGCATAAAGCTGAGAAACGCAGTGAAGTGATTAATCCCTTAACTGTCTTGAATCTATTGTCAATTTTGCCTAGTCACCTTGGGCAGCAACAAAATCGAAATCTGCTTTCGAATTCTTTTCGCTCGCACCAGCTTACGATCTCGCCGAATAAAGTTTATTATTTCTTTCAGCTGATAACCCAACATATACACACACATGTACATCGAGATACATATGCAAATGTGTATCTTGGCGTACGTACGAATGCGCTGGGCAAATGCTTGACGCTAGTTTTTCTCTGTCGCGCTGTGGATATATTGCTGATGTAAGACCTTCGTGTAGTTTCATCACATTGTTGAAAGCTTTTCTGTTTATCGTTGGATTTTGCTTAAAAGATACATCTTAATCTTCTGTGTGTGGCTTGTATATTGAGCTTTGTTCACTCGATGTTGACAACAGGTTGGAAGACAATTAGCATGGACAGATTCACACATGTGGAATTACTGTTGTCAAGACTGAATAATGTGTCGCTGACCGAATCGGCATATTCACGGCAGCTTTGATGATTTTGTTTACTTTTACATTTAATAGATATTTTACGACTTTGCTTACGTATGTGTTTTAGTGAGTATGTCCACAAAATGTTTTCCGTTCGAGAATGTCGGACGTAAACAAGTAACTGAGGGTCTACATAAACATTAAATCAATTATGTTCATACCTACATCCGTGTATCCAAGTGCAGTAAATAGTCTTTGAGTCAGGTGTGTGTCAGGTGTATGTATTTACTAAAAAAAGAAACACGCGCTGGCTGCTTGATAATTACTTTTATTTATTTGTGGATCTTTTTGTGTACTCAAAAACTATGAGAGCCAGCTCAATTTACCTTTTGAGAGGCCATAACACAAAAACGTATTCGTTCATTTCAAATCACGTCACCGGCGCGCCGTATTCATCCGACATGCCGAAGTAGATGCAAAGTCCAAGATATGACTATTCATCAGTTTTTTAGTAGGTTGATGGGAAAGGCGCGCTGTGGTACGTAAAGGAAGTGATGACATCATTTTGTAGATCAAGGCAACTAAGAGGTCGGTAACTAACGGGGCAATCCCAAAATCGGTCAATAACTTTACTTATCAACTTTTACTGGAATAAAAACATATTAACAGCGATGTCTTTCTGTGAGAAAAAAACACGGCTATGAATTTTCAGACACTCGGTTCGGCTGGTAAGATATGGTCGCATTAGTATTAAATCTTAAGATTGTATGATTGCTTTTTAATCGTTTAGATTGGTTTGGGACAGGGTCTGTGCACGCAGGACAAAGTTGTTGATCGCTCCGAACCAGACGGGATGCCAGCAACGATCCCTGCCGATGCACAGGCCAAGTTGTAATACAGGGTCGTCGCGGCCCTGCCTGGATATCCTCCAGAACATCCATTGTGAGGTGAACCAATATGTGGCGGTATATAACCCACCAACATAAAAAATCCACTTGATACGGAAGAGTCAGCAGGTTCGGAGAAACGGGAGAATATACAACGAGGACACGGCGAGAGAAAGGACAACGATTTGCGGGTGGACTCCTGGAATGTAAGAACACTCTACACTGCGGGAACGCTCATCAACCAAGGGAAAGATCGTCACGAAGTATAAGCGGATATTACTGAGATCCAGGAAATTTGCTGGTTAGAACAGGAAATCTCAATATTGCGATGTGTTTTCGGGCCATTGTCTTGTTGAAGCCTAAAATTGGCTTCCATTATATCTATCCCTTGATCCGTAATCAAATTGGACTTTGAGAGGAATTTTTTTTATTGTTACTTTACAAACATCCAGGATTATTGTTTTGACGATTTTGTCAGATTTAAAAGACCCTCGACTCGAATTCGCCAAAATAAAATCTAGTGAATTCAAGCGATTTTTCGAATTTACGATTTTACAAATCCTGTCCAAAAAGTGGCAGCTCGGCCGTAGTTCAAAATAGTCGTCATTCCTGCTGGGCCTCCACATACCCATTCCTAAATTATGAAAGACCCAATATTAAGGGCGCCTCCACTGGGCATAATGCATTGCATTTCGACTCGGCTTAACATGAAATGCCCAAAGTGGGCGCGCCATATGATGTTATTTTTTGACCAGAAATGAAGTATTACAGAGATCGCCTTCACAGCTGATTGTCCCCCGTGTTGTAGAGATATTAAGTTGTGCTGGACAGTTCTATTGAGCCCCTACGTGACGTCATCGCGGGGGACAGAAACTTAAGGGCGGAAAAAAGTAAAAATTTTGGACACATTGGCATTGTTATTCAACACTTTTCTATTCATTAAGGGTTCTGTAACAAATCACTTCACATTATGGAATTATTCTACATAACACCATTAATCAATTAATTAAATTCCTTCAACTTACAACAATTTGCAATTCAATTCGTGTTTTTTATTCATCACTTTTTTATAGATGAAATTGAAGTGTGATTAAGCTTGAGCAACACATCTACGGGCCCTGATTGAGAGTCCTTTTGACAGATATTCATCAATTTTTGACGGCTATTCAGGAAATAAGCAGAAATGAAGTATTACAGAGATGCCCGACTTCTACCTCCCTTTCCCATTAAGATGGATTCTGATTGGTCAATTTGGTTTGAGTAAACGATATAAAGAACAGTTGTCAAAAATTTTAAGTGGCAAGAGAGGTTGTTTTACCGATGGCATCTCGGTAATACTTCATTTATGGTTTTGACGTCGGACATCTCTGTCCTCGTTTTTGTTTGAACATGGAATTGTAACACAGACTTACACAGACTTCTTGCTGGTATTATTTTATAAGATTGTATCTTAATATATCAATTTCTTAAATAAATAAATACATAAATTTGACAAGTGCATCTTTTATTGAGTTTGATTTTTGAATCTCATTCTTTTTCATAATTGTATGCCTTTGCGAGCGGTCACGGTTTTAGTTTTCCATGTGTTCGTGTTTATTCTTGAAATTATTTCAAAATTTGTCTAGTTAGTTAGATTGATTTTTTGCGACGTTTATTTAATTTATCGCAGAAATGAAGTATTACAGAGATACCCGACTTCTAGCTCTCCTTCCCCTTAAGATTTTTGACAAATGTTTATGACTTGCTCATAAACCAAATTGACCAATCAGAGGACGGAATTTACGTTATTTCGTGAATATTAAAAAGGCACTCAAATTCATCGATGCACAAGGGGACAATCAGCTGTTAAGTCGGCTATCTCTGTACTACATAATTTCTGTTTAAAATTATCAGAACGTCGTTAAACAAAAACTAAATTTGGCTCTAAGCGATTGTCAGATTCGATTGTTGTTTGCTTCTTTGTGTTTAAATGTTTCCGGTTGGAATGGATTTCAGTTGGTAGCTTTGCATTTTTTATGAAGAAATGTCCATTAGCGTGATGTTGGTAAAACTTACTAACAAGTGAACTGGTACCTTTTTATTGACAAGTACCACTGCACGTTTGTACTGTCAGAAGCAGTGCCCATCACTTCTACCACTTAAGTGGTATGTCTAACACTTTTACCAATGTTGAAAAACCTACCAACCTTAACTCTAAATCTACCACAATGTGCCCATTGCTCATCATATCCCTAGCATTATTCTGAGTATGTATTAAGATTCGAGAAAAATTTGGTCTGTTAGACGCTAAAATTAAAAACTTTAAAATCCCGAGACCCAAAAAGGTTGTATCTTGAACAATGCCACCAGTTATGGGACTTATGAGATTTGTTTCCACAAAACACAGTGAATATTGAATATCTTAATGTATAGTGCATGAAATTTATACGCGAATGAAAAATAATAGGAACGACTGATGATGACAATTTGTCTTAATGGAATTTATTTCGATTTATTAAAGATGGTATGGAAAATTATCCCTACAATCTCATCAATGTGTTGCATCAAACATGTTGCAAATTTGTTGTTTACGGTACCTTGTTCTCAGCAAAAAGGATATATATATATATATATATACATATATATATCCATACATGGTATGCATAAATTGATAGAGAAAATTGTTCAGTAAAATAGATCGACCTACAAAATGGACCGGGATACTTATTTTTAATTTTTGGTTTGTGTCGGGTTATTTCTTATTTTGGATATGAAGTAATTTTGAATGCCATACTGCCATCAAAATTGCTAAAAGATTATAACCAAATTAAAGGCTTGCCAATGAAAAGCCCTTTCAAATCAACTACAGAGATTATGGTTAACTTAAACTTACTAGTCTAATAACCAATAATACAAAAAAGACTTGAAGAACAAAATTTCATCGGAAGATGTAGTAGAGTAGGCAGATGTAGCCCAGAGTAGCGTTGGTCCTTACCAAAAGCACAGGATAAGCCATCTTAAATTCGCAGACCACTTAAGTTTCAAAAAGCAAAAAAGAGAGAAAGAAAATATTCGTTAGACCTGTGAGATAAAAGTGAATTTGGATTGATCTCATGGTCAAAGGTAGATACTGCATCAAAAAAATGCAGCATACAGACTTCAGCATTTGGAATCGAATCTACTAAAGATATTCGGTGGTCATATTTTCCTACCGATATTTTGTCCGTAAATGTACATATTCATTCATATTCATATATCATATATCATCATCAAATAAATAAGTGAATTAACATGGAAACCTTTTTGTCTTTGCTACCACCTTTTTTTTCTCCTTTTCTACCACCATTATTCATTTCCCAAGTCCCATCACTGGTCAGAAGCCTTGGATGGTATTTCCCAACCAATTTTTGCATTAAATTTCCGTTCACAGCGGCTGGGAAACAAAGCAGCAATTTTATAGGATTGCTAGCTTTGCATCTGAAGCATCGATTACTGGTATGGCAACGCGATTACAAGTACCCGTTATTAGGAATTTTTGAAGCCTTCAGAGTTCTATAGTGACTCAGCATAATTCAAATTTGTGGGGGTTAGGCTTGTTTTGATAGCCTCAATCCAAAACCTGTAATACCATCATCTCATCCTCAATTGTGCCTCGATTTCTACGCATACGGCGTAAAACAAGGATTACAATAAAGTGAGAACATTGCGGTAGTTTTGAATATTTGGTTTTTGAAAAAGAAAATAAGATAAAAAGTAGCTCTTGCGTAGTTTTCTACGCGAGGATGAGATGAGGTAAGTAGGTAGATCTATAAATATCAAAAAGTTAACGCTGAGCCAGTTATAAATAAAGTCGACTTTAGGCACTATTAATGAGCTGACTATGAATGTGCGTCGTAGTTTCTAATTTGTTGTCAACTGCTGCATATTAATACAATTATCATGTTCCAGCAGCTGTCATAGTTACCAATGACATCCAGGTGTCAAAACATTCAGTAAGGTTTGCCATTTCATCATATCCATAACGTATAATTCTTGCAGAGATTGTTAAACAATCAGGAAATAATTGTAAGGAAAACTCCTACTCAGCTGAAAACACTCAACGTGAATTTCGTCGTAATGTCGATCGTCATCATGGGTTCAGTGTGCAAGCGTGAGTACACTTTTTTTAACCTTAAGACACCAAACATACAGAGATTGGTACGACATGAAGAAAACATAGCCGTAGAGGCCGGTGTCCAACAAGACCCAGAAAACTAAATTTGACGCCGATTAGCTGAAACGAGGCATCGCCAGACAGTCAATCCAACTTATTTTGGATTCGGGGCTTCACTCGAACGATCATAGACAACTTCGGTGGACACTTTTGGACGGAGATCTGGATTTCGCCCTAAAAGTTATGTTCTCGGATGAGGCTCACATGTGTCTTAGCCATTATGCCAACAAGCTAAAATTATCGGAGCGAATAGATTCCACAAGTGTTTGACTAATCATCAATTTATCTACAAAGATTGATCGTTTGTTGCTTTGTATCGCATGTCGTCTTCATCGGACCCCAATGCGAAAGGGGACACTGTTGGCGTCAATGGTATAGAGCGATGTTAACAGATATTCTGTCACCAGAGATCGATTTGAGTTGTAGGTCCAGCAAGACTATGCCGTATGCAATAAACGCAACGGCGAATGTGGCACCTCACGGCGAGTGTTAATTAAATGGCCACCGCAAGCATGTGACTTGACAACAGTCGATTATTTTCTTTGGGACTACGTCAAATCTCAAGCCAAGGCTGCTTAGTATACAGCAACAATCCAAACAACGCTTTTCGCAATAACACCGCACATTTTGGATCGAGTCATCAAAGATTGCACTGAAAGCGAAGCCAATGCGGATATTTGAATGACGTGCATTTACAGTGGGATAGCTTCAAAATAGAGACAGATTCAGTTTTATATGTCACGCCGTTGTTGTTTCGTTTTTACTTTGTTTCCCTCTGTATATGTTTCAGGTGGCCCATCAAAAGAAAGTGACATACAAAGAACGTTCAATGCATTGATCATGCTTACAGCACTTGTGAATCACTACTTCACGTGTTATATCGCGCGCCATGTGGTATTCTGTCATGTGCAAGTAGATGATGGAAAGCTGGGCCTACGGATCGAAGTGATGAAATCTGCATTAAATATTTATTCAGTTAATTTTACTAACGATTCGATGATTAATAATTAGTTCGCCACTGATTAGGTATTTTTCAGAGATAATAATGTTTCTATTATCGGCTGCAGTAGACTTGATAAAATAAACACTCATAACACGACTCATCCACTTGAATCGGATCGTTAACGCTTCGAGTTCTACACGGCGATAACTATGACGGACTAATGTCGTTTGTAAGTCATTCTCTGTTGACTTGTTTACGATGTGAATATGTGTTAGCTTGATGTCTGCTTCTTGTTCCAGTTCAAACTGAATTGTTTATCTAACAACAATGCCTTTGCCAAAATCAAAAATGTAATCAAACGTATAAAGGGAAGAGCTTGGGCACGTGTATATTTTTAGACAATGACGTTTGACTAATGCTTCCGTTATTGACTTCCACCCAAAAGTATGTATCACTTGAGGAAGTATTCAAATGAACTACTCACAGGCAAATAGTTGCTAGATTCTTTTTGTAAAAATACTGTTCGCTACTGTGCACGAATGATGTATTGAAGGCCGACGATGTTTTGTCATGAACAGTGATCGCTGGGAAGAAAAATTTCTTTGTAATTGTTGAAATGCCTGCGTACGAATTGCAGGAAATAAAATTAATGTCTCTTTTTTGTTGGGAAAAAATTGTTTTTTGAAGGTGCTTTAGGATGAAAAAACGCGAAACAAAGGAGTTCGCGTTTCTGGGATAGTCCACGTCTGCGAAGATAAAATTGTAGTAAAAGAACAGTCTCACTATGGGAACGGCGGGTCATAAACCAAAAATCTAACGATATTTACTTCACAGACAAATGCCTCTTTTAAGCTATGCTTGCAAAAGCTTTTGACGGAAGGTACTCTTAAGATTGTTCAAGTAACCAAGGCCATCCATTTATTGATCAGTGGAACTAAATTGACCACGCTAGATGCTGCCATAGGTCGCCGCATTATGGCAGATCCCGATACGTGATTTACATGTGTCCTTTCGTTTTTAATGTAAATTTCGTTAGATTTTTGGTTTATGACCATTTTTTTTAGTTCCGTTTGAGATTATATTTTTTTGAATGCTGTGAACTTACTTTTTTGATTGACTGTATATCTAAAAGCCTGGCGATCAATGTGTTCGTTTGGAAGAAGTGACTTAAAGGCCACATCGATTCGTATAAGACCAAAGAACTTTTCCGCGTCTTGATTGAGGGGAAACAAATTATATGTATATATATTTTAAATTGAATCCTTACTTCATCTCTTTCAACAGCAGTTTTATAGGATTTTTGTCTGAATAATGACTGTCATTTTATTTTGGTTTTTCATTAATTAATCATTAAATAATTACTTTATCCACGCGCCACTTTAGCGGATCATGCAGGTCAGGAGATGATGATGTAATTTTTTCTTTACGCCGATTTGATGGATATTTTAAGCTACCGTTGGACTGGAATCTATTGATTTTGACTCATTTATAGACTTCAGCAGTAATTTTATTTATTGTTAAATATTTATTTTATTATATTTTAGTTTTTTTTTTCGAGCAGGGTTGTTGTTTTTTTTTTTTTGTATATATATGGGACATACGCCCAATTCCACCCAATGTCCTTTGAAAAGTCCTATCCCGTTATGTACGCATTTGCTTTTGGAGTTTTGAAATCAGTTTTTGCCATACCGATCTCAATAAGGTGAGAATCAAAAATGTTGGGCCCACTCGTTTATTATGTACGGTCTCAATTTTGATCCTCTTTTGTACTATATGTGCGATGGAATAGACCGTATTTCTGCACTGTCCCATAACTAAAGATCTTTTCTCGACAGATAAATAATGTTGTTCTTAGTATTTTTACATATTTTTTTTTACTGATTTTAAAAAATTTAGTTTTGAAAATTTTGATTTTTCAATCAAAGTATGATGCCAAGAATGACGATCAGAATGGCCAAATATTTCATAAACTATTATTGATACGCCTAGTTTAGCCTTAACGGCAAATGCACAAAAAAAAGGAATTACTTAAAAGTGCAACACTTGATCCACAGGGTTTCATCTATTTATTTCTTTCACTGATCCGTCTTTTTTTGAGTAATTAAATAAGAAAAGAGCTCTGGCGATTTTTATCAAATCCAGGGCAACTTTAAACTCCACTTTTCGCGTAAACAATTCAACAATTTATCGGGTTCCACAGTTTCGTTTATCCATTGAACTGAGTTAAATTTGTAATTTTTGTTTCGCTTTGTTGAGAGCTAGAGCATTTTGCTATCAATACAACTGATGTTCGATAATGGAATCCATCCCTCCCTAATTTTTTTCATTTTTTCAAACTATTAACCACTTTTTATGCACAGCGACTAGTGTACAAATTATTATATATACACCTAAGTCTGTTTTTACACGGTCTTTTTTTACACGGTTTTGATATAACACGGTTTGAAAATTGAATATTTTTAATTTTTTTACACGATTTTATTCCATTTAGCACGATTTGAAATTTTATGTACTTAAATTTTTTTTGTCAAATTTCATTAATTAAATGTTTGATGACTTGTTATCTGATGACATTGATGAACTGATGATTGATAAAGTTCTTAGCGAAGACGAAATATTACATTTTGCCTCACAGAATGCTGATGTTATAGAAAGCAGTGATAGTGAAGAAACTGTAAAATTAACTGAAAATTTAATTCAAGAAGGGCTTCAACTTGCAAATAAATTAGGACACCATTTCGTCAAAAATGATCCCAATGTCGAAAGAGCTGCACAATTCCAACGTGAGCTGAATTCTTGTATGGCTCGTTACAAGGAATTATACAAAGCGGTAGCAAGAATTGGCGAACAACGGCTCATAACAGAGTTCATTTTTCAAAATGTAGATGCCGAACGAGCAAGAGAAAGTCCAGTTCAAAATTATTCCAGCGATGATAGTGAATGTACATATACGCGTTCGAAGCAAGCGAATGCGAATAACTGATTACGACAGCAATTAAATTTATGTTGCTGTATTTATGATTATCACTTATTTTATTTTATTTTATTTTATTTTTTACCTTAAAAATTGAATAACCTATTCTTTTCGTTCACAACATAGTTGTTTAGTTCCTGAACTTGCCATACATTTAATTTATATTATGTACTTTTAAGATTAGAGTGCATATCTTTTTTATCATTAATTACTATGCTTGTGAAAATAAGCATTATATATTTGATTTAATAAAATAAACATGAATTCTTGTTCTTAAAAATTCTTGTTTTTCACTAATTTTAATAGGTTTTAGAGCCCACCCATTTTTGTATACGAACAATGTCTTTTTTTACACGGTTTTTTTTTACACGGCTTCTTCTGGAACCAATCTACCGTGTAAAAACAGACTTAGGTGTATATATTTATTATTTGTCTTTCACTGGTCGGATTCAGGGAAGGATTATCTGAAGTGATTTCGTATGTTTATTTTCTTTGTTTGTTATCTATCTCCCTCCCGACCACACAATGAAATGCTCTACAAAGGTTGCAAAAGACTGAACCGAAAGCATTTTAAGACTTCAAAGCACAGCTAATACATAAAAAATCCAATAAAAATTTCAGCAAGTACACAAACCAGTTGGAAGGGTTGCCACTTTTTTCGATCGCATTACACAGAAGTTCAATTGAAGATTTCACTGTAAAACCGGACGAGTTAAACCCAAAATTTGAACTCGGTTTAAGGTTCTCCTGAACTTAAGCTTAAACCTTCAATTTGCAACTGGGCATAAGGATGATTTCCTTTCCTACCTCTGAACCACAGAGTAACGCTGCCAGTGTTTCAGGATACAGTCCTATATTCTGGGATTCCGGGAAAAAACACTCAACGCTACATGCTCTAATGAAGTTCCACCATAATATTGTAGCTACCTGAACAATAACGAGGTCACTGTCGCCTGCTTCCTGGACGTAGAAAAGGCCTTAGACCCGGTCTGGATAGCGGGACTCATCTACAAGCTGATGCAGATTCCCTCCAACTTCATCAGAATAATTTTTAGCTTTCTGCATTCCAGAAGATTCTACGTTCAAATTGAAGGCCGGAGTTGGACAAGGCTTTTCAACATCTATACTGCAGATCAACCACATTCAACATGTATAGTGAACTGCTGTCTATTTGCAGATGACACTTTGACTTATTCCAGAGGTCGAAATCCAAACAGCGAACAAATTAGACTACTATACCAAATGGGGTATTCGTTTCAATGCTGGGAAATCGGTATTCATGTGCTTAAGAAGACCATCCCGAGGTGGATGCAAATCAGCAGTCAACTGTCGGAGCATAAATATAGTGCTCCCAAACGGTACTGAGATATCAACGGATCAACATTTCTTGGCGTTAATTTCACGGAAAGGTTGAAGTTCAAAACCCTTCTAAACTGAGCCTTAAGGAGGCCAACCTAGACTTCCATCGCATCTATCCCATGATGCGCAACCAAAATGGATTAAGCCAGAGAGCTACGGCCGATCCTAACGTAGTGCTTTCCAAATGGGCATACATCTCTAAGACCAGCATGAATAAGCTCGCCATTTTCGAGAGGAAAATACTGCGAATGTGTACCGGACTCACCTTCGATAAGGACCGTCAAAGGCACCACATCAACAATAAGCTTTACGACCAAGCACGCATCATCCCCTGCAACAGCACATGGTGACACTGTTCAGAAAGCAGCTACTAGACATCAACAACCACCCTAACGAGCAAATTAGGAGCTTGAGAAACACAATCCCCGGACATCGCTACCTTAAACGCATTAAATCTGCTAACCGAGCAGAACTTTCCAACGACGTCGAACAACGAGCTGCATGCATTCAACCAGAGAAGAGATAACAATCACCATCGAGGCTAAATCGGCTGTCACACCACCATCCAATAAACAATAAACCGACAAAAATACCAAATGTTGAATAAAACAATGTTCATCAGTTGGTATCACGATTCAAAAAATAACTTGTCTGTTCAACCAAAAGTTTAAACTACAAAGTGATTTCGAAGGAGTTTGATTAAATAGAGAACGCCCGAAAACGCAAAGATTTTGTGTTCATTGTGAATGAACAATTTATTATATGGATAGTTATGTCAATATTCATTTTTAACTTATCCATGTTGCATCATATTTTTTTTTATTAAACCTCTATTTGCCCCATTCGAACATTAGTAACAGCATTATAACCGCAGTCTTTGAGTTTTGTCAAGACTGTGACTAATCATATCTGTTGTCATTTGGTAATCGAAGGCATAAAATAGAGGTTGCTCCCACTCAGCAATTATACCAAAGAAAGATGATTGAAAATAGAATTCTGATACTGACTACTTCCGTTCCACAGAAAGAAATACTGCCTGCTGTCTCGTGACGCAGGCTAAAGGCAAAAATAGTTGACATGCGCGAATCCTAATCGAATAATACATAATTCTTGGTTTACCTACGATAGCCACAATAGTTATGATAACAATCAGTCAATCAAACTAAGCCCGTCATGGATCAGAAAAACATCAGCGTTCCCCGCTTGGCATGATTTTGTAAACAAATTAATTGACAAAGTGTTGTGAAGAGGTTAATCATATGTTCCTACGTGTATTTGTATTCTATTCTTAAGCAAACCGGTTTAGCTAGTTAGGCAATAACAAGTGAACTCTTTGATAAACAAGAATATGCCAAAGAGGTTGGGGGCGCAACAACGGTCTTCAGTATAAGCTTTTGATACGAAAATATCCACTAGTTCGACACGTGTTCCGTAATTCTTGTTCTGAAGTCGGAGTTCCACGTCAGATGTGTGACGCAGAAGAGGTGGCTTTCAATTAAGCTTTGCGCATGATTAGATTACGCGTGGAGTGATAAATGGTTGTATATCTGTGTGCCGCACGTGTGAAAATTATGAATCCTAAATCGGAAACGCTATTGTAATTGAATCAAATATACATACAGTCAATCAATCTCATATTCGTACAGTAGTACATACAATACAATACATACAAAAAAAAACATACGTACATACAAAAGTAACATTTTTTCGATTTATTCAAGGCCCGCAAAAACTTTTTGTGTTATTTGGTTGTGAAATAAGAGATCTAAAATGACCACCATCCTTCAACAAAAATAAACAATTTATCACAAAAACCAAACAAAATAATTAACAGGCAGTAAATTCATATTCGTACATAACATTTCCTGGTACAGTGAAAGCTCCAAAGTTCGCCGGCCACCTGCCCAAGAGCACCAAGAAAATCGCATACAAATATTCCTCCCAATACTTCTGCATGTTGGCCACCTGTATATCTCGGAACTTGGCCGCACATTTAGATATATTTCTTGAACTTTCGTACTAAATAACCTGCGAAAGTTGGCCAGCAACATAGTCGGCTGCTGGTGGCCATTGTGGCGCTTGCATTTTATTGTGTGTGTGTGTACAAATGCTCTGAATAAAGTGTTCAGCCAGATATAGGTAAGGTTTATGTGATTGCCACAACTGCAGCAGCTCTGGCCCACCGAGATCCTGATTGGATCCATTGTGATATCACTAATCGGCAGCTTACGTGCCCTTTCCTCTTTGGGTACTAACTAAAAAACTCCCGATACTGGTATGCTAGTGGCTTATGGCTAGGATGATGCACTCCTTTGCTGGGTTACAGCCAGTAGTATTTTTATTATACATTTTGCTATGTCCAGATTTTAATGACAGACATTTACTCAAGGCTATTAAATGAATAGCTGCCTAGCGTGTTGTTCCTTGTCCTTGCAAGTGCTGGGCAGGTGCCGAGGTAGTAAAGTAAAGTTTCTTCTTCGCCTTCGTCCCTACAGCTCCTACAAAATTCTTCATTGTAGGGGGTTCCCATACTCCTTGCGTGTGTGCCTAATAGGCAATGATGATGAATAATGCCAACTACATTGCTAATTTCCTTTCTATTCAAATTTAGGAGTGTGCTTGTTTTTTTTTGGGGATTTATAGAAGGCCATATTAGCCTTGAAGTCCTGCAAGTATCTAATTCCATCCACCTCCGATTAGCGGCGTTGGTGGCATCTGTAAGTAACGAAGGTTTTTTTTTTACTTGAAGGGAGAAGTATGGGGTGTCCTGATTACTTGCCATTGGCAAACCAACCCCTGTTCCAGCACGGTTGTCGGGCCTTTCGTTGCCTGGAATACCACTATGCCCAGGGACCCAGCATAGGGTTAGGTTGCATCTAACGCCTATCTCCCTAAGAGATAGACGGCAAAGTTTTAACATCTTAGATTTGATTGATGGTGTATCCAGAGCCTTGATGGCCGTCTGACTGTCTATGTATATAACGACATATAGCCCGTCTATCGGGTTCACTGACAGTAAGCGGGCAGCCTCTTGGATAGCTTTTACTTCTGCCTGGAATATACAACAGTGGTTGGACAATCGACTGGACAGAGAGAAGGATATTTCCTGCGATGACGCAAATACTCCTAGTCCAGTGCCTTCTTCCGTATTGGATCCGTCTGTGTATACTTCCAGATGGGTAGCTTCTTGGACTACGTCTGATGTCCAGTCTTCTCTATTTGGGATGAGTGTTTTATACCTAAATTCAAAGTCTGCAACGGGCGCCATATAATCTGTATGCCTTTGGATGTGCGCATTCTTGATTATTTCCATGTGACCTAAACTGTGCATTTTGCTCCAGCGTTTGCATTCCCTCAACCTGATCGCAGCCTTGGTACCCGCCAACTTCCTGTAAATGTCCATGGGAAGTAGTAGAAAACAATGCTACTTTCATGGCGGCTGAAGGTGTGGAGCGAAGCTCACCCAATCTTTGTATACTGCTTATCTTTCTAAGATTGAGTGTACTTCGTAAGACTGGCCACCAAACAAGGCTACCATATTTAGAATTGTGAAAGTTAGAATTGCTCTGACGACTGCTGTATATACCCAGCGTGTCATTTTCGGATTGTGCCCCCATTTGGAACCGAGCATCCTCTTGCAAGTATACATAACTACCGCCGCCTTCCTAATACCGTCCTGAATATTTGGTTTCCAGCTTAGCTTGCTTCTAATATTACGCCTAAGTATTTGGCCTGACTAGTAAAACTTAGTTCCTCGTTCTTCAACTTTGATGGGATTAAAGCAGGTATTTTATATCTTTTTGTGAACAGTACGAGTTCCGTCTTGGATGGATTAACATCTAGACCCGTCCACCTTTCTAGCTTCTTTAGAGAGCTTTCCATAATGTCTCCAATGGTTTCGGGAAATTTGCCTGTTACGACTAAGGCTGTGTGGTCTGCGTAGGCTATTGGCTTGCAGCCGCCATGACTAGGTTCATTAAGAATTTCGTCCACCACTAGTATCCAGAGAAGAGGGGAAAGTTCTCCCCCTTGCGTGGTGCCCCTGAAAACTCTTCTGGTTATGCTGTGATTTCCAAGTTCTGATTGGATACTTCTATGGGATAAGACATTCTTTATCCAGTCACCAATACTTCCAGTTACTTTTCGTCTATTTAGAGCGTTAGTTATTGCTTCACTTTTGACGTTATTAAAAGCCCCCTCTATGTCAAGGAAAGCAACCATTGTGTAATCTTTGTTATCAAAGGATTTCTCAATGGTGCTGAATAGGGAGTGAAGTGCCGTTTCTGTTGTATACGCTTTGCGATAGGCATGTCGGGTAGGTGATAGGGAGCTTGTACTTTCTCTAATATGTAGATCCACTATCCTTTCCAATGTTTTCAGAAGAAATGAAGAGAGGGTAATGGGTCGTAAGTCCTTTGGTAAGCTGTGCGTTGCTTTACCACCAGTTTTGGACTGTAGCTGAGTTTCAAACAATTGTAAAATATAGCCTTTAGCCACGGTGATAGAATGTCTAGTCCGTGCTGTAATTCTTACGGCCTGGCGTCGTCTATACCTGGGGATTTGAATGGCTCGAAACAGACAGACATAACTGTAACGTAAATTTTATGTTAAAGCTTATGCCAACAATCCCTTTATATTGTGTCTGGATCTTTGATGTTTGATCTGTGATCATTGCCACCGATTATGCTATTCATAACGTTAATCAGCTTCTTTTATATGTTTCTGTAAGCCAACCAAACAAATATTCCTTCTAATATCTGGCCACCAGCAGCCGACTTTTAATGATTTTTTTTATTTAAATGGTTTAAATAAACACAAATGACATAATATGACCTAAAAGGAAGTGCTTTATAAAAATGTGCTAAAAAAATCGATCCCTTATAAGTTGGCCACTTTCCTAAGTTGGCCAAAAAGCCTTGCACCGCATCTGGTCAACTTTAGCCAGTTTCACTGTACAAGCTTCAATTTAAAAAAAAATGTATTATTTTGTGGCATATCCCTTATTTTTAAAGACATGTTTATGTCTGTTTGGCATGGTTAGGTTAGAGTGCTTGACTACCTTAAAGGTAGCCACACTTAAGCCAAAGGTAGACGCGTTGTGATGCAACAAGGATCTAGTAGATCTTAATCCGCAAACCAACTGGAGCTTTTGGCAAAGCGATGGAGCTGCCTGATGCTAATCCGACTTAGTTTGGTCAGGTCATCAAAATAAGGAGCGTCCAACTGACTAAGTCTGCGCGATGAGATGGCATTGCAGTTGCAAAGAAGGTGTGAAATAGTTTCTTCTTCCTCCTCATCTCCACAGCTTCTACTATCGATGAGAGTTCTGAGATGTGGCCTGCTCATTCTGATTAGGTCGCGTGAGCGCTTTGAATCGATATTAGGCCATAATTGCTTTGTAATGAGGCACCCAGTGCCAGAGGACCGTCTATATTTGGTGTGAGTAAGCGTTTCAAGCTTAAGTAGATGTTTTGTCGTAGCGATAGGCATTTCTCCATCCGGAAAGAGTGTTGATGTGGTGCACTTTCTATCGAGTTCGTTCGCTTCGCAATTCTCTGGGATGTCACTGTGTCCCATCACTCACATTAGTTGGATTCTGAAATACTTGGCCATCTCGTTAAGGGATCGGCGGCAATTGAGGGACGTCTTGGAATTAAATGTGACTCAGAGATTTGGTCGCAGCCTGGCTGTACGAACAGATGACAATATCTGTACCTAATTTTACATTGTTTTTTTTTTAGCCAGGACAGAGCTTCCTTTATCGCTATAGTCTCTCCCTGAAAAACGAAACAGCGAGAAGGTAGTCGGAATGAGTTTAAAATGCAGATCCTTAGAGTAGACTTCCACACCCACTCCTTCGTCCATATTCGACCCATCTGTGAAGATCTGCTGCGGACGGTCCAGCGTCTGTTGATCAGGCGTGCAGTAAGATCTGGGAGACATTTTTTTCGAAGATGAGCTAAGTTATCGTGAGGTCGGTGTTTCCTGGTAGGGATTCAAATTTGTAGTGTCAGAGCTAAGCTCATTCCACACAGGCAACGATTTCAATCTAATCGCTGTTCTGGCAGCGACCTGTCTGCCGAAGAGATCTTTAGGCGGAAGGTTGAGGAGTCTGATGAAGGGGTAGTTCGCATTGCTCCGCTGATGTAGATACATACCATTCTCTGTACCCTTCGATAGATTGTGCACGTTGTCGCGCTGCTCTGTAATGATCAATCAATCTTGGGAAGTATTCCCTATGAGGAGACATGAAGCTAAGATGAAGCCATCCCCTCTCTGTCCTGCTACCTTGGACAGGCTGGGTGTCCACCGTGTGTCGGAGCGATCCTCCGGGCTAATCAGCCTTCGCTGTGCACTGCGGATCTCTGCGTAGCGTCTTTCCCTTGTATATTTGTATAAAAATAATAATCTCCTCCACAAAGAAAAAAAATCCCAAAGAGACCAGTGCTCCCTCACCGACTGGGACAACAAAATCCAGTGCCCACAGCGGCTCTTCCAAATGTCCTGAGGTGCCGGAAGTCAGGAAAGCGGTTAGGTCTGCACCTTGTACCAAAACAGGGTCCAATGTGGACCGACTTTACCGTGGAACGGCCTCAACTTCGAGGGTCATTGGCAGGTCCCTGAAAAAACACAGGGAGCGGCGTTTCGCTGCTAGAATTATGGAGATTCAACCTCTCCCTCTTGAGGCATCCCTCTTGAGAACCTCTCAGAGAACAAGAACCGATCGATGGCCTGGGCCACTAAGGTGGTCGTCAAGGATTGATTGATTCCAATGTCAATGGCACGGATTAGACAGGTTTTTTTTTTATTGTGTCAGGTGGAGTTCTTTCCCGTTCTTGAAGTTTCTGGAATAAATGTTCCCATAAATGCTCAATGAGGTTAATATCTCGTGACTGTGGTGGAGTTTCTATCACTTTAGGACAATTATATAGCAGCCACATCCGGGTATTGTAGGCTTTATGCTTTGGGTCATTATCCTGGTAAAATCTAATTTAGTTTTGTACACCCAATTTTATAGTCGATTTTCCGGGCCGGAAGACGCCCTGGTACGTGTCGATTAGTGCGGTGCAAAACGGCTTTAGACGCTCACACAGTATCCTGGACAGGATCTAGTAGGCGACGTTGACCGGAATATACCTCTATATTTGTTGCAAGAGGTAGAATCACCTTTTTTGTAGATGGGGCACCTGGAGCTGATATTCCAATCGTCGGGCATGCTTTCTTCGTCCCAAATTCTGCAGATGACCTGGGGCATGCTACCTACCAGAACATCGCCACCGGCCCTGAAGGCGATGAGCCTGTGGCCTTGTTGTTCTTCAGCTCTTTAATGGCTGTGGCGATTTCTACAAAGGTTCACCGGAGACTACTTCGTCGATTGGAGTTGGAAATCCGTGGTTCCCAATTACACTCTCGTGGTCGTATCAGTTAAGCACCGTTTGGAAGTGTCACTATTCCCTGAAGGTGTATAACAAGCTTACCCTCACAATTTCGAAGATTTTTACTTGCGATAAGCCTAGGAGCTTCTTTACCCCGTTTTCTAGCACAACTGAAAACTTGGAACTCATCGAGTTAGAGGTTTCTGTCTTCTGTCTTAGTTGACAATATACAATTTTATCAACAAGCATGTTCATTGATCATGGGCCTCCTTGACGTCGCTGTTGGTTGGTGCATTCCCTTATGAAAGAATAGTAGCAAGCACAACACGAGTGGTTGCTGCAGAAGCTAGGGCCAGGTCCGCCTCGTCACGCCACCCATTTTAATTAATGTTCTCTAAGAAAAAATTGTTAGTGCATTGCTAATGAATATGAATTGGAAAGGCTTGCTTACGCATTCTAAATATGTGCTGTGAAGATCACTGACGTGTGTACAGAAACATTCCATGGTTACGGTGGTGAATTTTTCACACTATCTACGAAAGCGGAAACGTCACAATGTCGTTGGGATTCTGAAAAAGATCTTGACATCGATTCGAAGAATCATTTACAAAATTTAACTAAATTAATTAACTAACTTAATTAGCGAATTCCATCCATCCATTTCATCTTTCAATTAAAAATTTTTAACAAGCTTAATGTTTCTAATTTTTTATATTGAATATAATTCGACGTCAAATCTAACTGACGGACGAAATTTAGTGGTTTTTCGTTTGCTGCTCTGACAACCAAGATAAATTTCATATACATATGTCTGTTCATTTTGCTAGAAGACGCGATTGAGAGAGCTATCCAAAATATGGACGTTGAGATATGTATAAGGGATAAAAAGGGTCCTGAACTACAGAAGAATCAAATCTCAGATAGGAAATTACTACACCGAAAGAAGGGAGACTCACAAGGTGGAGTCTTATCTCCTCTCATCTGGATTGTAGTGGTTGATGATATACTCAAGACATTAAACTCTATCGGAGGCAAGCCCATAAGCTTATGCCGACGATATTGGAATAACCATCACAGGAATGTTACCAAATATCATTGGAGACGTAATGGAATTCGCCCTTTAAACCGTGGTAAAGTGGACGGACGAGGCAGGACTGAATGTGAATCCCTCTAAGAATGAGCTTGTACTGTTAACGACATTCCTCCCAAACTGAAAGGCAAAACACTGGCTTTCACCTATCGCTCCAAATTCCTAGGCTTATAGTCGAAATGAAATTAAACTGGAAACTTAACTTACTAGAACGGATCAAAAAAGCTTCAATCAATTGCACTATACACCTGCAAGAGAATTGTTGGCCCCCAATTGGGAAATCAAACCGAAAATGACATACTGGCTGTACACAGCAATAGTCCGACCAATACTGCATCTGCATTACAGGAGCTCTCAGAACAACGCACATTTCCTTCCCAAAGATATCTACGGACGACTAATAGCCGCACACACAGCTACAAGGCTAAGAGAATGTAACCGCTGGGGCGAGAAAGGGCACGCGGCGATACTCCAAAATTCGAAGATAACCAAGGTAACAGACTATATGACGCCTATACCGGACTTCGAAATTAAGCATAACACCATAATTCCCACAAGAGAAGATTGGGACGGAGAAAAAGTCCGTAATCCAGCTGCTATGGAAATCTACACAGACGGCTCCAAATCGGATGAGGCAACGGGCTCTGCTATATATGCTGCTGCTTCACCAGATATTTCTATATCTCTCCGGTTGCCGAATAACTGTAGCGTATTCCAAGCAGAAGTAACAGCTGTTCAACAGACAGCCCACCGACTATCAATGATTCCGATAGGCGGCTTATCTTATTGTTTTATACATAGATAGTCAGGCGGCCATTAAGGCTCTGGAAACACCATTAATCAAATCTAAGATGGTAGAACTCTGCCGCCTATCTCTAAGCAATCTCCACCTTATGTCGAGTCCCCGGGCACAAGGGTATTCCAGGCAATGAAAAGGCCGATGAACAAGCAAGCGAGAAGGCGGGTTCGCCATCGCAGCAATTCAGGAGACAACCAATGGGTGTGGGCTCCATTGGAGACTACAAAAAAGTTGCAAAAAATAAAAGCCATATCAGATAATAATAATAATAACATGGGTGGCGCGACAGTCCGAGGCGGACCTGGGCCTTGCTTCTCAGCAACCACTTGTGTGTGCGCGCTATTGTTCTTTCACGAGTGGAAGGGACCTACAGTTTAATGCCGACTCCGAACGGCGAAGTCGAGAAGCTTTTTCTAGACAGGAATACTCTTTGAGCATTGTCAGTGACTCGAAAGAGGTGGAGCCGTGAAATATGAAAGGTGGTAAATTCGGGTATCGAACCTGGCACCCTCTGCGAAGGAGTCGACGCACTAACCCACTACGCCACTGCGACCAGCCATATCAGATACAAATCGAAAATGGGCAGAAATGATCACACGTAGAACATCAAAAGCGATGTGGTCTGCACTAGCCCAAAGGAAGACTAAAGGACTCCCGGAGATAGACCGGAAGAACATTAGTAAGCTAATAGGTGTGTTAACTGATCACTATCTAATGGGCAATCATGCCAGAAGACTAGGAGCACCCTATAACGACTTCTGCAGAAGTTGCATGCACGGAGAAGAAGAGGGAACATTTCTACACTATCTAGGAAGATGCCCAGCACTTGAAGATATAGCAAGCGAAAGAATCTTAGATATCTTACAGTATCTAAAAGAGACTAACTGGCTATGAAGGAGTCAAGTGAAATCATGACCAAACGATAGGACATGCATCACAACAACTAGGTCAGCGAAGAAACTGGAAGGTGAAGCCGTATAGTGACAGCACAATGAACCTAAGTCGAGCGGGATCTTTAGAGTATAAACGCGCAGTCATCTAACTTAGCTTGTTAATTTTGAACTATTTCAATAAATAAAGAGCTCTTGAATTACAATGTGTTTATTCAGGCATTATATTGGAAGTCAAACCATATTATACATAAATACACTCAATTCTGTATGTAAGCAGTCCTCTTTCCTTTTTACTGTCTAGAGGAAAATTTTTAAAATAACATCTTATAAAAATGTAGTTTTGGTAATTTTCAATTTTCTCAAAAACTGGAAAACATAGAGCTATGCGGTTTTTTGTGTTCGATTCAGAATTGATATAAGCATTGAATACAAAAAGCAAAAGCAAATTTAGCACATGGTTTAAAAATTTTTGAAAAATATTGATCTAAACAGTTTTTTTTCATTTTTTATAAAAAGATTCGAGTTTATATGCGATTTTTTCAAAAACTATTGACACTGATAATTTGATTTAAATTTTATATTAAAGAACCGATTTCTGGTTCTATCAAATTCGGTATAGTACTTCACTGTAAGTGTTATCGTCGTTTTTATTTTAAATCAATTTTTTTTTTCTAAAACTTGCCCCTGACTCCGAAACGAGGCCCCTTGTATGTGCTTGTATTTAATCCCTCTAAATAATACCGTCATCACTTCTTGACGCGAAAGTTATAGTACTAGTGCCGGATATGGAATCAAAACAGAATGATTTGGTTAGGTTAGGTAGGAGTGGCTGCCTGCAGAAAGCATTCACACGCAGAGCCTGAGAAATCGCTGCCTTCCATCTCTGGCGGTCCTGGGCACGCAGTCATCAAGACCAAGCTGTCTTGCATCTAGGATTGGTTTTTATACCGGGGATTCGGTCTTCCTCTCCTTCCTCGTAGACAGAACCATATAACCGACGCAGAATTTTGCTTTCGAAGGCACAAACAATCAACGGACAGTGTTTTGTTGTCTGACATCGAATCCGATCTGTAATAAATGGTGACAGAAAATTTCTTCTCGTAGATGGCTTGCGGTAGTAGGCCAAAGGTGTCGTGGGGAGGAAGTTGAATTCATTGAGAATGGTTGAGTGACCGATGAGTTCGGACCACAGTCGGAGTGTTTTAAGTTTCAGGGCTGCTACAGAAGAAAGAATGAAAAATGTAGATTTTTTTTTAGGATTAGACCCATTCCTCTCGCAAAAACTTTACAACACTTTAGATTTCGCCCAGATAGCACCTTTAGAAATTGCATTCTTTAAAAATGAAGCAAAATATCGCGAAACGACTCTCGACTTTAAATCCCAGTGAACAGGTTGTACTGGTTTAATGGGAAAACTTTCAGGCTAAATATTGATAACAAATGAGTAACCAAGAGATAAAACCTGTAAAACCATTCCGTGTGCATTCTTTAGTTTCTACCAAAACAAAATAAATCATGCCGATTATTTAAATCGTCGGATTGACTGCAGAGGGAATTTTTTCGCATCCTTTTGTTTTCGTATTATTGAAAACGCAATCCAGAAAGTGAGCTTATGGAAAACGCAACTCATCCGCACTGCATACATTTTGTTACGTCATCAATCCGAATCAAACTATTTTAAACTAGCTGTATATGGAGCGCGTTTATACGCTTATGAAAAGAAATTGGTACGAAAACCCTTTTCACAGAATTCTGAACAAAGTTGCCAGATACATCAGTGCTTCATCTCTTATCATTTAAGAGTCTATAAGGAACAAAAAAAAAAACAAACATTTTTTTTATAGAAGCTGAAAACTGTTTGAGCCCTTAACCATGCCGCTGCGACCAGTATAAGGTAGGAAAATGTGTGATTCTTGGACTTGTCCATTGAAAAGTCGCCCATATATCGAAAACAGTTTGCTGCTCTGACTTTCCTTCTAGACATCGATAGAGACTCCAATTACGCGTCATGCCATCATTTTGCCGCCATCGGAGCGATCAACCTTCCAAGAGCGGACTTCAGTTTGAAAAACCTAGTTCCACTAAATTGCGTGTGTCCAAAAACACAAAATGGTTCCAGGAGTAACGTACTGTAACCGCCTCAGTGGCAACACAATGGACCCCTGACCCCAAGTGAATCCTTCGATGGAAGCCACATAGCCTAACCTAACCTAGCGCAAGCACAAAGAGTGTTTAGCAGAGCCAAACTTAACTGAAATCCACTCAAAGATTAAAGTCCAACAGCGTGACTCAAACAAATCTCATAGAATGAACGAGGATGAATCAAATTTTAAAATAAAAAATATTTGCTTCTGCCGAATGCCCGTGCAGTCTATTGAACTCAAACGAGTCAAAGCAATGATTACTCATTCCATCGAACAGTGCTCTCAAACGAGACGATCGACCCGAGAAGAGATGCTCACGTGCAAGTTGAGTTGGGAGGTAAATAACCAGTTCAGTTCCACTTCTTCTGTTCTCGTCCATGCATTCCGTGTACATTCGTTTTCTCCGCTATTCGTTGGATTAACTTTCTCAATTCTCTGTGTGTATGTTTGAGATACATTCACCGTAATCGTATTGCCCCAGGGCACGTTCCCCTCTCCCGGCGACTACTCGAAATGCTGTAATTTCTCGGGAAAGGAGAGACTCTGGAACTGGTGGTCTGGTCAGTGTTGGTTTGTGTTCGGTGCGCGAGAGTGTAATCTACAGTGTCGCACATCCGCCAGCATGGCATTGAGTGTAAAAAACTTATTTATTGTTACGTTTGCGATATTCGCGGCGAATTGCAATGCATCTAGTGTGAAAAACGTTCTCCTCCTTGTCGCTGACGATGCTGGCTTCGAGATGGGCGCGTACCTCAACAAGTACTGCCAAACGCCGCACTTGGATGCCCTCGCCAAGAGCGGCCTTATCTTCAACAACGCGTTCAGTTCGGTGAGCAGCTGTTCGCCGAGTCGCGCTCAGATTCTAACCGGCCAGGCGAGTCATCAAAGCGGAATGTATGGCCTGCATCAAGGGGTTCACAACTTTAATGTATTCAAATCGGTTACGTCACTGCCGAATGTGCTGCGCGCAGAAAAAGGTGCTAGTGTGCTGACGGGAATCATTGGAAAGAAACACGTCGGGGGAGAGGACAACTTCCGCTTCGACTACGAGCAAACTGAGGAGAATCATTCGATCAATCAAATCGGACGGAACATCACGAAGATAAAAATGTACGTGCGAGAGTTCCTCAACAAGAGCAGGGAGGAGGACAAGTCGTTCTTCCTGGTAGTGGCATTCCACGACCCTCACCGATGTGGCCACATTACGCCGCAGTACGGGGAGTTCTGCGAACGCTGGGGCTCCGGAGAGATAGGGATGGGCGTGATTCCCGATTGGAAACCGATTTACTACGACTGGAGAAACCTGCCGATCCCTGATTACCTGCCACAGACCGCCACAGTTCAGAAGGAGCTAGCCGCTCAGTACATGACGATCTCTCGCCTTGACCAAGGCGTTGGTGTGGTTCTTAAAGAGCTGAGAAACATTGGTTTGGACAAGAACACTCTGGTGATGTACTCATCGGACAATGGACCGCCATTCCCCAGCGGTAGGACCAACCTTTACGATCGAGGAGTACGCGAGCCACTGATTATATCGTCGCCAGAGGACGGTGTCCGTCGCAATCAAGTGACCTCAGCCATGACAAGCTTGCTTGACGTATTTCCCACTGTCCTGGATGCGTTCGGCGTTCAAGCGGATGCCAGTCTGACTGGAAAGTCCCTGCTTCCGCTGCTTAAAACCGAACCGCAGCCCAACGAGAACGAGACGATCTACGGGAGTCAGAATTTCCACGAGATCACGATGAACTATCCCATGCGGATGATTAGAACCCGACGATACAAGCTGATTCACAACCTCAACTACTGGAGCTACTTCCCAATCGATCAAGACCTATATACGTCGCCCACGTTCCAAGAGGTGCTGAACGCTACCGCCATGAAGAAGGCTCTTCCCTGGGTGAAGACACTGCAGAGTTACTACAAGCGACCGGAGTGGGAGATGTTCGACATTAAAATGGATCCGCTGGAGCGCTGGAATCTTGCACTGAAGGACAAGTATCAGAGTGTGCTGAAGGATTTGAAAGAACGTTTGTTCGCTTGGCAAGTGGCAACTGATGATCCCTGGAGGTGTTCACCGCACGCCGTGTTGCAGGAGCAGGGGGTCTATAAGAAAAATCCGGTTTGCTTGACACTAGGTCATGAGGATCTATAAATAAAATAAAATATTCACTCAGTTTTAGACATAGAGTCTGAAAAATAAAGTTTATTCTTACTTAAGGTCGAGTCTTATCATGGTTTTCATTTCTTGCAGTATTGCTTCAATTATTCGATATAGAATAATCGTTTGGAATGCAAGCTGGCATTATTTTTTTAGGTTGGACCAACAGAGGTGGTTTGAGTTTATGAACACCTGTAAGTCAGGACGGAATCAAGATGGCAGGACAGGACGCTCCGAAGTTTCTAGAGGAATAATGGTGGAGCGAGTACGCCGATGTGGACGGTCCATAGTTCAAATAATCAATACAATTGCAACCATAGGCGACTTTCAGGTGTCGTAAATATAACGACACACATTCGTAATGCGTGGGCAACGGAAGTGAGAAGTTCTAGGGGTAGACAGAGTCTGGTGTGCCTGAGGTTTGCTTGAGCATTCTTTCGTTTTTTTTCGAATTGCTTTATTGTTTTCTTCGCAGTGCTGATTGTTGAAAGCATTGAATTGAATAGAAGAACTTTGCGTATGTCATACAAACACTAGAACTGTGATCTAAGTGTGTGCTGCTGACGACTTTCTTCGATCATCAGGTGTTCCATAGTATCCTTCAACTGACCACAGTGCCTACAGATTTCTGTACTAGTAAGATCCATTTTTATTTTTCATCTGTGAGACATTTATCCACGATCAGGGATATTATGCAATCTGGCATATCCAAGCTAGTGAAATGGACTAACGAATGCGGCCTAGGTGTCAATCCGCAAAAAACGGATTTAGTCCTCTTTACTAGGAAGTATAAAATTCCTAACATTGTCCCTCCCACACTATGCGGGACCCCCTTGGTGCTAAGCGACAGCGCTAAATCCTAACCTAACCTAAGATCCATTTTATGGAGGTAGTAGTTACATGCTCTGTGTCCTGTTAGTGCTCCACAAAGCACCCTTAGTTCAGATTTATTTGAATTCTAGAGATTCCTTGGCTCGTTTGGTATTGTAGTGTTGGTCCATGAACACCCGCGAGTGTTTGGTACCCTCTTCGTTGTTGCAAAACTTGATCATGTCTGTAGTGCTCCATGTGTGTAGACGAAGATCTGTGTCCGTGTTAGTGAATCCATAAAGGGGATATGGCCCAATGACGGTTAGGTTAGGGTGATTGCCACCACTGTAGCAGTTGTGACCCACTTAGATCCTGGTTGGATCCTTTTGTGCTATCACTACACGGTGCTTTACACCGGCTCCTCTTAAAACGCGACTACCCTAATGAAAATTAAATAAACCTAGAGACTGCCTAATGATATTCTAGTGGCCTATTATGACGAGTACACTCCAGTGCTGATTTACAGCCAATTAGTTTTCCTGATAAACTTGTCTATGTCTTGTTTCTTCAAGTGTGACATTTAGTCTAGGTTTCTGAAAAAGTACTTGCCTAGTATATCTTTTCTAGTTTTTGCAAGGGCTGGACAAGTGCCGAGGATGTGAAGCGTAATTTCTTCCTCCTCCTCGTCATTCAGCATAGGGTTAGGTTGCATCTTCGATTTAATTGATGGTTTATCTAGAGACCCGTCTATCGGGTTCATCGACAGTTCATCGACAAGAGGACAGCCTCTTATATAGCTTTAACTTGTGCCTAGAATACACTACAATGGTCGAGCAGTCGAAGAGACAGGGAAAAGGATATGTCCGCCTATACTTCTACTCCGGGGCCCTCGACTGTTTTTCAACCGTCTACGTAGATCTCCAGGTAGCCTGGTTTTCTAAGTAGATCTTTTTTCCCAATCTTCTCTGTCCGCTTTTTAATTTTCTTCATGGTCTTCATGTCATGGCACCCATATTAGTTTTAGATTGTTATCTGCCTGCGTATTTAGTGTTTTGTGACCCAGATAGCCTTAGGGTTAGGTTGGGTTGGGTTAAAGTGGCTGACTGCCGCGCATACAAGCTACCTATTCCGCAAACCAATTTGTGCTGATAAAGCGAAGAAGAGGGCTGATTCTGATGCTGCTCAGTTCAAATTAACAAAGGAAAAAGCCCCCAGAAGTCTGCATCTGCGGATGAGAGAGCACTGCAATTACATAGCAAGTGTTCGATGGTTTCTTGCCCATCCTCGTCCAAGCAGCTTTTACAGAAATCATTATAGGGAAGGCCTAGTCTAGAGGCGTGAGTTCCGATGGCACAATGCCCTGTTAGAACGCCAATAAGAGATCTGAGGCTTGGCCTGCTTAATCTGATCAAGCTAAGCGATCGTTTGGGATCGATCATAGGTCAGAGTTGTTTGGTAATGAGGCATCCTGTGCCAGATATCCATCCGCGGTGTGTTTGAGAAAGCGTTTCGAGCTTTAGCAGATGTTTAATAGTAGCGATAGGCATGGAGGGTGGGTTTCCACCCGGAAAGAGCACGGAGTTTGTGCCCTTTTTAGCGAGCTCGTCCGCTTTGCCATTCTCTGGAATGTCGCACCCATATCAGTTGGATGTTAAAGTACGTGGAAATCTCGTTAAGAGATATGATGGATTTCGTGATGAGGCGAAACTTCATTGTAGCCAGTATGCGGTTCCTCACCTCAACCAGATTGATCAAAATGCGATCGACGTCAGATATTCGTCTAGTATCCTCGATGTCCGAACATTCCGAGGAGCGAACATCGACTAAGATCATTTCTTTGCTGTAGTCAGGGTAAGCACACGTGTATCACTAGGAATTTTGTCGATGGAGTCTCCCTGAAGATCTCAGAGAGTCAAACCCTGCGAGGCGAATCAATCGAAATGGACACCTCGCCCGATGTCAATAAAAACAATCCATTGAGCCCCTTTTGTTGATCCAACACCCTAACCCTTAGTTTGTATAGTTCTAATCGAGTTGTAATCGCAATTGTAAAAATGAGAGAGAATTTGTTGTTTCAAATAAAGTTTTTAAATCGTTGTCCAAACACCATCAGCTGATTTTAAAACGGTTCCAGAAAAAACTCCTGGTTTTCCAAGCCTTTCTATGAATGTATTGTGGCGTTGTGGGTCTGTACGTCGACTCCTACGCAACTTAACCTCGTTGCATGGGTTCGATCTCCGGTACGACCAAAATCATTATCATTGTCCCACCTCTTTCGCGTCACTGACAATGCTCAAAAAAGCTTCGCAAACTTTGCCTTTCGGAATCGACATAAAACTGTAGGTCACTTCCACTCGTGAAAGAACAATATCACGCATAGCTCGAATGGTTGCTGGCCCTGGCCCTCTACGGGCCAACCCAATTTGATCATATAAAGTCCGTAGTTAAGACAGTTTATGATTGAATGCACCAAAACAAAACAGGAAATGGTTCAAATTGCTCGGCGACAGTAAAGACGGACGCTTGTGAAAACAATAGCGAGCATTTACTTTTCAAACTTACAAATGTTTGGAGCTTAAGATTAATTTAATTAGATTGGTGTTAATCACATGATATGTACAAAAATAAGAATCCGTCTTAGCTGATACCAAAGTCAGATAGTATTTTGCACCCGATAAAAATTAAATTTCCATGCTTCCCATTTATCAAAAGTGTTTTCTCAAGAATATGCCAAACGAGTTCGTGAACGTTTGACTTAATCTATGTTCGTGCAGTACTTATCTCGTAAATTGTTTGAATGTACATACTTATATCTTAGCAGTTTTTATTGGACTTAAATATAACTGGCAAAAACTGCTGTGGAGTTGATTCAACAGACCTTTGTTATCGCATTGTAAGTTATTGTTTAGATTAACATTGTTTGTTCGCAGATTCTCACTATAGAACGTCTACAAATAATGGTGTGTGGTATCTACTAGTAATACTATCTACTATTATTTGTTATTTATTTTATAATCCCTTAGTCTAAGGAAAGGAAAAGTAAAGGAAGTCTATTGCAGTATTTTTTAGTTAACACTACTTATTTATGGAAATGATTGCTGCCAGTTAATACGCAGCATTAAATTCGGATTATCAAGCAAGCTTGCAACATCACATCTGCCTGCACAAAAATAACAAGGAATTCTCACTTTATACGGATAGATTCCATCGCAACGACTGCGAGGTAGGGTAAACTACCATATTTCGAGGCCATCCTCCCAATGGCGAGGCCCCTTCATGAATTTGGTCCAACAGCTAAGCCCCTGCTTTTCAGACTGTTGAAAATCCCAAAATGTGGTGTCAGAAAGCACAGCTCAACAGAAATAATTTAAATAATGCACAGTTTCTTTTTTAATATTATTTTAACTTATTATTACTGTCTTCACGACCAACTCGCCACTTTGAGCACTCGACTACGAATGAATATGAAACTTAGAATTCCGGCAATCACAGCCTTCCTCAATACATGTATGTATGTATGCATAGTGTGGTTTTGCATTAGCAACAAGTCCTTGTTTTTCAACACAGCCAATAAGGGTATTTTAACAGAAAAAATCTCAAATCATCTTTTCTTTGAATCGTATAATTCATTTTCTGGTAATTCGTCCTCAGTTGGTAAGAAAATTTCAAAGTTTTCAGTAGTGTTCTGTAAGTGAGAAAAATTCAGAGTAATTTGTGAAATATCTTAAGGAAGTAGAAACTTTGACTAAGAATGTAAGTGGTTTTCTTTAATTTTTAGTTACCTAATTAAGGCTTAATGTATATTTTGTTATTTTAAAAGCAAAAGTAAGATAAAATAGTTATTTATTAGAATATATTGGGGACTCGTTACTGGGGCTATAAATTGAGGAAATCCAATAACGAGCCGTGAGAGGAGTCTTGTTATTGGGTTAACGAAAAACATTCTAGTTCCAGTAACGAGCCCGGCCAATTTTCAACCAAAAATTAAAATACGGATACTACTAATTGCATTTCTTATTAATGCTTTTATGCAATATGTGATAAGTATTTAAGTATATCAATTCCAAGCTTTGCTATTAAAGTTGTTACATATAGAAATAATGCCATTTGAACTCTACAAGTCTGATTAGGTATGTTTTCACAACCAAGCCAATGCAATTTTTGTCCGACCATCAATCTAGGAATACAGGAATAAAAGATATTCAAGATCAAATTAGATATTTATAAAAATCAGTCAACGGTCACACAAAATTTTAAAGTTTACATATGAAAACCTTTATGTTTCTGAATATTAATTGTCCTATTTGTTGTTGTTTTGTACAGCATGGTAGAGGACAAACTGCCTTTATATGATTTATAATAAATATAAATATAATACATATGCATGAATATTTTCATAATTAACATTTCAAATAAAATTATCTTTTGGAGCTAAGATGTGTTCATTCCATCTGTTGGTTATTCATTTAAAACCCATTGATCTAGCAACAAGAAAATAATGGACGCATATATACAACGTTATTTATTTTTGTTAATTTTTTATGTTTTGATTAATTTTTGTCATGGATTTATTTAATAATGTTTTCCTTTTTACCTTTCAAATAAATGAACATAAAATAGAGATGATTTCATTTGTATGCTATGCTTTATATGGGGGGCTCGTTACTGGAACGCTTAGGGCTGGAATTAGGAACAGGGGAGGGGGGGGCTCGGTACTGGCTTATGTCTCATTTTCTACTTTAGTTAAATTTATTAAATTTGAGTCCAATACTTACAAAAAGTTATTGTTTATATCAAACAGTAATACATCAAGTTTTCCTTAAATCATAAAATTGTTTTCTTAAATATCTAAGTAATTAATTTTGAGAGAGCAAAGAAGTCAAAATTTTCCTTAAGGGGGCTCGCTACTGCGTATATTGACACCCACGTATCAGCTTTCGAATGAGTTTTCATATTCACAAGTGTGTATGAATCAGAGTCAACGTGTGTGTTGAAAAGAGGGAGAAATATCGAAAATCGTCTGTTATCGAAGTTTGATAGCTTCACCATGTACGTACCATGTACCTGATACGATTACTGTTAGTGACTCTGACAAAGCTGGCAATACCCCTGTCAGCACTAATGACTCTCCGAACGTGTCCTGACTTGAACTGATAGCAACGGCTCTTCATCCCTGCACAGTTCAACGCGAGCGTTGGTGAAGAGAGGAGAGGAGAGAGAGGAAGATCAGGACAAAGAAGGACATAACTTTTTAAAGTTCATTTCATTCATTTCATTCATTTCATTCATTTCATTCATTTCATTCATTTCATTCATTTCATTCATTTCATTCATTTCATTCATTTCATTCATTTCATTCATTTCATTCATTTCATTCATTTCATTCATTTCATTCATTTCATTCATTTCATTCATTTCATTCATTTCATTCATTTCATTCATTTCATTCATTTCATTCATTTCATTCATTTCATTCATTTCATTCATTTCATTCATTTCATTCATTTCATTCATTTCATTCATTTCATTCATTTCATTCATTTCATTCATTTCATTCATTTCATTCATTTCATTCATTTCATTCATTTCATTCATTTCATTCATTTCATTCATTTCATTCATTTCATTCATTTCATTCATTTCATTCAT
Organism: Eristalis intricaria; assembly: GCA_964034865.1. Taxonomy (NCBI): domain Eukaryota; kingdom Metazoa; phylum Arthropoda; class Insecta; order Diptera; family Syrphidae; genus Eristalis; species Eristalis intricaria. Next base: position 93,753,762 of record OZ035873.1, read on the forward strand.
TTCATTCATTTCATTCATTTCATTCATTTCATTCATTTCATTCATTTCATTCATTTCATTCATTTCATTCATTTCATTCATTTCATTCATTTCATTCATTTCATTCATTTCATTCATTTCATTCATTTCATTCATTTCATTCATTTCATTCATTTCATTCATTTCATTCATTTCATTCATTTCATTCATTTCATTCATTTCATTCATTTCATTCATTTCATTCATTTCATTCATTTCATTCATTTCATTCATTTCATTCATTTCATTCATTTCATTCATTTCATTCATTTCATTCATTTCATTCATTTCATTCATTTCATTCATTTCATTCATTTCATTCATTTCATTCATTTCATTCATTTCATTCATTTCATTCATTTCATTCATTTCATTCATTTCATTCATTTCATTCATTTCATTCATTTCATTCATTTCATTCATTTCATTCATTTCATTCATTTCATTCCATCCAACATAATTCCAATCCATAGTTTCAAATGCAGTTCAAATAATTTCATGGTCACTTATTCATTTTGAATTCACGTTAAACTCTTCAAGTTTATACGTTAATTAATTTGTTTATTTACATTTAATCTCTATTTCAAACCAATCCAATCTGTAAAACTCGAACATATTATTCAAATAAAGAAAGAAAATTGTACTATTAACAGTGTGTCATATTAGCCTATACCGGAGGTCCGCTCCACAATTATACTCGACAAATGACGCTATTTGCTGCGACCAAATTGTATCGCATAAAAGCGACCTAAGCGGAAACGCCGGATACAAACGGAAAAGCTAAGACGACGCGTCGATCCATTTCCTTGTTATAGCCTGGGATAGAATTCGGATTTCGAGAGAACATCGGAGTCTGCGAAGGACTCCGCGGATGCCATGGGTAGCATTCGTACCGGACTGTTAGGATCTATTCTGGTCTCTGCTAGTTTGACACCGCCTGCAGAAACAAACGTAGAAGACTGGAGGCGTTGTAAGAAAAAGGTTACCAAGAACCAGAAGAATCATTTCCGCAGAGCCGACGATAAGGACCCAAATACACTTGTCAAGTGGAATTTTGACTCAATCTCACCACATGATAGACGTGAATATCATACTTTCAGCCTAGACTGGGTCAAGAAAGCAATATCGAGGTCTGATGTCTAGCAAATCTGCTGGTGCGGGTCTTCTGAAACCTTAAAAGGATTTTTCGATGATCTTGTTGAGTTACATCAACATAAGGAGGGCGGAAATAATGCCCGGCGAGTGAAATCTCTCTTGAACTACACCAACTGTTAGAACAAAATGATATAGTCTGTTGTTAATGTGCTCCCCCGAAGCTGTTTATCAACAATCTGACGGGTACTATTCAGTGCGGCATCAGGACACAAAGTCCGCAGTAGAATGTGTTAATGTTGATGTTCAAATTGCGCCAAATCCTATGAGCGCAGATCGGGAATAATAATGATATGGGTGGTGCGACATTCCAAGGTGGACACCAGCACCTAGCTTCTACCGCACCACTAGTGTTGTGGGTGCTGTTCGAGTGGATGGGAATGGAACCTAATCTTATACCAACTCCGAAGACGAATTTTGAGCGAACCTGACATCTAGTCAGAAATATCTACGAGACGCGAATTGTGAAAGTTGGTACATTCGAAGATCGAACCTGGCGGTTTGGAGTCGACTCACTAACCTACCACGCCACGGAAGATCAATAAGCACTTCATATTGTTAGAGGAAACTTGTTACCGCGGGTAAACCAAAGATCGTTAAGCGTATCCTTTCGCGATTCAAAGACGATTGCCAATGCATGTCCTCCCTGATTCACCCGATCGTTGGCCACCCTCTCTTTCACGCATAGTCGATTGAGGAAAGGAGTCGAAGTGAAGGATATAGCGACAGCAAGTGAACCTATCATAGGTCTAAGTGAGGCATAACTTCCCTTAGGAATAGTTGCCAGCCTCATCTACCTGCCAAGAGCATCATGAGTCTTCCAAGGTGTCTACGGTTTGAAAGCTTTTGGTTCGAAGGTTTTAAATTTTTTGCCTTTTCCTCCTTCTGTTAATCTTTATTAGTCAGTGCCTGTTTTTGTCCTCTCGCTTCGACTATATAGAGTGGAGATTTGGGGAGTGCTCCTAAATGTATTCCATGTTTCCAAAAAGCTCTTGTAAGTCCCAACGTCAAGTTTAAAAGTTTTCAACAACACCTACGAATACGCCAAGATTCGGTGTAAGTTTTCTACTTTTTCCACTCCCTGTAAGTATGCATCGAATTACATTTAAATAACTAACTTTTAAAAAAGCTATTTATTTTTTCATAGGTATGTACCTTACTTCAGTAGGTCTCAGTTACTGCGAGGTGATTAACATTTTACGGAGCACTCTTCATCAATAAAAATTATGATCGATTGGTCAAATTCCGAAAGATAGGTAAGAGAAAGAGAAAATTGTTTCATTTCCAAGACGAAATGTGAAACCAGGGTGTGTTTCTGGCGCCGACTGAGTAATGGGGAGAAAATTAGTTCACTGCTGTGTGACCCAGTTGTCGATGGGAGATGGAAATAAGAATTTTTTTTGCAGTAACTAGATTGCTTTTTTGTGTTATGATTATTTTCTGGGTATTTATCAAAGTTGCGCATATGATTCTTTGGCGTCTGGATGGACTGGTTTTGCGCAAGCGCTTGTTTTTGTTGTCAATCTGTCTGTTGGACACCTCGTAACATGAAGAGTTCATGTATTGCGCTTCATTTTGACCACGTGTGGAAGTGTGTTTATCTTCAATGAGTCCTTCAGTCTAAGTTCGCGTTTCCTCACCTCAACATCATAAACAATGTTTTTCTTTTTGTGACTAAGTTTTTTCAGAGCCGTTGCCTGCGGGAGGCGTTGTGGCTTAAGAAATAAGAAAGCGACTATGATGAGATACAGTGGACTCTCCCTAAGTCGAACTCTCCTTAAGTCGAACTCTCCTTAAGTCGAAACTCTCTCTAAGTCGAATTTTTTTGCCATATTTTACATACTTTTCCCTCAATTTTCCATACAAAATCCTCTCTCTAAGTCAAAGTCCCTCTAACTCGAACAATTTATGGTATCCCGTGACAATTCGACTTAGGGGGACTCCACTGTATGTACTACTGGCCCAGACTAGCTAGCTAGGTAAGGGCTAAGAGTGTCGGTAGAGTTTTACAAACCTGAAGCGCAGGATTGAAAGACGCCCTTACAATAATAAAGCGTGTATAAAATGAAATAACTAAACTGAGATCAGATGACAAGTATCTTAAGCTTTTGGCAAGAGCTAATCAATATACAAGTGGCTTACTCCGAAAGTAGGACTCATATGGCTACGTGTTATACGCCCCTTCGTGTTCGTCAGCAAGCCAAAATACGGTAAATGACGGATATAAGAAAGTCTAAAATGCCAGAAAATGCGTGTTTTCTTATACAGATTTATTCGGTATAAGAAAGAAACTTTCTTGTATGAAATGTAGGACTACAAGAGAGAATATTTCTTATACAAAAGTAATCAAATAAAGTGAAGTGAAAAAAAAAACGATTTTCTGCACGATGGGTGGTGTGAATAAAAGCTGAGAAACCACTCCGAGTAAGAACACATGAGTCAAGTACTTTCGTTAAGGGAAACACTCAATTTCTTCTTCTTCTTCTTCTGGTGGCGCTAGAGTCCGGGGTGGACCTAGGCCTCGACCAATAAGCCTCTCGCATCCGGCACGATCTTTAGCCAGCTGTCTCCAACTGCGCACACCAAGTTGGTTGAGGTCCTTCTCCACCTGGGTGCGCCATCGGTTCCGTGGGCGTCCTGCGTCATTGTGTTGTCCCACTGGTTCGGGGTCGAAGACTCTTTGGGCTGGAGCAGTGTTATCCATGCGCTCTACATGACCCAAACATCTTAGGCGTTGAATCTGTAGACGCCTGACTAGGCTCATGCCGCTGTACAGCCCGTACAGTTCGTGGTTGAATCTTCTTCTCCAATAACCATCAACGCAAACAGGACCAAAGATTGAACGCAGAACTTTTCTCTCGAAAAGACCAAGTGCTTCTTCATCCGCTTTTGAGATTGTCCATTTCCGCACCATAGAGAAGGATAGGTATGATCAAGGTGTTGCCTACGGTGACGTTTTGGCCAAGTCGTGGATGTTGTGCGTCCTTTCTCGATGACAGCATATACTTCGTTTTGCCCTCTATCACCGCTAAACCCATTTTGGCCGCCTTCGCTTCAATACCAGCAAACGCTTCATTGACGGCTGTGTTCTGCCAATCACGTCAATGACATCCGCGTATGCTAGCAGTTGTACGGACTTCTGGAAGATCGTGCCTCTAGTGTTGGCGTTTGAGTCTTGCACGATCTTTGCCAGGATGATGTTAAAGAAATCACATGACAGCGCGCCGCCTTGTCTAAAACCTTTTTTGACATTGAAGGTCTCGGTGAGTTCGTTACCGACCTTGATGGAGCAGCGAGAGTTCTCCATCGTCATCCTGTACAACCGGACAAGTTTGGCAGGAATGTCAAAACTAGACATGGCGTTGTATAGCTCGTCCACGCTGCCATATGCTGCCTTGAAATCGACGAATAGGTGGTGAGTGTCGATTTGCATTTCTTGGGTTTTTTCCAGGATCTGCCGTAGTGTGAAGATTTGTTCGATGGTGGACTTCCCCGGTCTGAAACCGCACTGATAAGGACCTATCAGGTTGTTGACGAATGGTTTCAGGCGCTTACACAAAACGGCAGAGAGGATCTTATAGGCGATTTTAAGGAGACTTATCCCTCTATAGTTGGTGCAGTCAAAGGGGTCTCCTTTCTTGTGGATCGGGCAAACGATACTGAGATTCCACTCGTCGGGCATGCTCTCCTCCGACCATATCTTACAGATGAGTTGGTGCATGTACCTTACCAGCTCATCTCCAGCTACCTTAAACCAGCAGCTTTATTCGACTTTAGCCTCGATATCGCTATCTTGACTTAGTCTAGGTGGGGGGGACGGAATTCTCGTCGATCATCGTCAATTGCGTTGAGTGGAATATTCTGCCTGAGAGCGGTATTGGAGTCTTCATCGCCGTTTAACAGTCTACAGAAATGATCCTTCCAGATTCTCAGTATCGACTGCGAATCTACTACGAGTTGTCCCTCTGCGTCACGACAGGCTTCTGTCCGAATTTTGTATCCATTGGATAGTTGTTTTACCCGTTGGTAGAACTTTCGGACGTCATTGCTGCCGTAACACCTCTCCATGTCCTCGATCGCGCGCTTCTCATGCTCTTTCTTTTTCCTTTTGAGAAGCCGGTGTTCTTCCCGTTTTTTTAAGTTCGTAGAGCTCACGAACCTCTCTCGTCCTTCTGTCCAGCGTCGCCTTGTATGCTGCTTGCCTCGCTGAATGTGCCTGCCTGCACTCGTTGCCAAACCATGGGTTTTTTTGGGGTGGCGATTTAAAACCCAGCACATCAGATGCAGCTTCTCTGATGGCTTTTTGACAACGGTTCCATTGTTGGTCGATTGTTTCGCCTGGCAGGTTTGGACTCTCTCAGAGCTTTAGGGAGACTCGATCAGCAAAGTTGCTAGCGGTCAATTGCGATTGTAGCTTTTCGACGTCAAATTGTTTTGGTCTTTCTCTACTCCTTTGTTCTATCGATATCCCTGTTCTTACCTTGGCTACAACAAGGAAATGATCCGAGTCGATGTCGGCTCCTCGGAATGTTCGGACATCGAGAATGCTGGAGGAGTGTCTGACGTCGATCGCAATGTGATCAATCTGGTTTGAGGTTGATTGATCAGGAGACCGCCAGGTCCCTTTGTGGATGTCGAGGTGAGGGAACCGCGTACTGGCTACAAAGAGGTTTCTGCCCGTTTCGTAGTCCAACAGCCTGAGTCCGTTCTCGGACGTGTTGTCGTGCAGGCTGTGCTTCCCGATGACTCTAGCAAAGATGTCTTCCTTGCCCAGCTTTGCGTTGAAAGCTCCTAGAACGATCTTGGCGTCGTAGCTGGGGCATTGATCGTATGTTCTTTCTAGGAGATCGTAAAAGTCGTCTTTGCTGTCGTCATCTTTATCCTCCGATGGGGCGTGGGCGCATATCAGGCTGATGTTGCCGAATGTAGCCTTGATGCGGATTGTTATGAGGCGCTCGCTTATGTATTTAAAGCTTAAGACTTCTTGCCTAAGGCACCCTCGAACAAAAAACCCGCATCCGAATAAGCGCTGCCTTCGCTCTTTGTAGCAACCGTCGAAGTAAATATCGCAGTTTTCCATCCTCTTTTTGCCCGGCCCATCCCACCGCACCTCCTGAATGGCGGTGATATCTGCCTTATAAGCTTCGAGGGCTTCCGCAAGTTCATCGGCTGCACGTGGTCTGTTCAGGGACCTCACATTCCACTTGCAGAATCGAAAATCGTTGTCCTTATTTCGTTGTCTATGGTCGTCAGCAGTAGGGTCATCCGTATCCGAGGCTTCTCGTCGTTTCTGAACTAGTAATTTTTTACACGGTGGGGAAGTTAACTCCACGCGTAACCCCCGAACTTGGAGGATCGGGTCCTGGTTTAAGCCCCTGGACAAGGGGGCCGCTGCATACATTAGTTCACCTCTAAGCGGTTGCTTTAAAGGCTATCCAGAGGGCGCCACGAGGAGGCTGTATGTCAACTTGAGCTGTGCATTTAACAGGTATCGTTGCTGGCATCTCGCCAAGTTGAGAGCAGTCAACAACTTTGCCCTGGATGCACACGCCCATGCCCTCCAAAAAAATACCCAATATGGTGTAATTAAAAAATTGCCTCAAGGTAGTTACCCTCCCTTCAGTTGACGTTTGAAAAGTAGTGAGTTCTTGGTATTTAAGGGTGAGTGAAAAGTCGGGTAAAAAAAACGTCGTCTAAGCCGAAAGGCACAAATGTGTATAAATTATAATAGCTTAGAGTACTAGCATAGGGCCAGTAAGTTAGGATTAAATACAATAACTTATTTAAGATATTTAAGCTAGTTTTAAGTATATCTTGTCTAGCAAGTAAGTTCATTTAATTCAATAAAAACAAAATTACAATGGAAAAAGGGCCAGTTTCAATACCCGAATTTACCATCTTTGATAAATCACGGTTCCACCTCTTTCGTGTCACTGACAATGCTCAAAGAGTATTTCTGTCTTTTCAACTTCACCGTTCGGAGTCGACCAGTAAGCAGACTTTTTTAAAGCCCTTCCACTCGTGAAAGAACAATAGCACGCACAACAGGAGTAGTTTGCTGAGAAGCTAGGCCCAGGTCCTCCTCGGACTGTCGAGCCCATATTATTATTATATTGTTTCTTGAAGGTCATTCTCGTGTTGCCTTTGGTAAAAAAAAAAAACAGTTTGATCGGAAGATCATGATCATCATTATCGTCTGACCCGCATGCTCCACTTAAATGATTACGGGTGTAAATCACGCACGAGAGATTTTCTTACTAACTCTATCTCATCAGGAGTTGTCCCCAACCAGAAGTGACCACCCCGTCCTAGGTCTGCCAAGCCAAGTTGTATCGAGTATCGAAGGTTAGATTTGGAAACTGCTAATTTGGCTCTCACACTAAGCTCGGCCTTCCTGATTATAGATCTCTGTCAAAACTTACCCGGCTTGACCAATCCCACAGGAAAGTTCAGTATTACTCCTCCCATCACACGTGAAGAAGATCCCGAGATACTTAAACTTCTCCACCTGCTTCAATGGAACTCCACTAACATGTAGAGTGCATTGAACAGGCGTTCTGAAAATAACCATGACCTCCGATTTGTCCACGTTAACCTTCATCCCAGAATCAGCACATACGGCGTATCGATTTGAAACTCGCTGGTCTTCTCCAGGACTTGCTTTAGTGTGAAGATTTGGTCTATTGTCGATTTGCCGGGATGGATGCCGCACTGGTACATGCCGATTAGTGCGGTGCAAAACGCAAACGAGGCCCGTTAAGCAGCTATTGGAAGTGCTGCTTAAACACATCCACTATTCCCTGCGGGTCAGTAACCAGGTTACCCTCACAGTTTCGAAGAGCCTGGGCGCCTTTCCTAAAGCCAGCGGCAAGGGGTTTGGCTTTTTCGTAGAAGGCACGTATTTTATGCTTGTCCCTAGACTCTTCGATATCCTTGAGCTGGGAGGTTGCGAGAGACTTGAAGAGACGCGAGAATGTGAAATTAGAATGAAAGAAGAAAATCCATTCCCTCCAATCAACTCACAATTGATCATTTAGCGAATAAAGCGAGAAAGTGTGAACAATTAGTTAACTGCGCCACTTGAGTCGACTCCTGTCTCAATCACATCATCAGCACATGCATTTAATCAAATAGGCATTCCACCAAAGTTAGGAATCATTACCGCAAATCGGACAGCACAAGGGAAATTTCCTGGAAGCCACTAATTCCAAGAGGCCACTGCAACCATCACCATCAGGAACTAATGACGCACATTCGGGTTTTATAATTACAATACCCCCGAGTGTGAGCATGGTCATTGTCCATCGACTGCGGCAAAATATCCCATCATCGCAATACCAAGGTAAATGCTAATAAATCAGCCACGTAATTCGATTAGCAATGACAAATCCTCCAATTAGCTGACCTACTCTTCACACGCTTTTCCCGGGCTCATGATTCGCTGGCGTGTCGTCATAACGTCGATTCTTCACGCGTAACTGCCAAGAATGGAAGCGAGTACAAGCGCAAACTGGTTCTACCGTGATACGGTAGTAAATCGATAGCGCCCTGACCAGCCACTGAGGAATCCCGCACATTCTGAGTACCCGATTCGATAAAGACCTGTTGATCGTTCGTGAGTTATCACCCCAGCTGGCGGCCGAAGCGGTGCGGCGCGCAGCGGCGTCATCGGAAAAATGAAAATATCCCCCGGCGGAATGGGACGTTCCTCGTTCGCAGAAAACTTGAAATGTTTGCCTTGGCAGATTAATTACTCCATCTGCGAGTAAATTATATTTGATGCACCTGAATTAAGCAGGAGTAGCAGTGATGGATTTTCGTTAAATTGGATGTCACCTCACAGCGAGAAATGGGGATCGGACCGAGTTGTTGACATAGTTTTTACTAGTTTTTACTGCCCGCAGAGCCGCCGCCATAACAACCGTGCAAATGAAGGAACATCAACACCGGACGGCGGCGGACGGTGGACGGCACTGACGATGGCTATAAAGTTAAGTGAAAATACCCATTTGGATGATTGTAATTTATGGGAGTCGTTGCTCGTTACTTTTTTAATTCTGGAGCAGAAATAGTGTGGGAATGATGGATCTTCTTGCACGCCGGTATACTTAGAAATCTAAGAGGTTAATCTAATTTTGCAATGATTGAGGTTGCTTCTTGGTGGCGGCTGCGGAACAATGGGAAGTGTTTAAGGGAAATCTAAACTTTTAAGATGTTTTTTCTCCTTTTTTTTTACAACCATGCGACTGGATAATTAGAAAGAATGGTGCTTCACTTAAGCTTTCAGCACTAAAAGGTTTTCTTTTTCGTTCTGGTCGTTTGGAGTGTTTGTTAGCAAGAGTCAATGGCTCTGCTGTCGAGTGTATCTGGACAAATGGGGTTTGATAACGATCAACAGGAGGAAGTTTGTTAAGAGGCTTTTTGTTACATAATTCATGTGAACTTAGGTGAATGCCGGCACGAAGACACATTCATGGTTATTATGAATCTCGGGGGAATTTCTTATTCCCTTACCTTTATCCCTCTGCGGGAAAAGTCCTCGGCATTGGCAATCTCTATCGAAATGTTCTTTCCCAAGGTTAGTTCGAAATTGTATTCGAATATGTGATGGATGTATGTGGTAACATTTGAGGATATAATATTCCACTATTTGGCAGATTTCAATTATTTCGTTGCATACTTTTCGAATTCCTGTGTGCTTTCTTCATTTTTCTTCTGGTGGCGGTACAGTCCAGGGTGGACCTGGGCTTCTCGCATCCGGCACGATCTTTAGCCAGCTGTCTCCAACTGCGCACACCAAGTTGATTGAGGTCCTTTTCCACTTGGGCGCGCCATCGGTTCCGTGGGTATTCTCTAATGCTTTGTCCCACTGGTTCGAAGACTCTTGGGGCCAGAGCTGAGTTGTCCATACGCTCTACATGGCCCAGCCAACTTAGTCGTTGAATCCGTAGACGCCTGGCTAGGCTCATGTCGCTGTACAGCCCGTGGTTGAATCATTTTCTAGAATAACCAACATCATCGCAACAGGACCAACGATCGCACGCAGATCTTTTCTCTCGAAGAGACAAACGACTTCCTCATCCACTTTTGATATCCATGCTACTGCAGGACTGGGATGATCAAGGTTTTCAGCTTGATCCTTCGAGAGATGGCTCTACTACTCAATTGCCTCTTTAGTCCCAAGAAACAGCGAGTGGCAAGAGTTACTCTGCGTTTCATCTCGCTACTGTTGTTGTTCGTATTATTCATACCTCGAAGTTATAACTGCCCTTTGCGACGCTCTCTCCAAGCTCTATGTCCTTTCTTGAAGACGGCACGGAAGCGGCTAAAATGGGCCCTATAGTCGCTTCCTCCACAATACCAGCAAACACTTCATTGACGGCTCGCTGTGTTCGGCCAATCACGTCCATGTCATCCGCGTATGCTAGCAGTTGTATGGACTTTTGGAAGATCGTGCCTCTTGTGTTAGCGTGTGATTTCTGCACGGTCTTCTCAAGAATAATGTTGAAAAAGTCACATGACAGCGCGTCGCCTTGTCTAAAACCTTTTTCGCTACCGACCTTGATGGAGCAGCGAGAATTCTCCATCGTCTCCGTGACGAGCTTGGCAGGAATGTCAAAACTAGACATGGCGTTGTATAGCTCGTCTCTATCTCCACGCTGTCATATGCGGCCTTGAGATCGACGAATAGGTGGTGGGTGTCGAACTGCATCTGTTGGGTTTTTTTTCCAGGATCTGCCGTAATGTGAAGATTTGGTCGATGGTGGGTTCCCCCTGCCTGAAACCGCACTGATAAGGACCTATCAGATTGTTGACGAATGGTTTCAGGAGCTCATAAAAAACGTCAGAGTGAATGTTAAGGAGACTTATCCCTCGGTAGTTGGCGCAGTTGAAGTTGTCTCCTTTCTTGTAGATCGGGCAAACGATACTCAGATTCCGATAGGGGAGAAAATCGAGGGAAATTCATTAAATTTTACCATTGGAATACCATGGTCGTCAGTCTTGTTCAAAAATGCCTACATGTCACAGAGTATGCCTTCGCTGCTTTTATAGATATGGAAGGTGCTTTCAACAATATAAACACAGAGGCAATTTAACATGCACTCGTAAAGAACAAAGTTGAGCAATCCGTCACGTTGGTGTTAACTTATCTGCTCAGTAAAGGAATATTCAATGCAACTATAGGCGACTCTACCGTTAAAATTATAGCCTCAAGAGACACCCCCCAGGTTGGTGTCATTTCCTCCCTGCTATGGGTGCTTGTTATCAATGACATTCTTGAGAAACTGAAATGCTGGAACCAAGACAATCGCTTACGCCGATGACGGGGTTATTATTGCCTGTGGCAAATTTCCCCCGACCCTCAGAGAGTTTGTAGAACACGCAATTACTACCCTCCTCAAATGGGAAAAAAATCTTGCGGTCTTGGTATTTACCCACTAAAAACAGTGTTCGTCCTCTTTCAAAAGGGTCATTCCGCCTTTCAGTCTTCCTAAAATTGAGGGTATAACCCATAATCTTAGGGAAAGCGAGAAGTACCTTGGTCTAATCCTAGATAGGAAACTTATTGGAAAGGAAACAGAGAAGTAAGAAGGGAGAGTAAAGAAAACGGCCTTTGCCTTATACCTGTGTAACGGGATATTTCTTAAGAAATGGCGTCCGAATCCCATAACAATTCTGTGGATGCATACAGCAATTGTGAGGCAGATCCTGACATATGGCATTGTAGTTTGGTGGCAAGCTTGTCTGAAAATGTCAAACTTAAAGCTGCTCCCGAGCATACAGAGACGCGCATGTCTAGGTGTGACAGGGGCAATTTCGACCACTCCCACAGCGGGCTTAGAGGTGCTACTGGATCTTCTTCAACAGGACCTCTATACACAGATGACTGCCGCAAAGGGAGCCATTAGGATCTTCCAATCCAAAAACTGGCACCCCAGTCTCTATGGCCATGCATGTATTCTTGATAGACTTCACATTGAACAAATATAAAGCGACTACTCTCTCCCCACAATTGACTTCGAAATACTCTTCAATAAGCATTTCCCTACAAGGGAGGAGTGGAGGTCAAATGAACCCATCACTGACTCGAGTTCCATCCATGTCTATCGGAGTCAAAGATGGAAAAAGGAACAGGCGCGGGCATCTTCTCCGAATTGTTAAACACGCACTGCTCCATCAGACTACCTGATTACCTGAGTCAAAGAAGCGGCCAAATTAATATCATTGTTGGAAATACCACCAGCTGATATTACCTTCCTATTCTATTGAAATCAAGTCTGAGGTAGTCGCAAGCTGTCGCGAAGAGCTCAAGGTTCTTGGCACACATCATTAGATTACTCTGTGCTGGGTCCCAGCCCACATAACCGGTAACGAGGTACCAGATGTACTTGCCAGGAAAGGGGCCGAAGCCGACCCATCCCAAGTAATCCCACGGCTTTGTCCACCTCCGTCTGACATTAAGAGAAAGGTCAACAGGAAAATCATGGAGCTAGCTAATGAAAGGTGGAGTTCCATCCTCACATGTGAGACCACTTGTACGATATGACCATGGTTCAACAGCACTAAAACCGATTCCCTCCTCCAATGTAGCAAGAAACTGCTGAGTATGATGGTCGGAGCTATTACTTGTCATAACCATTTGATTTATCATGAACACAAAATAGGACTTACCCATTACACCATTTGCAGTGGCTGCGGGGCGAAGAGGAGATTGAGGACATCCGACTATCTTTGTCAATGCCCCAGTCTTTGCAAACTCAGACAAAGAACCCTAGGAGAATTTTTCTTCCATCACCTCCATGATATATCAGATATCCCACAAAAATCTCCTTGCAGGTTCATTAGGATATCTGGATGGCTGAGAGGAGGACGATAACCAAATAATACCTTGAAGTCAGGCGTTTTCATCATCCGTGAGAAGATAGGAAGGGTTTTACCCCTTGGGCATCACAATGGGTCCAATAGGTCCTCAGAGTGGATATCCATTTGTGATTCGTTATTTTGTTCTGCCCACTGAATGGCTCTGGAAAACAATTGCCCGACTTTATTGTTTGAAATTTTAGGTTTTGGCTGCTAGTGCTTTCACCAGCACACTTGGACCATCCCTAGTCAGACTACTACTACTGATCGACTACTCCAGTGATAGTGCCGTTAAAATGATCCCAACGGCAATTGGTGACTGGACCAGATTTGAAAAACCGTATAAAAGCGTATTTACTTTGCTTTCACTGGCATTCGAACCGGGGGCCCCGCTAACCAGGAGAAGGCACTCTACCAATAGTTCCATCCAGCTGCTATGATATTTTCTTTATTTCAAGTTTGTTTTCTTACGATTCTGTAGATCTCGAAGGTCATGTGTCACTCTGAATGCGTAAGCCAGCAATATTTAAGAAAGGCGGCATTTTAATAACAGCAGTTCTTCAATCTTTATTCATCGACAATCAGACAACCATTATATGCCCCAATGACTGAACATTAATAGATGATTATATGCCTCACTTAGAAATAAAGATATCACATCCTGGCCAGACTGTCTCAATTGAAGGTCAAGTTAAGAGATGCGAGCACTTATAAGTTAATCCGATAGCATGTTGATACATCCTGCTTTGGTTACAAAGTCTGCTCTCAAATTTAACTGCTTAGACTTCCCTGTATTCCTCGGATAGTTCAGTCCACGCATGACTTAGTTGACGACAGCTGCATGACACTAAAACAAATGTGCAACATTCCAAGCAGCCCACAGCTCCTAGTCTCTGATCATTTGCATATCTACTGATTATAATAAAGAGAGCGATTCCGCACTCATCATTTCTGAGAGCCAGTCCGTTCAGCTCAGACGATTCGAATTAATTCCTCATTAAAAGATCTTCAAGGGGCGTCCTGAACCGCCTTAGCAAACATACACTTAGTCACGACACATGACGGAATTCTAATGGAATGGCGGCTTCATGTTCTACCAATCCTCAATCCCTGGTCCAATTAACTTCCTGAGCTGATTAGCCATTGGGTTCGTTTAGAGTTTACTACATACCCCGGTTGGCTCTTTGAGTTACTCCTATTCATCGCTTGTGTTTATTGCTCGTTTATGATGTCGATTGTGAAGCGCATTGTCTCTGCTTACATCCAAGTTTGTTACTAATAGATTACGTGTTCCATCCAAGGGTATACTTATCTCCGAAGACAATGAAAAGAAGCTGCATTCTCTCTCATAGTGACGGTGTACACATGTGCGGTCTGACTTGCTCGCATGCATTTTATGCATTAGTTCATATTATCATTTTGCGACTTCTTCTGGTTTGCTTTGCATCCATTAACTGTCACGCGAAAACATATCAAGTGGACAGTTGGATGTGGATAGCTCACATGAGCGGCGAACGGGTCTGTACCTCGGTTTGCAGTTAAAGGTGTTTCTTGTAAGTATCTAAGGCATCGTTGATGACATTAATTAAAACATTGGTAAAAAATGTTCCAACTCGCGGTGTAAGTAAATTAAATGAAGAGGAAATGCCTAGCGCCTTCAATTAAAAACAGTTATTCCTGCACCAGCTTCAGGGGGAGTACATATATTATTGCGTGTCATTCATGCGTGGTTACCAGGAAAAGAGAATCGCAAGATAAGTTTTTAGAAAAGTAAGGAGGAGTGAATTGCTTCCTTGATTACGTTATATCTTTTACCACATTGTATTTAATTTAAAAAGTAATTCCTTGAAGAGGCAAATCAGAACGAATTTGCCACACAAAGTGTGTACTAATGGAGGCAGATAGCTGGAGTGTTGATGTATTGCCTGATGCGATAAAGTCCCAAAAAGTACTCACCTCCGATTTTCTTGGAATTTTTTCTATGCATAGTCTACAACATATTATTTCAGTGAGATTCATATTTACGAATTAAAAACTCTAAGATGAAGCAAATTGCATTTTTTTTTTGTTACTTGGGTTGGTGAAAATCTTCAACAAGACACTATGTGACCCGTGTCCACATAGTTGTGTCAGATTTTTACTGACTAAAAACACCCTTCCCTTTTGGTTTTTCTTTACTACAACTAAATTTTCTTATCTAGTAGTTTTAGGATGGTTTCGCGTGTTGCAGGTAGACCTTCGGTAAAATGACTTGCCATAACCATCGGAAAAATTGATCGGTGTATTCATCCGACACTTAGTTACAGACAAACTTTCGATATCTCAGCATGCTTACAACAAGGGCAATAGAAAGATCCCTCGATTTCAAGGAATTTACTCTCACTGCCTTTGTCGATATCGAGAGAGCCTTTAAAAACATAGAACCCCACGCAATAACCTCAGCACTCAACAGACTTGGGATCGAAAAGCCTTTAGTGATTTTTATCCACCGGCTTCTCAATAACAGTGTAAGCTCGAAGTTTGGTGATACCACGATCGGCAAATCTGTGAACTGAGGCGCACCGCCGGGTGGTGTTCTCTCCCCTCTACTACGGAACTTGTGAAACTAGATGGGACTGGGTGTAAGCTCATTGCCTATGCAGATGGCATTGCCATAGCTGTATCTGGGAAATATATATCCACGATCAGGGATGTTATGCAATCTGGCCTATCCTGCCCGGCCTAGGTGTCAATCCGCAAAAAACGGATCTAGTAAGTATAAAATCCCTTGCTTTGACCCTCCCACATATGCGGGACCCCCTTGGTGCTAAGCGTCAGCGCTAAATTCCTAGGCCTTATACTAGACACGAAGTTAAGCTGGAAGCTAAATATCCAGGAACGTGTCAAGAAGGCCTCAACGACTCTCTACTGCTGTAAAAGGGCCATTGGGTGCAAATGGGGAATGCAACCTGGCTGTTTTCATCAGTAGTCAGACCCATAGTGCTGTATGGTGTCGCAATTTGGTGGACTGCACTCGATAAGAGAATTAACATCACCCCACTCGCTAGAGTGCAGATGATGGCATGCGTATGCATTGGCGGGGCGCTAAGGACTACCGCCGAAGCATTAAACAAACTCCTCAACCTGCCACCGATAGAACAATTTTTCAGACAGGCAGCAGCTAGCACGGCGATGAGATTAAGATCGCTGAGCAGCTGGAAAGAACTGCAGTCTGGACATTAAACGATCCTACGCAGGTATGCCTCTATATGGATAGATACAGACCTCACTTTACCTAAACTCCTCTTCGAGAAGAATTTCTCAACCAGCATACCGCCCAGATCTTACTGGGAGTCTGAACACCAGATGTTGGAAGGTTCACTGCGAATATTCACAGATGGATCGAAGATGGATGCAGGTGTGGGTGCTGGTGTCTAGTCCAAGAATCTAAATTTCCAGCTATCTTTTCGACTACCTAATCACTGTAGCGTCTTTCAGGCTGTAACTATAGCGATTAAGGAAACCCTGTCCTGGTTAAAAATCAATGCAATATCGCGCACAGATATCGTCCAACTGGATTCAGACTTCTGGGGGTCCACTTCTTTGTTAATCTGGGTGAACTGAGCAGCATCAAAATCAGCTCTCTTCTTCGCTTTGTCAAAAGCACAAATTGGTTTGTGGAACAGGTAGCCTAACCAGCGATCAAATCTGTGGATTCAGTGACTTTTAATTCCAAGACTTTCCTTAATTGGTGCCTATCTCATTACGAGATGGCCAAGTACTTTAACATCCAACTTATGTGGGTGCCGGGACACTGTGACATTCCAGGGAATTACGAAGCGGACGAATTCGCTATTCGGGTGGAGACCCACCCTCCATGCCTATCGCTACTATAAAACATCTGCCAGAGCTTGAAACGCTTGCTCAAACAAAATACCTGGCTAATCAGATTAAGCAGGCCGATCATCAGGCGTTTTAACAGGGCATTGTGCAATCGAAACTCACGCCTCTGATCAGAGGCGTATCTATAATTATTCCTGTAGAAGCTGCATAAACGAGGATGAGAAAGAAACCATGTAACTGCAGTGCTCTCTCATCCCGTAGATTCAGACTTCTGGGGCCCATTTCTTTGTTAATTTGGCTGAACTGAGAAGCATCAGCATCAGCCCTCTTCTTCGCTTTATAAAAGCCACAAATTGGTTTGCGGAATAGGTGGCCTAAAATCCGCGTGGTAACACAAAGGGCTTATGTTTGGCCTAAGTGTGTCTGCTGTCCGTATGCGCGGCAGTCAGCCAACTCAACCTGACCTAACCTAACTATCGTTAGGATGGTTTATTTTTATCGCGACAAATCGAGCGGTCTCGTCGGCGTACTGAACGTCTCAAGTCCAAAGTTTGGAGGATGGCATTGTTAAAATGACCATGAAGTCTGAACCTTAGCTTTCGAGCGGAGTTTGTTATTTCTTCATCGACGGTAGTTATCTCTAGGTCCCTTTGTATATCACAATTCCTGAGATACCAGGGAGCTTTCACACAATATGGTATAATATTATTTTGAAATGACTGAATAAATCCTCTGTTATTGGCTTTGTTGTAATCCTATAGTTGCATGCCGTAAGTCCATATAGACTTCAGTACCTGCTTGTATAATAGCAGATTGTTGTACATGGTTAACTAGGAGTGCCTTCCAAGTAACTCTATACCGGTGTTCGAGCTCATCCCGTTTCTTTTTCACGAGGGGCCTGCCACTTTAGTTTCGCATCGAGTGTCATACTAAGATATTTTGCTTCATTAGCGTACGGTATTTGTACAGAATTAATGAAAACTGGTAGATTTTCAATGTTTCTGTTGGTAAAATGTATATGCTTTGATTTGGTCTTATTAGGAGCAATGCGCCAGCGTTTTTTTTGTCCAGAGCTCATTTCAGTTTTTCAGTTGAGGACTCAACTGAACTTCCCATTGCCAGGATCGCTGTGTAATCCGCAACTATAGCCACAACTGTACCCTCAGTTTGAGGTATGTCTCTAGTGTACAACAGGTACAATGTAGGGCCAAGGACACTCCCACGAGGGACTCCTGCTCGGATCTCCTTAAAATCGGAGTATTCAGTTCCGTGTTTAACTCTAAATATCCTGTTATCGTGATACGATTCTAGTATCTTATACAAGCTTGTCGTTAGAAGCCTGCTTAATTTGTATTTTAGGCCTTCACGCCAGACTTTGTCGAAGGCCTGGGAAACGTCAAGTAGGGCTGTAGAGCAGATCTTTTTCTCCTCCAATGCGCCTTCAATTTCATTCGTTATTCTGTATACTTGGTCAATTGTCGAGTGATTCGCTCGAAACCCGAACTGATGGTCAGGTATTAGTTACTTCTCTTCGATAAATTTTTGAATGCGTTTTAATAAGTTTTTTTTTAATTTTGGATATTATTGGTAAAAGCGATATGGGTGTGTACGACTTTTTGTTGTTCAACGGTTTGCCCGGTTTTGGAACCATGATCACTTCTGCAATCTTCCATGAATGTGGAACATATAATAGTCTAAAGGAACCTTTAATTAAAGAGAGGAGTTTAATTAGCGTCTTTTTTCGGCAAGTTCTTCAGGATTTGTCCGGTTATTAGATCATAGCCAGGAGCCATGTTGTTTTTTTAGATTTTTGATTGCCTGGCAGAGTTCGTTTAGCGATACTCTTTATATACTATACTACTACTCTATACTACTCTATACTTTTATCTATAAATTGCATTAACAATCTTATTAGCTCTTTTTTTTAAATTTAGATTGACTTTTAAGACCTGTGTCGCCGTGACGTAGTAGGCGTTCGAATCCCCATTTTACCAATTTTCATAATTCACGGCTTCCACCTCCTTCGAGTCTCTGACAATGCCCACAGAGTATTCCTGTCTAGAAAAAGCTTCTCAACATTGCCGTTCGGAGTCGGCATAAAAGTGTAGGTACCTTCCACTCGACATAGAACAATGACACGCACAACACGAGTGGTATAAAAGAAGCTAGGCCCAGGTCTGCCTCGGACTGTCTCCATACAAATTGTAATCTCCCGGAACTTCAAGCATCCCTTGGGCTCGTCTTGTATTTTGTGTGTGACTTAAGGGTCCCATGTTTCTCTTATGTACGTAAATATATTTAAAATTTGGGGAATGCCTTTTTACAAAAGAACAAAAAAGGAAAAAAAAAAAATATCGACGAAGCCACACAATTTTGTGAACGACACAAACTGAAATAAAAACGATGCAACAGCACCGAGGTCCTGGTGCAGCTACTTGCTAAACAGATCACTTCTCTCGATAAATCGTCAATAATTTGATCGAGTTCAATAATATCAAGCTGAGTCACTTCGTAGCAAGCGCCAGCAGATTTTAAAATATCCAATATGCCTGATATCACAATGGGCTTATATCGACTGCTCTCTGCGTTTAGACACTACAAACTAACCGCACTTAACCCACCATACGTCGTCTTCCCTGTGAGATCATTGACATCAATTACTACAATCATTGTTGGTGGTTGAACGGCAGCTTGTTTTCATTTAACATCAAGAGTTTCGTACGAATACCAGTATTTAAAAAGTTCTGGAGATATTTGTCTCTCAAAACAGCTTCTGCATGAACTGTTTCCTTTTATTCCACTAATCACGTTTTTGCATTTTCATTGACGTCCTCAGGCCCCTCTCTCAATTGAAATTCTAATCTTCTTTCCTCGAAACTCGCTCCTTATACACCGATTCCCAGAAAGCTCTATGACCCAACTCAAGAGATCGCCACTCCAAGGCCCGAATGAAAGCAGCAGGTGAAACAGGGTGATTTATGAAATCTAGATTCAACGACATTATATTTTTTTATTTTTTGTAGATTTCCGATAAGCCCAGCTTAAAAGGTTTCCGATAATGCCTCCGTAAAAAAAAAATCAATAAGCTTCAACATTGCCTTCACTTTGTGGCGCTCAAAGTGTTAATGATCTCCGCTTGTGTAATTTTCACACAAAACGAACTGAACTCGGCTCAACTAAACTCCGGCAGACACAAGAAAAACAGAAACCGAAATAGACTCAAAGAAAATAAAAGTACCCCCAAAAGAGCCCCAAAACACAAAAGTGTCCACATTTCATATTGAAGTGATGACATAATAATAATGGCGAGCTAATTAGATACCTGTTCTGAAGAAACTTCGTCAATTTCACGCATGTGACAGCTGTCTTGTGGTCGACTTGAACATACAGTGACAACCTGGCCGAAGTAGCAGGCACAGTGAACACGCCAAATGTGGATCAATTATTAAATGGCCTTAAACCGTTATGTTTGAATGAGAAAGTCGTTTAAACAAACACTCTCGAGAGGAGTACACTCAGTGAAATGACATGCAAAACGGGCTTCATTACTTTCTCTGTCAGAAAAAAATGAGCAACCAGACGCAGAACACAAAAAGAGTTTGTTAATCTTCTTTGGCACGTTCTCAAAACAATAATTGTTATATATGTGTTTTTTTTTTTGTGACGGGTCATTCTTGTACATTTCGCATGTGCCTTGACTTGATGAGTAAGTGGCTTGCACATCAGAAGTGAATTCCACGTGTGAACACATCCCGTGTTGACACGCTGGATTGTATCGCTCACTTGTCAGAATTCAGCACAGAACTCAGTTAAATGTCGCTGATTTCTTTGAGTGGGATTTCATCGAATTTTCGACAATTTTTTAACACTTCAAGCTCCGCTGAAGGTGGTGACGCCCGAGGCACGGGTTTTAAAGTGTTTTACAACGTGTCAAACGTTAAGAACGCAAACAAACGCTTGTCGCTTGTGTAATCAGAAGCCGTCAGGTGAAATGCTTTGGCCGTGGGCAAGCTCTTAAAAGCACGCTTCGAATATCGTTGGTGTGAAGTGCCATCGGTGGGGATTGGCGAAGAAAAAGAACCCGTGGAGTTTAGAATATTTTGAGAAGGGTCTAATTATTAGCCAATCAATCTCTGGTGTTCCTTTTGTATCTAATTAGGTTGTCACACCAACGGTCCCTTCGCGTAAGCTTTTGTTTTAAATCTAGACGGTTTGGATACTCTTTTGCAGCAGAAAGTGAACCTGACCCATTATCTACTGCTTCTGGCCATTATAATTGCCACTAACATTAGTGTAACCCACTTCGGCAAAACTGAGACCTACTCTATGCGAATGAAAAGCGGGACAATAACAGACAGTGCCGCTGTGCTTGTTAGTCGCTGTGCCATTGCCAATTATAGTTTGTCTCATGCCACTAAATGGTTGGTTGGTTTGAATAAGCCTATTGATCACAAGTATTGGTGTGAGTTTCTTAAATTGCAGGATAGATTTCCGGTTTTGTTCGATGCAACCAACGAAGGTATTTCATTATCTTTGTTTTGAGAGTTTCTCATGTTTCCTTGGTTTGGGAGGAAACGTACTTTGAAGTTTTGCAGGAATGGTTTGTCTGTGGATTACGGCGTTGATTACGGAACTTCTAGTGATTCTAGAAAGGACACGGTGCAAGTTCATCGCGGTCTCTGGGAAGTACAGAGTTTATTATGCAGTCGAACTAGAGAATACGGGGTATACTAGGGGGTCAATCTCCAGAAATCGTATTCATTCCTCTTCCCCTTGAAATATAAAATCCCTGACATTGACTCTGCCTCAGTTCGGTGTCTATACTCTAGTGGCGGCCGTGGCGTTTTTGGCCTGTACGTCGCCTCCTACGCTCTTGAACCGATCCCATGACACCAAGATCATTCGTCTGATCATCAGATGCTGGGTGATCCTCTGCGAATTTTGAACACACGGATGGATGAAGGCGTGGGTGCGAGTGTCTCCTCTAAGAAACCAACTGTGATTTCGTTTAAAGGACGGAATCTGAAAAACATGAAGGCACGCGTCAAATCAAAAGGCGATAAGAAAAAGACGGGCTGCCTTCCCATCACATTAAAAGACCAACAACAATCAAAGGTATGGCACCACCATCGGTTTCTTCAGGAATATCGGAAACGAAACGAGTACTTAACCAATCCATGTTCTTGAAATTATCCCCTGTGTCCCCGAAAGGACATGAGTTATAATTCTTTGTTTTTCGCGTCAGCAAATGCAAGCTTGTGTGGGAATGCCTACAGAAGCGGGGTAAGACTCTGCTCCATACCTTGCCATGTAGGGGTAGGAGGCAATGAAATGACCGAGCCCGAGTCCTAAGCCCCGAACAATTCTGCGCTGTTGGAGACCATGTCCTCGGACAAGAATGCTGGGAGCTAGAAAGACTCGGATTAAAACCTCGAACATCGCTTAACGGGTCAATATAACCGAAACCGGTTAGAGGCATGTATCAAAATGACGAAGAACAGTCTTCGTATCCTAACAGTCTTCCTAACAAAGCACTGCAGACTCAGGGAGCACCTAAAGAAAGGAAATTATGAGGTATTCAGAATGTCTCTGCAGTTTCTGTGTAGAATCTAATGAAATTCCAGAGTATTTTCTGATTTTGTGATTTTGTGACGCACTCGCCCAAAAAAGGCAAAGGAGACACCATCAGAGGAAAAAATGAAGTCACTAAAGCCGCCTGTTATTCTCAGATTCCTCAAGTAGTTGGCTGGGAGAGAATATTCTAGAGTTAATATCATCCACCTTCCATAACTCTCAATACAACTCTGAAAAGTGTGAGGGGAATTCGAAAGAGAGGAAGGTATTGAAAGAGGTACAAGTGTTCCACACCGAACTAGTGGGGAAAGCTGTTGACGATGACCTCAACCAACTTTGAAGAAATTGAAGACGGCTAGTAAAATATAGTGATATCTGAAGAGGCTTGTTTATTGATCAAGGTCCACTCATGGCGGAACAGAAGAAAAATAATACCATGACCGTAAGTGAAGAAAAGCACAGTGTGGCTTGATACCAATCTTGCAGCTATGCAGTGACATCAGTCTAGCCAGACGTCTGTGGATCCGAAGGCAAGGTGGCCAAGCCACCTAGAGTGCATACAGAAGTCAGTGGAACATCGCCTATGGCATAAGCTTATAACATCGTGAATTCGTAGAGTAACCGTAAGCTTTTTTTTAGTGATAGATAGGAACCCTGATGGGGTCGATTATGGGAGGCTGTCCAGTCCAGTACTTATCCCTAAGACCGGGCTGAGGCATATATAAACCTCAGGAGGTTTTTCAGTTCAACCATCTTTAAGTCCTCCAACTCTACAAACCGTTTTCTCAGGAACTAGCTCCTTTTTCTGTAGATAATACTTTGTCAAGTGCTCTTCATCTTAGTGATGCCAAGTCTCGCCTGATATATTTGTTGCACTATTGTCAAATACTCCAGAGAGGTGGACCCGTGGAATTGCACGAGCCGACGTGATGGCGATGGACCTTAGATTTATAAAGCCCTCACACTTCACGGCGTCGTATTTTTCTTCATTCGGCGTCGAGTTTCCTGTTCTGTGAATCCCCTGTTTTCCCAGTTGATGAGCGGCAGATAACACGACATTTGTCTGAGCTCATTCCGAGGGTTCAGTGAGTCTCTTATGATGGTGTCATAAAGCTCCAGTTTTGCGAAAAAGGTGTTAAGAAACCTTAGCAAAAGTTAACCAAACTGATGTTTTAGATAATGTTGTTAATCCTCTTAACAAAAACTATTAAGACCCCGCTCAAGGTCATAAGGCAAAAATCGACACAAGTCGTGCTAAAAAATAACGTCCCAAACTTCACTTTTACATGAATGGCCAGCTCGAAGCTCAAACCTTAACCCTTAGAACTATAATTATGTTCCGTTTAAGAGACAATGCAATGTACTAGGCGACACCCAAATATCGAATCTTTGAAGCGTGCACTTATCCGAGCAGTGGATAATTTTCCAATAAGTCCAGACCGATTTGCATAACATTTTATATCTTATGTGAAATTTGTTACAGACATGCTCGATGTCGAAATCTTCCATGATCATAATCTCACACGTAAGTCCACAATCAAGATAGTTTTCATTGATGACATTTTGATGACACATTAAGTCAAATTGAATATCAAAGAGTACAACAAAGAAGAGAATCTATTCATGTACTCATGCCCTTATTTGACAGATGTTTGTCAAATTCATGGATGACTGCCGATGGTTGTGAAGACAATGTTAGCACAATAAACACAGGGAAACGGAAATGAGTGGAATCGAGGTAGAAGATGAGATGGGGACTCCGCAGTGGCATGCATGGAATGTATGCTGGCATGCCTACTCTTAGAATAAGGAAAAGTGTTCGGTTCGAAGGAATTCACACTGGAGGAAGGTCATAAGCAGAGATAGGTTTTTCTAAGTTTGCCTTTTTTTTTTTTTTTGCTTAATCGGACAAAAAAATCATTTTTTATACCATCATTGCGTTTTTCTGCCTTTTTTGAATTTGTTTCAAAATTTACTCACTAAAAAATAGAAAAATTCGCTCTTGCATTTTTGGAAATTATTATTTTTATGTGATGATGTAGACGATAGGCCTAGCAATAAAACAATGTATGTATAAATGCTACGCTTGCGTGGGTCGCCGTGGCGTTGTCGGTAAGTGCGTCGACTCCTACCCGAATTTACCACGTTTGATAATTCACAGCTCCGCCTCTTTCGAGTCACTGACATTGCTCAAAGAGTATTCCTGTCTAGAAAGGGGAGTCGGCATTAAACTGTAGGTCTCTTCCAATCGTGAAGGAACAATAGCACGCACAACACGAGTAGTTGCAGAGAAGCTAGGCCCAGGTCCGCCTCGGACTGTCGCGCCACCCATATTATTATTATTATTCGCTCGCACCGACCGTGCAAGAACGTAATTAAATGAACCGAGTCTCTCGGATAATCCGTTACAAGTCAATACAATTCTATTTTCTAAGAAAACGTAAGGCAGTGCCACTTGATAAAACGTGCAAAAATGCTTTCCGTTTGAATGCAAAAACGGGACTGAACCTAATTGAGCAGATAAACTCTGTATTGGAGAGCGATTAGGATTTCAAGCTTATAGAAAATATTGTTGTTCTTAATGTTGAAAGCTTCAAATGGACGCCAGTCATTTCAGTACAAGACTAGAAAGGTAATTTAGCTCCTGAAAGGCGCTTCTAAGACAACCGGAGAAGATTATTTCCACAAAATTTCAAAATACTCGTGATAGTTCAATAAATGTAGAAAATAACTTTCTTTATTATTTTAAAACAGCCTTTTTAAGTGTTGTGTTGTAACGCTTACATCTGGCGACTTGGCAGCACTAAGAAGAGCTTCAAAAAGTGCTGGAAAAGGAGAGCAGATGGCTTTGCTTGTTGAACGTTCAGAGTGAACAGTATTTTGAATATTTAAGCAATAAAATACGAAATGTTAATTCAGTTTGTTTTCTTGACTAAATTAATTGTTGGCGTTACAGTGTTTTGTTTTTTTTAACACACGTTTGGAAATGGACTTCGAACAGATTCTTATTTCAATACGCCTTGAGTGGGTAATAACATATCTGTATTCTGGTAGAAATTGTTTTGTGAAAATTCGTCACCCAAATGCTGATGTTGAGGCACTTAATGGGATATGTTCTATGCGTGCAATCAGGGTTTGCCACTATGCGATTCGAACTTTGACTCATTTTTGACGCGCAGAGACCATGACACGACTTTTTAAAAATACCTCCATATTAACACTTTTTTTATTTTTTCTTGCGACTTTTGGAGGCTATTTTACAAGAGAAATTTGTTCATCTGAGGTGTAGAATTTGTCACATAGGCACATAACAAGCGTTGAAAGTTGAACGATTGGAAAATTTAAATAATTTCGGATTTTTCATTTGTAGGTTAAATTGCCAGTTAAATCTGCAATTGACTTTCCCTTCTATCTATTATCTACACAATTGTATTGTCCTGCAAGCGTCCCATAAATGATAACAGAAACAAAAATGTCCCAACCAAAAACCGATATATCAGTTGTATTCAATGAATATTAATCAGGATCCCCTTTGCGTTTACTTAAAGGGACAAAGTATCCTGAGAATGATACAAATGGGTGTGGGACAAATATTTTCTTCGAGATGTGTAGTGATGTATGGGACATTTGTAGTCCATCTTGTTTCAGTAACACAACACTACTTGCGAGGAATGGCTTTATTTATTTTTATAACCGACTAGTCTATATTTTGTAAGCCGCGTGCTATTTTTTCTGTTTTCGCCGCTCTTGTTATTTTTTGCAGCTTACAGCTGTATGAAGAAAAACGAAATCATTGATCTCGCGAAGTTATATTTAAGACTGTACGAATTGTACATGCAATCGTTTCTCCAGTATCCACAATCCATATTGCCATTTACTTATAATTGCCTACGATTCAATTTCTCGCTAACACCATGCGCCAAGGCGTCATTTGCATAGTTGCAATATTGACTCCAGGCGCATTAATTTGTAATCACGAATCAGTATGAAAAGACGAAGCAAATAAAATCTGAGAGAGTTCGAACAACTAACTCAAGGCATAAATACGTGTTTTATTAAATTTTGTCTTGTTCTATCCCCCCATCAGTGGTAAGGTGGTAATAGTTCAAGCTTAGCAAAGACATATTGCTCAAGCCGCCGATGCTGTCTCTTTTTCTTGACGATTTGCTTTTCACTTTGAACTCGTTTACCTACACACCAATTTTAGGGCCTCCGTTTCACTTCTACAAAAACGCCTCATTGTCCTCCCGCTGTCTTCAATCAATCACGTTTACGTCATCCACCTATGCTTCCTTAGTCGGTTGTCCTTAGAAAAACGTTGAAAGCAGATATTCTGGCACATCATTATCCTCTTGAACTTTTTCGGAAACCAAGCAGGAAACCTCGCAGTCCGATAAACGCACAATCACTGCACCATTCATCCATCAATCAGCCTCTTCCTCAGAACGCAAATGTTTGAATAAAAACATATTAATTTTTGAATGAAGCAGTTGCCAATTAGCTGCAATACAAAAAATATCGCATCCATTCCATGCTCCGTATCACCTAAACATCGAAGCAGTCAAACCTCAGCCGCAAATTCAGCACGCATCCAATCATGAACCGATTTCACAGCCGTATTCGTTGCTACCGCGGTGATGATGCACTCCGCTTCGGTTTTGGCATTGAAATCTGGACGGATGCCCAGTGAATGGCATTTGAATATGTGTATCGTTATTGGCTCACTACGGAATATCACCGCACTAGGGGTTCTGTGGGTTTGTTTCCCCCCCAGTTGCTGTGCTTCAATCAAAGCCACAAGTGCTGCCACTAATACCTTGCTTAAGCAAACATTATTTTCCGGCTGCGACTACCACTGCGGTGGCTCCAACACATTCCGCTGGTGTGTGCGTCTGTCTTACTGTGCAGCAACAAGTGATTCCGTTCCGTTCAAGTCCAAGCTCAAGTCCAATGAGTGTCTGAGCAGTGTACATTAACCATGTACACTTGCCGGTGTACCATGTATGCGGATTTTACTTAAGACGTTGATATATAAAAAAGAAAGAAGTACAAATCATTTCTTTCTTATTAATTTCTTTCGTATCTTTTTTTTTTTCTTTTCTTGTATTTTCTCTGTGCTACACCACGGCCTTACGGGCTTGAAGATGTGAGGTTCTGTGGCGCGCGGCCAAAGATGATGACGGCGCTCCATATAAAGAATTATCACGATGCAAACTTCAGGTCATTTTAATTTTGCCCGGCAAGCCGAAGAGATCGTCTCGTTTCGACCAAAATTGTGGGGCCGCGCTTGTGAAACTGTGACTACATCTTGTGTTCAGTATCTTTTTTTTTCGAGAATCCTAGATTGTGTTTTGAGAAGAAGAAAAAACCGAAACGGGAGAGAGAAACAAAATTTGACACGCACTGGATTCGATTTTGGCCGCCG
This sequence comes from Eristalis intricaria, assembly GCA_964034865.1. Lineage (NCBI taxonomy): Eukaryota > Metazoa > Arthropoda > Insecta > Diptera > Syrphidae > Eristalis > Eristalis intricaria. Next base: position 93,781,615 of record OZ035873.1, read on the forward strand.
TGCATTTTCTGTTCATTCGCCGTGATCTTGTTGTGAGTATCTGTCGATATCGACTGCGATATGAGTTGTGTGTAGTATGTAGCTCTAAGTAGATATAAGAGAAAGATTTACCAAGGCGGTGAGCCTAATGATTGAATGACGACGCTTTGTAACGAATCGATTTGTGACCAGTGAGCAGTGGCCCAGCCGGCTTGTGTGTGCTCTGATTGCCTTTTGATAACATTACAAGCCGGTGATCGATAGTAAATCGATCGATCGATAAGACGATCGTGTGCTGTGTGTGGTGATTGTGTTTCAATTGGGTTACGACGACGTCTATTGGAAATGGGTCTATGGACTTATCTTGTGTTGGTTGTCTAACTTGAAAGGAAATAAGTCGATCGATTTGATCGTGTGTTTTTATGGCGATCGCTTCGCATTTTCTTTTGTGCGAGGCGCTGTGAAACATTTTAATTTCAACTATAAGCTATAATTGGTGCAACAGTGTTGCAAATTCATCAATTATACTATACTGGCTCAAAGTATAGTCAGTCGATTATCAATTCAGATGTGGTATATAATGTGTTTATGCTTCTCCTTGAGAAATTATGATTTTGTAGATCACCTAGCATTAAGCGGTCTTATAGCATAAGCAACATGGTATGAAAATGGGAGCGTAGCATTCTCTCATTCTCCACCTAACTTGCACCTTAGGCTTTAAATAAAAATGTTAGATAAGACTATATTCTGAGATGAACTTAAATCCTAGAATCTGTATCGCGTTTTTTATGAATTCTTCAAAAGTTTTGAAGTCAAGAAGAAAATTAATCAATTTTTATAACAAAAAAATATTTGTTACAAAAAAAGTACAACCATTTTCTGGTAAAAACCACTATCCCGTACTAAAAAGTGTGCACAATGAATATTTATTTTTGGAATTTAGAGAATTATCCTGTTCACTAAGGAAAATTGGAAAGGTTTCCAAATCTCGCTCGAGACACATACGCGAGTAAACACAATTCTTTAATAGCTGCCTGCCTTAATATGTGCCAAGTTCGAATTGTTTTATTTAATACAAAACTTATAAAATAATCCCCTAAATCCATAAAATTAATGGGCAATAAATCCTATCCAGAGAAGGTCACAAAATGCATAAAAAGGGATGTGGAACCTACAAAGAAATAATTTGAAAACAATACTGTACATAAAACAAAACATTACTTGTTGACATTCCTTAAAAATATACGCGTTGCTTATTTTGAAATTATTCAGAATTTATTTAAAAAAAAAATCAATATCATTCAGATATTCGTTTTATTTTTTTAAGTAGTAAATCAATTTATTTTTGTTTAATTTTAAATAAAAAAATACATTTTGTTCGTGGCTTTCAACGGGATGTGGAAAATATTGTACAGTCAAAATTTATGAGGTGACGTTTCTATACTTGACTAACAAACTATTATTGTTTGGTTAGATTAAATAGTAAGACGTTAATGCAATTTAAGCAAATTAAGTAATTTCTTACTTCCATTGTTGGAGTGAATAAGTGCCGTGACTCTTTTGACATAATAATGACTTTTTTGACATAATAACTCGCAAAGACTCGTAACTCGTTATCGTAAGCTTTTTCCAAGATTGAAATACAATCGACAACTACGAACCACTGCTTGCCTCAAAAAAAATTCGAGTTATCAAATAAAATACAAAATTTGATATAAATATTTATATACCTGCTATATAACACATAAAACGTAGAGGAGCATAATTATAATTTAAAATAGTCTGTTAAGCATGACTGAACAGCGAATTTTTTTATTTTGTTTTTTTTTAAAGCTTCACTGTTATTTATTTAACACTGTAGGTACACAGAATTATTTGTTGTTTCATGAGCATTACAATATAAACGCACAATGAGTAATGAATTTGCAACTAGTTTGAAGGTGGTTATCACCAAGTCTTACCCGGCAGCTGCCATTGTTATTGTCGAGTTGAGAGGATTCGGATCTACCCCAAAGAAAATCATCATACGTAACACCTTGTATGTTTCTAATATTGTTTCAAGCCTCAAATTCCATCTGCAGTTGAAATCTGCAGTTGAATTTCTCCCTCATTTCTTTCGTTTTGGGAGTTCAGTTTTCAGAATCAAAAGAATTTCATCCTCTTCCCCCAGTTCAAAATATTCACCACGTTCATTCAACCACGATTTTGTTTATACTAGGTCAATGTAACATCCAAACGTAGTGACCCGAAAGCGATTTCTTATAAAAGGAACTTGTAGAATACGCAGAATTTGGGAATTTCTCTTCAGAATTGGCCTTATTGAGGGTTACGCAAAATAATTTGTTGGAGTTATAAAGACATTCAAGTAATCAGATTTCGACTGTAATGAATAAGGATGTAAGCAATTATTTTTTTTTATTTATTGTATTACCGATAACGTCGACACAACATGGACAGCAGCTGCGATTTATACAATTTAAGTATATGATTTTTCATTATTGTAGTACTTTACCATCACCTGTTGTAACTCGTTTGATGTTTCACTACCCTTTCTTGATAGAAAATAATACGCAATACGCTGTAAATTTTCAATATAAACTGAAAAATTATGAATTTTAGTTTACGGTATACTACACCAACATCAGCTTACTTTTGTGCACTTTTTCTTTCATCACTTCTCTTCGATCAGATCTTAGACTGAATAGTTTTAAACATATATGTCGTCATAACATATATGTCGTTATTTCTGTAAAAGTTACTTACAGAAAATAATTAATAACAAACTAAAAAAAACTAATGATTTAACTTAGTTTATTCTTAAATAGATTAAATTCTGAGACAGATATGTTCAACGAATATGAGATTTGATATTACCAAGTTTCATTCAAATGTGTATACCTCCGCAAACTCCGAAACATACGAATGTTATGAAAGAAATATTTTTTTTATATTTTTTATACATTAATAAGCTTAATATAACAATTTCTCAATAATGAACAGATATCCTTTTATTTCTGCAATTCGAAGCTTATTTATTTATTTTTAATGAAAAAGTAACAATTACTTTTATTACGATTGTAAGGATATTTCTTAAATTCTGAAAGTGGCTTATTTATCCATTGTAATAATGATACAACATTTTTAAATAATGTTCATTGTGGTGATGAATTATACACTTGAAGAATCCCAAGCCTAAACCTAGCAAATGTTTGGAACTTATTAACACGTAAGCCATTAAACATTTTAATATCAACAAATTGATTTGAACAACTTTCAAATGAACGACTTATGCCCTTTGTCTCAAACGGTACTCAACAGCTCTTATGAGGAGAGTTTTGTGATAAGTTTGAATTTGATGATGTGAATGAAATGATAATGTCAATAATCAAACCATTCCAAACCGTATATAAATCATGATGTTCAATACTCCAGCAGTAGTAATAGCTGTAGACGGTCACTATTTTCATGCTGATATATGTAATTCATGAGAGAGAGAAACGGTTAGAGGGAGAGTGAACACTTTTCAGGCACAGTATGATATATGTATATATTTCAAAAAGAAGAGATTTTTATTTGACTGATCAAGGATAAGATATCCATGTGGACCGCCTCATTGCTATTGAGCATTTACTTTTCTCTGATTCAACAAATATGTTATCGGTATTATTATTTAGATTACATGTTCAGATTTGGGCATCCATCGACGAATCGACGAACATTTGTTGTGGTTTCTCTTAAGTTATTCATCGCAAATGGCTGATTTTTCGTTACAATGTCTACTGTTGTTGTTGGGAATACATTTAGTTTATTGTTTTAAATACACATCTAAGACGTTAAATTAAAAATCCTAGACTGAAGGCTAACACTGTGTTAAAAGAAAATGAGTTCAAAGATGGACTTCGTCAATTGGACGTTATGCTTCCTTAGTTATGTAGTAGTGGTAGTTGTAGGAGTAGTAAAATATTATTCTTTCATTATAAAAGCAAAATACAAAACTATATTTAAATTTCAAAAATAAATTGATTGACAATAACTTTAAAAGTGGCCTGTCAGGTTGATGCGATGTCTATTTAAATAAGTAAGCTTAGTGAGATAATTCGTTCAAGAAAATTCATTGATAAGTAAATGGCGGTATTTAAGAGCGTGTGTTACGTACATGTACAGCTGATGGTGATTATATCCGTTCAAAATTCTAATGAATTGTGCTCGGTCAAGTTCGTCATTCCCAAAAAATTGACTATACAGATGTGGTTTAAATATTGGGCATATTCCTATAAAGTGAAATGTGTTTTCAGCGGAATCGAGATTGCAGATCGTGCAGAGGTCAATTGTATTATTACTGAAAGCTCTGGCATTCAAATTAAGTTGTCCTCAACGCGATTTCAAAATTAGACTGATCATTTCACGAGGATTAAAGTCTTCAAAGTAGTTGGGAACATCAGTGTAGGATAAGTTACAATACTCGTCATGAAACTGTCGCAGTGCCGTGCATGGCTTGTGAATTCACTCTAGTGGTTTTCCTTAAGCTTAGTCATAAGTACATTGTGTGATTTATGCCATTCAGACTTCATCGCTCAGTTGAACAATATTCCAGTTTGCTGGAAAAGCACTGAACATTCTTTTGCCCAGTATATTTTCTATTGACTAATTACATCCGATAGTTTCCGAGGTAATCGGATTTCTGGAAGTGCAACCACTCTTTGAATGTATCGAAAATGTAGATTAAGTCTCGTCAGGGATTCTGTTAAGGGCATTGTTGGGTGTGTTGTTTGGTAGAAGGAAACATCTTTTTATGAAGAAACGTTGAAGTTTTTCAGCTTGGCTGCGTTCAGAATATCCCCATACTTGGGCGCGATCGACTTTGTACCGGCTTTGTACATTTTGAATTTGGCTGAGTGGATGATGTTTTTATTATTGATGAAAGTGGACCATGTGACATTTATTGAATTTTTGGACATTGTAAGCCTTTGATTGAGATGTGTTAACCACGACATGCTGTGTGTGAAAGTTACACCTAGGTATTTGTATTCATTAGTGACGTTTATTTCTGTGTTGTTAAAGAATCATTTTTCATCAGCTGCTCTTCGACCACCGTTACGAAATATTACTATTGCAGATTTCTCTAAGTTTACCACTAAACCCCATTTATTGCAATATGTAATAAAGTCATCAATCATGATTTGTGGAGCAGCTGCACTGTCAGATAGTATTACTATATCATCAGCATAATTGTTTAGTTATGTAAAACATGCATAGACTTTTAGGATTAAAATTGTCGTCGTTTCTCAAATTAAATTTGATATTTAAATTGTTTTAAAAATAGTGCAGTGTGAAAACCACTGTGTTCATACAGATTTACATGTTCTCTGGCATATTCTGCCATCGTTCAAGTTGAGGCTGGGAGCGCTCGATTGCCGTGTGGGCGAATTCAATACTTAGTTAAATCTTTGAATAGTTTTCGGCTGGTTTTTATCTTAAGAAGTATTCACCGTGGCATAGTGGTTTTTTTCGTCGTCGACTCCTGTTTTCCTACTTTCTTAATTCACGGCTCCACTTCCTTTGAGTCACTGTCAATACTCAAATGGTGTTTCTGCCTAGAAAGGCTTCTCAAAATTCGCGGTTTGAATTACTTGATTTCACAATACCATCCTATGCACTCGTGAGAGAACAATAGCATGCACAACACGAGTAGTTGCTGTAGAAGCTACGCACTGGTACACCCAGCGTTCCCTCCCTTTTGGTAAGACAGCGAACTCATCGCGTTGGAAAATGTACTCAAATGCATCCAATGGTGGTACTTTTTATATGCAGTTTGAACCAATTCTTTAGAAAACATTGTGTCATTGTGGTTAACAGTGTCTCACCGCGATGCGTCTTTAGTTTTTATTTTATTTAGGATCAACATGTATAACTTTTTCTCAAGGGCATTTGAATAATATCTTTTAAATGTTGAACACAGTTCAAGCGTTGAGAAAATAGGAATGGTTTAGAAAGGAGATATCGATTAAAATTGATTTTAAATCTCTGAACTTAATAATGAGAGGGAAATATAAAGTTGGGTAATGCATTCGACATCCGTGTGGTACGGTTAAAAAAAGATGTATATAGCCGTTCGTTCACAGGGCGCGAGTGTAAACTCATGGGCATTCCTAGATGTATTCCGGTTGTATTGTTTAAAAGGAGGAATATAACCGGACACACAGCTCTTGTACAGATGTCGATGAAATAAAGAGAGGCAGGCAACATTACGATGGTGTTCAAGTGTTTCAGTGGTGGATCTGTCTCCTATCATTTTGAAGACTATTTTCTGGATAACGTCCAAAAGTCGCAGCCCAGATGTACGAGTTGTATTTAAGTATGTAAGCCTGTAAGTCGGGGGACGTTAATCTTTGAAGGAATATGAAAAACTGTGAGTGCTGTCGTCCGCAAAAGAACTTAGTGCATTAGTAGTTTCGTTAAGAAGATCGCTTAAAAAACCAAAATACCGTGGTTAAGTCGAATAGTCACTGCAAAATATATCTATTGTGTTCAATTTATGGAATATACGACTGCGACTGATAATGTACATACTTCCAGCAATGCTAAATTTCGTGACAACATTAGACTTTTTTTTTAGCCTTTTCCGATTTCGTCGATAATGAGCTTCTTTTTTAAATTCTCAGCGGCATTTTACTGGACGTGTACAACATTTCTTCTTCTCCTTCTTTATTTGGCGCTTCAATTCGGGCTGGACCTGTACAACGGATTCGGAGTAGAAGACTCTTCGTGTCCAAAATTTACAGTCTCCTCTATACACTTACAAATGTTTTGTTTTTAACTACGAATACAATGTAACGCCTATGTTTTTGTAACCAATTTACGCTTATTTTCTCTTTTGTTTTTGCAAGCCTTGATTATGTCTTGGATTATAAAATATAGAGTGCATATTTTGCGAAAAGTAACACGAGTGAACATGTCGCAAAGTTCGATTTAAGGAGAGTTTCGACTTACCGAGAGTCGACGAGTGTAAAATAGTATTCTTGGGTCTATGGTCTGAAACCTTTGTTTCACTTACAAAAGCTTGACAGCAGTCCCATCACGTTTTTTCTACGTTCTACAAACGCACTGCTTTGTCGTACTACCGTACTCAGCGTGCAAAAATGTACTCAAAAAGTACAATTGTACCACGGGAGGGGACGCTGGGTACACGTCGACATAATTTCCTCTTTCAAACAAGCTTGGCACAATTTGTCAATAATACATTCAAGCAATGCAATTGATATTCGAAATAAGATGTATCTTCTAGCAATAATGTACATGTATATTTCTTTGACTCATGGTGATTTTAGAACAAACCCATTAAAAATAATTTCCTAACACTATCTGCTTTCAAATAAAATTCCGCCACCTATGTACTTCATCTCCATATGTACTTTTACTTACTTTTACTTTACAATAACATGTGTCAGAATGTGCCCAAAAGCGAAGGTGATCAATTCATCTTCGAGGCCATTCAAACTCCTGTCGGTTACCTGTCACTGCCCCTGACACTTCGTGTTGAGCTACTCAAGCAGCTTCTAATCGCAGAACTTTCCTCAAAACAAATATCAACACCAGAATGTGGGTCCACTCGACATGGTCTACTTCGACTCCACAGTCTGCCCATTCTCACCTACGCGTGTTTCACCTCAGTTCTCCATCGATCGCAATGCAACACCGCCGATCGACATGAGCTACAGCAACAGGTGCCGATTACACTTCATCCGCTCTCGAACCGGCCTCCGCATCGCCTAAGACGATTAGAAAGAAAATCAATTTCATCGGCGCAAGCGCCAATCCAAGTGACAATCGTCTTACCGTGCGCCGAGATCTCACATCTTGTGAAGTACCTTCGGTACCCCTGGCGTAAGCATTCATTTCACTTTTTCCACTGTTTCTGTGTACTTGAAGAGGACCGGCACCAGGCCTCTCCGTTCTGCCTCTTCACTTGGAGAGATTCCAATTTCGTAATACCTCTCGTGAAAGATGCCCACAAGAACCCATTGACTGAGTGACTTCGGAACACTTGCGGTGAAGCAAATTTGCACCACTATCCTCCTGATCTCCGTGGGCAGTGAGTGCGCGCGTGTGGTGTGCAATAAGTAACGTTACCTGACGAGCCGTACAGGGATTCTTGTATGTTCCAGCGCGCGTTGGCGACGACGACAACGACGCCGATGGAGTCGATGTGCACGTTAAATATGTAGGCTAAGGCTAAGCCGGTCCTATTTATAGACATAGACACGGAAAAACGTTATTGAAAATTAGTTCGCCTGTTGGCTGATGCTCGTTGGATGGAACATGCGCAGCACAGCGTGTGTCCGTGCGGGGGGAAATCCTGAGGATTTACAACGTTTCTTAATTGATCGATACACAGTGTACTCACCGATAAATAGTTAGCGATGAAATGTAAACCGATAAGTGATGTTTCGTTTGTGATGGCTACCTGGATGCCGCCGTACTTGTTGGCGGCTCTTAGTTAGTACACCTGCCACATGGAGTGAGCTGAGCGATATGTTAAAACTGTTTCGCAAGTAATTATCCCATAAAGTGATAGATCATGTCCGATGGCGGTAACGTGTATTTATTTATATTAGAAACGAGGAATTTCCCTTAAACGGCGTCTGCTGCGATGTGGGGAAATTAGATCTTCAGAAAGACTGGTGTCGGGGCACGTTGAGTTTTCACGAATAAGGGATAGACTTTGTTTATTGGGTTAAGATAAAAATAGGGTTTTAATCAAACACAAGGAAACATAAGTAGAAAATATGATGAACTAAATATGTTAGTATATCCAACATGGCTTAGATCCATCCTATTTACCTAGTACTAGCAAATGATTTGGTACGGAGTATGAATACGATTGAAGCCTATCCAACGCTCGGTAAGGCTCACGGCTCAATATTTGGATGTCGTTTAGCTCAAGCCATTGTCTATAAAACGGACCAGGGTCCCGGCTTCCAGATGGCCAGGCGGGGCTGCTAATGAATTGACCAGCACACTTAGACCATGTTGGTCCATTATGATACCCACAGTTAGACTCCTACCACTGATTAACTACTCCAGTAATGTTGCCGTTAATTTGATCCCAACGGCAAATGGTAACTGAACCAGATTTTCAAACCAGATAAAAGCGTATTAACTTTGGTTTAACTGAGATTCGCTGACCCCGCTAACTAGGGACAGGCACTTAACCAACTGTGAAAACTGAAGAAAAAGGAACTCAGCTTCACTAGTTAGGCCAAGTACTTTGGAGTAATCTTAGACAGCAAGTTAGGATGGAAACCAAACATTAAGGAATGCATTAAGACAGCGGTGGCAGCTGTTTACAGATGTAAGAGAATCCTTGGTCCCACATGGGATGTGTCCACGGCTGTTGTTAGACCCATCTTAATATTCGGTATTCTTGTTTGGTGGCCAGCACTGAACAACAAATCCAATCTTAAATCGATAAGCAGTGTTCAAAGATCAGCGTGTATCTGCTTCACAGGGGCATTGCGATCCACCCCCACAGCCACAATGGAAGCACTGCTACAGCTTCTACCCATGGACATCCATGGGATCCATGGCTACGGGAGTGCAACCGCTGAAGCAGTTCACATAGCTTAGGTCATACAGAGATCAGATCAGATATGCGAGACTACATTCTGAGAGAACAACACCCGCTTTAGACTTCGACTTTGGGTTCAAGACACTCATCCTAGACAGAGAAGATTGGGAAAAAAGATCAGGTTAGAAAACCAGGCTACCTGGAAATTTACACAGATGGCTCAAAAACAGACGAGGGCACCGGACAGACGATAGTGTATTCGCGGGATCGCCGGACATATCCTTTTCGCTGTCTCAATCGACTGCCATTGTAGTTAAAGCTATCCAAGAGGCTCCCCGCTTACTGTCAATGAACCCGATAGACGATCTATCTATCGCCATCTACATAGATAGTCAGGCGGGCATAAAGGCTCTGGATAAGCCATCTATTAAATCGAAGATGATAAAGTTTTGCCGTCTATCTCTCAAGGAGTTAGCGGTCAGATGCAACCTTGCCCTATGCTGGGTACCTGGGCATAGTGGTATTCCAGGCAACGAGAGGGCCGACGAGTTAGCAAGAATAGGGGTGGGACTACCACTGGCAAATAATCAGGACACCCCATATCCCTCACTCCAAGTAATAAACACCTTCGGCTCCGCTAAACGGAGATAGATGGACCTAGATACATGTAGGACTTCGAAGCTTATTTGGCCCTCACTAAATCCAAACAAAACAAATACACTCATAAAACTAAAAAAGAATGTAATAATGAACGGAGTGGGCATCATCACCGGCCATTGCCTTCTCGGTATCCATTCCAGAAGAATGGGGCCCCGCCAACGACTACTGCAAAAGCTGTAGAGACGAGGAGGAGGAAGAAATTACGCTTCACCTCCTCGGCACTTGTCCAGCCCTTGCAAAATCTAGAAAAGATATATTAGGCAACTACTTTTTCAGAAACCTAGAGGAAATGTCACACTTAAAGAAACAAGACATAGCCAAGCTTATCAAGAAAACTAATTGGCTGTAAATCAGCAGTGTAGAGGACTTGTCAAAGTAGGCCACTAGAATACCATTAGGCAGTTTCTAGGTTTATTTCATTTTTCACTAGTGTAGTCCCTTTTTAAAAGGAGCCAGTGGAAAGCACCGGGTAGCGATTGCACAAATGATCCCACCAGGATCTAAGTGGGCCACAGCTGCTGCAGTGGTGGCAATCGCACACACCTAACCTAAGCTATTGCAATGTTTATGTCCTTTTTGCCTTATGAGCGGGAACGAAGACTTATTGCAATCTTATGGCTTACTGTCAAATATCATGCAAATATCAACGTTCTCTAAAACATCAGTTTTGGTAAGCTTTCGTTAAAGTTTTAAGGAGATGAGTGAATCCATTATAAGCGATTCCTCGCCAAACCATCACAGGTGGTGCATTGTGTTCACGTTGAACTCTCGAGCTTCGTGATTTTGAGGCATGATCTAGGTTAAGTATGGTTAACGTGACTCTCACAACTGTCTCAGTTGTGACCCACTTTGATCCTGAATGGATCCTTTGTTTATCCTTGGTTCCTTTCCTATGAATGTACCTCTTGGACATAAGCTTTATACAAAGTTAGCTTAGCAGTTTAAGATTGTGAATAAGAGTTAAAAAAGTGGGAGATTTTTTGGAATAACAACCCGAACTCGCCACATTGGTTTAAATGGAAAGGCTATCCGCTGTTTGAAACAGAACACACGTAAAATTGTCAATAACGAAAACGAGCGAGGAGAGAGAGAGAAAGAATTTGAATATTTCTTTACTATTTGCTGTAGATCTCTTCCGCTCGCGAGACAACCGCACGCGCCGCACAAGTGATTGCTAAAGAAGCTAGACCGAAGTCAACAAGATTCTCAAGTTGCCAGAACTTTAAAGCAGACGTCCTTGAACAATAACTTTCCACAATCATAAGAATTGTGTTTCTTGATTCTATAATTCTTCTAAGTGAATATTCCTGCGGAGCATAAGGTGAGCATCTCAGTGCACTAAGAGAGCGGGTAACAATTTATTGTTATTCACATCACATTTTCTGGAGTATTGAAATCCGGTATGAAAGTGTTCTGCAAGCGTGATTACGTGAGGAGGAAACCAAACATAAGTCGGCGTTCACTTTTACCTAGTTTTTGACAACAGTGCGAAGGCCGAACAGATAAGATGTATCTTAGTTTTATATAACCGGTAGTGGGGAAAAAGTTAAAATATTGATTTTTTCTGAAAAACCAATGCAGTTAGAATGTATTGAAAGGCTTATATTTATTTTTGATTACTGCTGCACATCGTCGTTTTGTAGAATGTGACAATTTGACTTTGGTGTCAGAGATCCACACAGATTATGCCATTATTGGGTGGTTTGAATAAAAACTTAGTGCGAGCATTTCCTTAGCATTTTGGAGTAAATGTTCCATCTGGGCTGAATAAAAATGTATGTCGATAAGTTTAACGAATCCTCTCTGCTCAGATATATTGACAGCTCAGTCTTTCCTCCCTTTTGGTGTGAATAAAGATGAAATATGCTCAGATATCGCTTGTAGAAGTTGAGTGTGCATAGGAGATGACTTCAAGAGAGAAAAAAGTGAAAACAATTTAAAATAATGGAAAATACTGCTTCAGAAGAGGAATACTTTGACGTATTAAACCTTAATCCTAAAAAATTAAAGGAAATCTGGAATGGACGATGACGATTTCATCAAGTGTCACAATTTCCGGTGCTTGCTGGAAAAAAGTCAAACTCCAGACATGAAAAACAAAAAGCAATCTGGGTTGAAAGCTGATAAAAAAGAAGCAATAAAAAAAATCCATGGGATTAATTTGAACATCTCGCAAATAAAGAAGAGAATTGACAAAATGAAGGTACGCGTCAAATCAAAAGGCGATAAGAAAAAGACGGGCAGTCTTCCCATTACATTAAAAGACCAAAACCAATTAAAGGCATGGCACCACCATCGGTTTCTTCAGGAATATCGGAAAGGATATGAGTACTTAACCATACCATGTTCTTGAAATTTTCCACCATGTCCCTGAAAGGGATTGAGTTATAATTCTTTGTTTTTCGCGTTTGTATGTTTAAAAAAATTATTGCATATACTTTGCACCCACCTTTAGCCGACTTTGCACTGTGTTCTTACTCGGAGTGTTTTCTCAGTTTTTATTAACACCACCCATTGGTGTACTGTACTTGTACTTGACGACTTCCTTCACGTGTCTTACATTTCCAACACGAGGCACATATGAGTCGATTACTCGACCATAATTTGAAGTTGAAGTTGAAGTATACTCTTTTTCAAAGCGTCAAGAGTTTGTAGATTATTTACATGAAGGTCCCATAAGAAGTTGTCCAAAGCCGACAATTCACACATTACATCACGAAAACCTGAAAGAAATAGTACCGGAAATTCTTCTTCAGATGCAGCTGAAAATAAAGCGCCTCTTGTGTGAGACATGACACCGTCATTTGCAAATCAAATGTCATCCACATACATATTTGGCGTCTGGCGATCATTCTGTTTGGTCAGACTAAGTAGCGTAGCACTCTTATCATCGTCATAACTTAGCATGCCAGCCTGTAATATGGCTATCCCATACAATTAATTCTCCAGAGATATTTGTATCAATGAAGAGTAGGGAGATACCACACAGCATCTCCTATGCTCTTACAGTGCTCTGGGTAATTCTGAGGAATTCACAGCCATCATTAGAGACAACTGAAAGAGGTTATAAATGCCAACTTGTTCCAGGAACAGGAGCCCCCTTGGTATCAACATGGAACTATACTGCCCTGCTTTTGCTATAGTGATGATAACAAAGCATGGAATATTAAACCGAATTGTACACCATGTACTATGTAGTGGCGTAGTATCGATGCCACGACAGTTTCATGGGGATACAGCTTTATTTGTTAAATTATTCACCTAATGAATGTTGGATCAATTGTTGAGGAAATGTTGTGTGCCAGACCCAAGAGTTCCGTGGGCAGCTGACATCAACTCTTAAGGGTGTGAAATATCAATCGATATGCAAAATAAATCATAAGCCAGTGGGACAAGCCCACATTCAATGCACGCCGGTAAATCGATGGATTTGGATCTTATTCAACACTTTCACTAATGGTGCATTTAAATGATGGATAGGTCTCAACGCGTCTGTAACTGAGCCAGTTTCTCCGAAGACTGGTATATTTTTGCATATTGTTCGTTTAAATGGATGACTTTGTTGGCCATCATCTCGTAATGCGATTAAATGTGATGAACACGCAAGTGCTGGTTAGTGCTGCTTCAAATAATTCATGTTTAATATTTGGCATCATCATCTACTCGGTGTTACTAATGAGGCACTAAGTTGGATCGGATATCAGCGTTACCAGATTATTTTGTTCAAACTTGCTTAAGGTAGGACGAGAAACTACTACTAGGACGAATAACTCTCACGTAAAAATGACATCTGTGCTCTAATTCCTCTCAAATTTCACTAATACACTCGCATTTCAGTTTGCAAACCAAAGTAATACAACTGCGACCTATCACTCTAAAAATTTCTCAAAAGTGTAGAACAAGATATGTATACACAATTTATTCTCATTTAATAGGAAACGATACTGAAATAGGTATCGCCAAAAATCAGTCGTCGAGACGATTAATGACAGTTTTCAGTCAACGCGAAGCAGGCAAAACCATATCTCTCAGACGCTATCGTTGTTTTATGCTTACATGAAGTGAAACTATTGTCAAAACGCTAGCGCGAGACGATTGTCACCTTACGCGATTAGAGCCCTGAATTACTTGCAAAATTGGTTTAACATTTTAGTTACTGAAGCGATTACTGTTGTTAGTTTCAAACAAAATTTCATGTAAAAGTATTTTTCGTTCAACTGACTGAATCTCATTGTTGTTTAAGCCCGATGTCAAAAGATCTCATGCATATTATTTTTCATGAATATTATTTTAAAATTGGAAACTCCTTATCAAAGGCAATGGAATGTATTTCTGGGGTACCCCAAGGTAGTCACCTAGGTCCTCTATTATTTCTAATATTCATTAATGATATTACGTTCTCAATTAAGCACAGCAAATCTTCGCTATATGCTGACAACATGAAAGTATTCAAAATGTCAGTGACTGTCTTTTGCTACAGTCGGATATTAACAACATCCTGGAGTGGTGCGTAAATAATGACCTTAAGCTTAATCTAAGCAAATGCCATCCGATTTCTTTCAATAAACTTGCTCTTCAAATCCAATTTAATTATTCGATTGGAAATTCACGACTCTCGAATACTAGTATTGTCAAAGACTTGGGTATTATGTTTAACTCTACGCTTACATTTCATAATCACATCAGCCATATATTAGCAAAAGCTAATTCAGCAGTGGGCTTTATTTAACGTAACACTGAAGGATTATGTGACCCATTCGCCCTGTTAACACTGTATATGTCTCCATGCGACCTTTTCTTGAATATGCTGCCGTAGTTTTGAACCCAGCTTTGATTACATCCTCCGAAAGTATTGAAAAAGTTCAAAAACGATTTACCAAGTACATTTTTTTTTTTCAAAATGCATTCGGATTTTTCCCCCAGTTAAGCAAGATGCCAACTATAAAGCAAGATGCTAACTGCGGCTGAAAATCTTGATAGAGTCTAGAGATTCTAGACGCACCATTTATGATGTTATGTTTGTTAGAGATATACTTTGCAGTCATGTAAATTGTTCTAATTAATCTATTATCCAAGATTCAATTTCATATACCATCTAGATCACTCCGTACTTGGGATATTCTATTTGAAAGGTTCCACTATACAGACGAAGTTCCACTACAGATACGAAAAACGAATCACTAACGAGAATAATTCGAGTTTTCAAGGAATATGCACAACATTTGGATCTGTCTCATAACAGACCGCTCCTTAAAAGCACTCTATTAAGCCTTTTTTATTTTTTAATTATTTTTTAAATTATAAAACTATTTATTATTACATTGTACACTTTATATTCAGAATATTACTACTTCAATAATCTATTAACCCGTATGTAGTTTGTAGATTAAGAAAAATAAATAAATAAACAAATAAATACATCAAAGTTTATTTGACCATATTCGTGCTGGAGATTTTAACAATTTTTTTTCGAAGGATTAACGGTTTGCGGATTTAAAAATTTAATGTCTCGAATTAGTAAATTGTCAATGGCTAATCTGGGCTTGAATTATATACAAAGTTTAATTAAAAATGCATAGAAACATTAAAAATGTTTGTACCTTCTTTATTCGACGCATGAATACTGTGTTCCTCGCTACATTATGTGCTACAGTGTGCCTACTAGTTTGCCTAGCCATATTAACACCTTTTACTTTAAACCCAATTCTTTCCAATAAAAAATCAAAAAACTGCTTTTTTTATGGTTAAATCCTGCTAAAATCGCAGGAAACTGGTAAATCTGGGAATGCTGATGGAAATAGTTTTAAATCTTTATTAAATCTGTAAGCATATCAACAGAGAATATATAATGGCATGTAGGAAAAAATTTTTAGTGGCTAGCCCCAAGATCACCTCGTACTGAATTTGATTTTGTCTGGCGTGTCGAATTTTCGCTTCCGATTCCAAGTGTTGCACGAAAAAGTTAGTAATCACATCTCTGTACCGTTTTGACTGTAATGTTTTGCCCCTACTTTGGTTTGATTTTCTCGAACTGAAAAATCACATTAACAGGAACAGACTATCAGGACATCTAAAGAGATCATGAACTTTCTCAAGGTAGCTCTGAAGTCCTAGAGCCTAGAAAGGGGTCAGTGCTATGAGACTACAGTCCCTCCTCTTCTTCTTTATTTGGCGCTACAGTCCTGGCATGGTCTCTGGCTAGCTGTCTCCAGTGTCGCACGCCAAGTTGGTTGAAGTCCTTCTCCACCTGGGTCCACCTTAAAAGCAGGCGTGCTCTGTTACGTTGTCCCACGGGTTACGTTTCGAAGACTCTCCGGCCGGGAGCTGAGTTGTCCATACGCTCTACATGACGAAGCCATCTTAGGCGTTGGAGCCGAAGACGCGTGACTAGACTTATGTCGCTGTACAACCCGTACAGTTCGTGGTTGAATCTTCTCCTCCTAAAACCGTCAACGCAAACATTACCAAAGATCGCACGCAGAGCTTTTCTCTCGTGTCCTCTCATTCTCTTCAATTAAAATTTGTAAATATTGCTTCGACGTATAATTATTCTCAATGAACATCCGTACCAAACCTATTTCAAACCAACCGAAAACTGTAAAATCAGCTGTCACAGAAAACATTGTTCCCAATTTAAAGTTCTCTCTGAAAAAAACACCCTTTACTTTATAGATTCTTGACAGACAGTTTAGTAAGTTGAAGATTTCTCCTAATCAAAGAACCATGCGCATAGTTTCACGCAAAACTGAGAAAAGAGCACCCATTGGCGAAACCCACGCATATCTGCAAACATACGCTGAGTGCGGACGTCGACAGACTCGTTAAAACACTTTTTTGGTGGAAAGAAAGCAACGTTTTTTTCCCACTTGAATTTGTAACCGAATTAGATCTGCAGATGCGAATAAGTTAATTCTTGACATCATTTCATGGTCTGCTTGGACACACGAATTCGAATACAACGAAAGATTAGGTGTTGTATAAATTTTGATAATCTCTTTAATTGCCAGACGCACTCGGGATACAATCTGATCGTGATGTAACAACGATTACATTCTAGTGTCATTCTGAATTCGGAATTTTGTGTTTACACTTGCATTTTCGCAAATCGCTTAAAAACTGTTGCCAATAAAATAAAATTAGAAGAGTGGAATTATGAAATGAGAAAGTCTCCTAGATGTGAACTTTTTTGCTGATACCCCACAGCCAGCCCACGCCACGATGTACGTGACAAGATATTGTCGCGTACCAACCGTGATTTGTATGTGCGCATATGGCTTCGCATTATCTTGTTTTACGAGGTAATAGACCATAATAAGCCGCTCTCACTGCCGTTTATACATAAAAAGCCACAAAGTAAGCCTGCTCCCATTATACAATAGTCGCTGGCCGCCCATTATGAATTCAGTCGATCGGCTGGAGTTTCTTTTTGACAGCTGACTCGGAACTGCAGTTCAAATAAACTGATCACGTTTTGCAATGGAATAGTCAAACAAGCGCGATATGCTTGGCGTTAACTCTTGAATGGCGGTCAAAGTATGGCTCTGACATTGTGACGGGAGGTCATTTTCTTGATTTTCTTTTTCAGATATTCGTAATGTCTACCAACTTTTTAAAATGAGTCCCTGTGATAATCCTTAACCTTGTAATCAAAATGAAAAAAAATAAAGTAATTAGGATAATTTTGACCCAGTAAACTCAAATAATGCATCCGGAAGTAAGGTAAATTACCCAGTAGCGAATCCCTTAAGAAAAGTTTTGACTTCGTTGCTTTCTAAAAATGAATTACTCAGATACACTCAATTATCTTTTTATGCGGTAGATACGTTTCAAAACTAGCCGCACAAAAACGTCGCATAAAAAAAATACACTAATGCAGTGTAAAAAAGGAATGTGTTCCATTATTTTCAAAAACGCATAAAACCATAAAATCAAATAAAAAAAAGTCATTTATTAAATTATATAATTAGGGATATGTTCCAAAAATTTTTAAAAGTTTCTAGGACCAAAAAATCGCAAAGATATCGATATCAACTCATAAAAAATGAGGATACCTGAGAATTTTTGATCAGAGTAAAAAGTTTTGGTAAATTCAAATCAAATACAAAACACTACATTATTTTTAATTAAATATATTTATTTCACATTATTTCAATTAGTAATTTTATAAAAATTTAATATTTAGTCATTTTCTTCGCTTTCTGATAACACCCGCAACCGTTTGTGAACTGGCGCGAAATCATTATCATCACTGGATTAGACAGTCAGTTCATTTTGTGACGAAATTGCTACTACATCAATAGATTCAACGTTAGCTTCAAAGTAAAAATGTTACACTATCCTTGGCTACTTTAAAACCGCTTGCTTTTTTTCGGCCTTCGAAATGTAAGTTCGCGTAGGCATATTTTTCCAAAACAATCCTGTTTTGTCTGCGTTGACAACTTGATCGGGGCGGTATCCATCATCTTGAATAATTTTAATCAACTTTTCAGGAAAACGCTTTGCAGCTTCTTAATCTGCTGATGCAACCTCGCCGGTAATCTTCACGTTGTGAAAAACATTCGTTTTTAGAAAACGAGTCAGCCATCATGTGCTCGCTGAAAATTCTGTACCGGACTGAGTGCAAGAAGTAGTAGGTGGCTTTAGCTTCTCGTAAAAGCAAAGTGCTTTTTTTTTTATCAAATCACCATCTAAAGGCATCCTTTTTTTTGTAAGTTCTTCAATGCAAACCACCAGCGCTTTTTCAGTTTTTTCAATTAAAACACTTCTTGAATATGAAGAAATTTTGGAACTTAATTTCGTACCAGATATTACAGACTGCCTTATTGAAACTCCATTCTTTTTAATGGCTCTTATTGTTGATACAGCGTAGCCAAAACGTCTCCCAACATCTGTAAATCTTTCTCGTTTCACTAAGCAATCTAAAATTGCAATTTTTAATTCTAAGGAAATTGTTTTTCGTTGCTGCTTCTTTCTTTCCATCTTCAAACACATTTTTATTTTAAAATTTAAAAAATTAAAGTTCTTAATCAACCAAACTCGCCTTTACTCAACGAAAGCACAAGCTGAAGTGATAATTCATTCTTACACAAGTAGCATTGAGCATATGTAACTATTGTTTCCTTGCTCTGTATAGAAGAAATATTTAAAAAGGCGAATCCCATACAAAATTCTATAGAAAAACAGTGCATAACTTCAAAATCTTGTACAAAAAAATTAGCATGCGATTCTCGGGAAAAAATTGCATAACTTCAAAACCACATAAAAAGAATTCGCATAAAAAGAGAATTGAGTGTATATGAAGACAATTTTATCATTAAAGAAAACCATGATGTATTACTGTTTGATATAAAAAGTAACTTCTTATAAGTATTGGAAAATGTATTAAATTTAAATAAGGTACAAAATGAGACATGAGCCTGTACCGACCCAGACCCGCCCCCTCCCATGTTCATAATTCGATCCCTCAGCTTTCCAGTAACGAGCCCCCCAGTCCACAATCATAGCATAAAAACCAAATCATCGTTATTTTACAGTTAATTTATATAAATGGTAAACGGAAAAAACGTTATGAAATAAATTCATGACAAAAATTAACAAAAGCTGTCAAAAACATACAAAATTAACAAAATTAAATAACGTTTTTGTTTTTGCGTCCATTCTTTTCTTGCTGATTGATCAATGGGTTTTGAATGAATAACCAACGGATGGAATGGCAAAGTCTCCAAAACATAATTTTATTTCAAATGTTAATTGTAAAAATAATTGTTTTTAAACGTTAAAAACCTATAACATAAAACATAATTATAAAGTATGCTACTTCCTTATGATTCTGTGCGAAACAGCATTAAGTAGGACAATTAAAATTCTGCAAAAATATATAATATATGTTCTTAATATAATAATAATAATAATATGGGTGGAGCCATAGACCGAGGTGGACCTGGGCATAGCTTCTCAGCAACCACTTGTGTTGTGCGTGCTATTGTTCTTTCACGAGTTGAAGGGACCTAGAGTTTTATGCCAACTCCAAACGGCGAATTTGAGAAGCTTGTTCTAGACAGGAATACCCTCTGAGCATTGTCAGTGACTCGAAGGAGGTGGAGTCGTGAATTATCAAAGGTTGTACATTCGGGTATCGAACCTGACACCCTCTGCATAGGAGTGGACGCACTTACCCACTACGCCACTGCGACCACTTTACCTTGACGGGTTTTTATAAATATGTAATCTGATCTTAAATCTAAAACGATAAATCTAGAACGGTCAGACAGTATTGCATGGTTGTGAATACATACCTCAACAGGCCTTTTCAGTTCAAAGACCATTATTTCTATACAATTTTTATGGCAAAGCTTGAAATTAGTATTATTTAATTCTTAAATTTTAATTAGTAAAAAGTCGATCTACATAAAATGCCGCATTTTAATTTTTGGTTGAAAATCGGCCGGTCTCGTTACTAGAACTTGATTATTTTTTGCTAACCCAATAACATGCCGGGGAGGGGGCTCACCATTTTCTGACACCTTCTGTACCTAACCAGGTTGGAAAGTGGCCGATATACGTCGTAACGGACGTCATCAACCGGATGTCTTGCTCTTTCTCCAACTGGTTGTGAATCTTTTTGTGGAGTTGACGAACGTGATGTTCCTGGTCGGTTGCTTAGCCCATGTGCGGATGCCAACTGGTTTTCAATTTTTACTGGGACCAATGAAACCTAGTGGAAGGTACAATTGTTGGACCAGTACTTTCCATCGATGGTAGGTAGGTTAATTGGGTGCCCTGACGGCCTACTGGCCGCGACTCGCTTAGACCAACGTCTAGAGTTCATTCCCATTTCCATATGAGGAAGTTGAAGAACTACAACGCTTTTTCATTAAGAAAACCTTTCGCCTCCCTCCAAAGTCACCGAACTACATGTTCATGCTGGAAACAGGTCTAACTCCGCTATTCATATATACTAAAGGTTAACAACATGTCAGTCAACCGACTTCCAAAGATAATGACCTTCCACGCGATTCGGAACAAAATAGCATGGTTTGAAGAATGGCTGGAGTTAGCTCGTGGGTGTGGTGTTGAGCTGAATGCGGAAGCTAGGAACTGTGAGAACTCACTATACCAGCTCATAACGAGAGTTGATGAACAGACTAGAATGAAGTATGTAGAAGCAGCGAGGAGATAACTACATCGTAGTACGTATAGCCGGCTGAACCATAATCTTGAGGCCAAAACTTGTTCAAAGACATCCATAGCATTCTCGAAATATCAACAATGTTTAAACTCCGTGGAGAACTCCTAAAACTCAATTATATCCCCCATAGAGAGGATCTTCCTATAGTCTGTAATATGTGTGGAAGTAATAGAATATATCATGCATTTTCTAGGACAGTGCCCAATACTAAGGGAAACGAGGTGAAGTTTCCTTGGAAAAGACTTCTTGTCCGTGCAAGAGATGATATCCCTTCTCAACGAAGTAAACTTTACTGTACTATATAGATACTGCAAAATTGCATTAAAATATAGAGAGAGTATATTAATAGGGAATATCTGAAAATTTGGCAAATGTATCGAAGTAAATATAAATAAATGCATTACTTATTATTAGTTCTATTGTCAATCTTGCAGACGGCAATTCCATGCTATCTGATTTTATTTTATTATTATTATTAGGTAAATAAAAATCGAATCTAATCTTGTACCCATTTCTAGGAGTGTCAAGCTACTGTGAGTCCTAGTACAATTCTAAAACCAGCCAGATTTATGAGCGAATCCGGTTTTTTGAAGGTTTTTCTTAAACCCGGTCCTCTGGATCCGAGAAGTGACTTCCTAGAGAATACCTTATTTTCATTGCTAGGGCTGGCCATTCGCAGATCAGATGTTGGATAGATTCTGTTTCTTCCTCATCTCAGCAGCTTCTGCAAAAATCGTTGTTCTTTATGTACCGTCGCGTTGCATATGTACGGTTATGACTCCTATCAGCTTCCTGCGACTAAAGCCGATCAATGATCCTGATCTCTTTTTGCTAAGCTTCGGGTATAGGACCCTAGCTTTGGCTGCAATATTCAGACTCAGCCAGTGAATACGCGCTCTATTTAGGGCTTCGTCTTTTAACTTCTTCCTTATTTAGCTGAGTGACGTATAAGATGGTAACAGAGAGCATAGTATTTTAGCTTCTTCTTTATAGCGCTGAGTGGGGTATGCGATGGTAACAGAAAGCATAGTCTTGGAGCTGTTTTTTTTTTTTGTTGTTGATTCAGGTTGATCCACGGTTATTGTATCCAATGTCAATAAAGACGAAGGTATATCCAGTGAAGTTATGTCCAACGACACATTCACTGCATAGCCCATAAAATTATCACTGTTGTCCACGTCCCTAATGCACATTGCTCGCCTTCCGGTGAGATTTAATCCGGCATATAATTTGGATCAAGACACTCATCATCACTATTGGATCGATCCTTCTACTTCGTCAGTTTCCACTGAACTCTTGATTTCAGTCAATTGTTCATCACTCAAAGTGCATAATTTGTCCGTCTTCGATCTCTGTCTGCGCATTTCTATCGATATACAAAGGTGCCAAAAACTGTAGCCAAAGGGTAACGAACAATGAAATAGAAATGAGTGATAAATTCACCCGCAAACGTGCCCAGAGGCACTGCAGAGTTTTTCAGACACTTCTTTTCTCATTATTGGAAGGTGTCGAGAGAATAAAAACTAAATGTCAAAATTACTTATACCTCAAAGAACAACAATCAGATTCAAGAGAACAAATTTGCTTGTAAGATTTAGTTTTGTCAAGACTGCCATGAGGCGCTCCTACCTGTTAGACTGTTAAACAATCAAATTCTAACCATGATTTCATTCTCATTACAGAAACTCAACTCAACTCGAAGATGAAGACCGCCGTATTCCTCCTAACACTAGCCCTCTCCCTTCAACTTGGACTCAGCGCCAGTCTAGCGCCGCCCAAGTCCAACCCAGGTCAACACTCGCAAGTGCAGTACGTCCACGACAAGGACGACTCCATCAAGTCTGAGCAAACGTCCGAAGAAGAACAACACGATCCCTATCAAATTCTTAACGATCTGAAGCCCGAACGAATGCCAGCGAACTTCAACGGATGGAACCCCTACCAGCAGCACGAGCCTGTGCCCAACAACAAATACCTCCCGATCGTTGGATATCCACAGCCGATCTTCATTCCCTACCCGCTCATCATGTCTCCGGAAATGTTTTATCAATTCGGCGCACAGAATGGCCTCGAGGACACAATGTCGCGGGCCAATACTCGCCGCACACAACAGTCCTTCCGCAACTCCCCCATTTACTACGTTCGACTGCCGCCAACGCCGTACATGTTCATCCCCGGCCTCGGCTACACATCCCAGCCGGGAACATTCACGCCGAACTTCTCCCCACTCCTGCCGTACAACTCATACCCTCAGGCTCCAATGTCGCTGAGTTCGATCTTCAATTTGCCCGTGAATTTCTTGGCCAATGGCAAGCCCACTGGAATCTACCAGATTAGCTCTCCGAATGACTTGCCCCTGAGTTCGCAGAGGCCGGCTTCGTCTCCATCGTCAAACTACAGGCCAAGCTATCTCCCACAGCCGTCCTACCTGACGCCCAGCGACACCAAAGTGACGCAGCTGAAGAGCCCATTCATCTTCAACGGCCGACCGGAGGAGATCTACATTCTGCCCAATAACTTCAATCCCATGCAGTCGATGTATCAGGACTCCATGTCGGGCTATTATTAGATGCTTACTAGTGTAAAGTTTATGTAGTTAACCTAGCCAGTAAGTAGATTTAAGTCAGAATGCACACACGGACTGTTGCGTTGGGGTTTTGGTGGTGGGGTAGGTAAGGCAGGTTTTTCTGGAAATTTGTGCAAACGCCACTGTGATTTAAATGCATTAGCACTTAGGATTGTCTATTTATTAAAATTCGAATTTCGAAATAAACAAAAACGAATGAAAGTCGCATAATTTTATTTTATTTCTTTTGTCTTCGTTGACGTCAAAAGAGAAGCGATAACTAACGCCCTAACTAGACAAAAAGTAACTGGAAGTATTGGTGACTGGATACAGTATGTCTTATCCCGTAGAAGTATCCAGTCAGTTACAGCATAACCAGAAGAGTTTTCGGGGGCACCCCGCAAGGGGGAGTACTTTCCCCTCTTCTCTGGATACTAGTGGTAGACGAAATTCCCAACGAACTTAGCCATGGCGACTGCAAGCCAATAGCCTACGCAGACGACATAGCCTTAGTCGTAACAGGTAAATTTCCCGAAACCTTTGGAGACATTATGGAAAGCTCTCTAAAGACGCTAGAAAGGAGGACGGGAAGAGCTGGTCTAGACGTTAACCCATCCAAGACGCAACTTGTACTGTTCACAAAAAGATACAAAATACCTGATTTAATCCCATCAAAGTTGAAGAAAGAGGAACTAAGTTTTACTCAGAAATGAAGTATTGCACTGAAACCCGACTTCACAGCTGATAGCCCCAGTTGTCAAAAATCTTAAGGGGGAAAGAGAGGTAGAAGTCGGGCATCTCTGTAATACTCCATTTCCGGTTTTACTAGTCAGGCCAAATACTTAGGCGTATTATTAGACAGCAAGCTAAGCTGAAAACCAAATATTCAGGACCGTATTAGGAAGGCGGCGGTAGTTATGTATACTTGCAAGAGGATCCTCGGTTCCAAATGAGGGCACAATCCGAAAATGACACTCTGGATGTATACACAGCAGTCGTCAGACCAATTCTAACAGATAGTGTCCTTGTTTGGTGGCGAGCATTACGAAATACATTCAATCTTAGAAAGGTAAGTAGTATACAAAGATACACCTGCAGCCGCCATGGAAACAATGCTACAACTACTTCCCATTGACATTTACGGGAGTTGGCGATCAGGTTAAGGGAATGCAACCGCTGGAGCAAAATGCACAGTTTATGTCACATGGAAATAATCAAGAATGCGCACATCCAAAGGCATACAGATTATATGGCGCCCGTTGCAGACTTTGAATTTGGGTATAAAACACTCATCCCAAATAGAGAAGTAGGCACTGGACTATTTGCGTCATCGCAGGAAATATACTTCTCTCTGTCCAGTCGATTGTCCAACCACTGTTGTATATTCCAGGCAGAAGTAAAAGCTATCCAAGAGGCTGCCTGCTTACTGTCAATAAACCCGATAGACGGGCTGTCTATCGTTATATACATAGACAGTCAGACGGCCATCAAGGCTCTGTATACACCATCAATCAAATCAAAAATGGTGAAACTTTGCCGTCTATCTCTCAAGGAGATAGCGGTCAGATGCATCCTTACCCTATGCTGGGTCCCTGGGCATAGTGGTTTCCAGGCAACGAAGGGCAGACGAGCTAGCTGGAACAGGGGTGGGTTTGCCAATGGAAAGTAATCAGGACACTCCATACCCCTCTCTTCAAGTAATAAACACTTTGTTACTTACAGATGCCATCAACGCCACCAATGGATACTTTTAGGACTTCAGGGCTAGGTTAGGTTAGGTTAGTGAGTTGACGCGGTGGGGCCGCGCCCCCTGAGGTCCTATTGGACCCATTGTGATGCCCAAGGGGTAAAACCCTTCCTATCTTCTTACTCGCCGGATGATGAAAGCTCCTGACTTCGAGGTATTACTTCGTTATCGTCCTCCTCCCAGCCATCCAGAGATCCTAATAAACCTGCAAAAAGATTTTAGTGGATATCTGATATATCATGGAGGTCATGGAAGAAAAATTCTCCTAGGGTTCTTTGTCTCAGTTTGTAAAGACTGGGTCATTGACAAAGATAGTCGGATGTACTCAGTCTCCTCTTCGTTCCCACATCATCTGCAAATGGTGTCATGGGTAAGTCCCATTTTGTGTTCATGGTACCTCAGATGGCTATGACCAGTGATAGCTCCAGCCATCATCCTCAGCTGTTTCTTGCTACATTGGAGGAGGGAATCGGTTTAAGCGCTATTAAACCTAGGTCATATCGTACGAGTGGTCTCACATGTGGGAAGGAACTCTATTGTCCACCTTTCTCTTGATGTCAGACAGAGGTGGGGAAAGCCATGGGATTGCCTGGGATGGTTCGGATTCGAACCCCCTTTCTTGGCATGTTCATCATCTACCTCGTTTCCGGTTATCTCCCTGTGACCTGGGACCCAGCACAGAGTAATCGAATGCTGTGTGCCAAGAACCGTGAGCTCTTCGCGACAGCTTGCGACTAGCCTGGACTTGAATTCTTTAGCCGCAATTGCCTTTATGGCCGCTTGACTGTTAATTAGGAAGGTAATATCAGCTGGATATCAATTTGGCCGCTTCTTTGACCGCAAGGACCTCCGCTTCAAAAACACTGCCGTAATCAGGTAGTCTGATAGAGCATTGCATAACAACTGACCCGTCCGTATAAACATGGATGGAACTCGAGTTAGTGATGGGTTCATTTGAGCTCCACTCCTCCCTTGTTGGGAAATGCTTTTTGAAGGGTATTTCGAACTCAATGGTGGGGAGAGAGTAGTCGCTTTCTATTTGTTCAATGTGAAGTCAATCAAGAATACATGCATGGCCATAGGGGCTTGGGTGCCAGTTTTTGGATTGGGAGATCCTAATGGCTCCCTTTGCGGCAGTCGTCTGTGTAAGAGTTCAAGTTGAAAAATCTCCCTAATATGGCCTTCAATAAATCCCAAAAAAAAGCTAAATAGAAAGGAAATTCGCAATGTAGTTGGCAGTATTACTGGTGGAGAATGGAAACCCCCTACAATGACTTTTGTGGGAGCTGTAGGGACGAAGAGGAAGAAGAAAGGAAGAAGAAATTATACTTCACTACCTCGGCACCTGCCCAGCGCTTGAAAGGACAAGGAAAAACACGATAGGCAGCTATTCATTCAATAGCCTTGAGGAAATGTCTGGCATCAAAATTCTGGACTAAGCAAAATGAAAAAAAAATACTACTTGGCTGTAACCCAGCAAAGTAGTGCATCATCCAAGATATGCCACTAGCATACCAATAGGTATTTTCAGGTGTTTTTCAGTTAGCACCCAAAGAGGAACCGGCACGTAAGCTGCAGATTAGTGATATCACAATGGATCCAATCAGGATCTCAGTGGGCCAGAACTGTTTCAGTTGTGACAATCACATTAACCTAACCTAACCTAACCTGTCTTCGTTGGAAGTTCGTCGTGGCCCTTGGGCCTTATATGTAAGTAAGTGTGACAGCCACGAAGCGTGTAGAGTTTAAGGCATACTCAGAGAATCTTGGTAAATCAATCAATCAAGTCTCTTCCTCTAAGAGAAGTATTTGCACACCTAAGGAAATATTCAGTTTGGTAGGCGAGACCGACAGTCGCGGACCCCTTTCGTGTCCATTGTGATATCACCAAGCTGGAAATTCGGCTCACCTATCCCTCGATAGCCACGAGCCCTAGGTTAGGTTGGCATGAAGTAGCTGATTGCCAGCAGACAGCAGTCACACTTAGGCCAGCATATGCTCGTTATCTTATCACACGGATATAGCCAAACCAGTTAGTTCCTGCTTTTGACGAAACGATTAAGGCGGCTGGCACGAATGCTGCTTAGTTCGGTCAGGTTATAGAAGAAGTAAGCCCTTAGGTGACTTCAAGAGGAAAGATAGTCATTCACTTCTTCAGCTGCCTCTTTTTGGCAGCTTCTGCTGACGTCATTATAGGGCAGTCCCAGTATAAAGGCGTGAGTTCTAATGGTCAAAAGTGTCCGTAGTCAAGACAAAGCACGGGCCGGAGGTACAGGGGAGAAAGGGAGTGAAAGTTCCTGAGGACATTGATCTTAAATATCTACAGATCGTAGTCAGTGGGAAATATCGCGCTGGGAAGAGCGTTCTCTGGTGCCTATAAGAGTCAGCCTGCTTATTCTGATCAAACCGTGTGATCGTCTCGGATTGAGAGTAGGACATAATGCTGCTGTGCGATTAGACCATCAACGATTGGTGCTGCCCACTGCATCAAACTTCATTAGAATCAGTAAAGCTCTTAACGGATGTTCCTTCTTTAGCGAGTTCTTCAGCTTCGCAATTTTCTTGATAGTCACGGTGCCCCGACACCCACATAAGATAGATGCTGTAGTACTCAATAGACGTCAATTCAGGGAAGACGTCGAGTTAGATGTGATTGCAACCAGTGACTAAATTACCGGCTGGCTATTAAAACAAATTTTAGGTTGAGACAATTCGACCGTTGCACAGTGGGGCAAAACACCGCAAAAACAAAAAAATTCGTTTGCTGGATTTGAACAAAGGAATATATGTATGTTAGAAGAAAACAGTGGTCTGTTAAAGAACCTAACATGGGGTCGTCAATATTAATTCCGTCCGTATCCGAGGCAGTTGGTTGTCTCTGCACCATACAATTTTTTACGTGGTGAGGGAGTTAACCTCACGCACAACCTCTTAGCTGGGAGGCCATGCTCTATTCTTTAACCTTCGGGCGGAGGGTCCGGGATTATCCTGTGTCGGTAACCTCGCTGAGGCTGTGAGCGCCGCCGTTGTAAAGAGAGATGACCTCTCCTCTCTCGTCTGCAGCCGCCAACGACGTCCTACGGGGGTTGGTTACCCCAGAGGAGAGAGTAGGAGTTCGTTGATAGAGGCGAAGTGCAGACGCTTGTGCCTGCATGAGGCAACGCTTTGAAACCCTCCCACAGACTACAACCTACAGATATTTAAGAGCAATGTGCAAAGGTACCCCATCTCCCTTTCTCCCTCTATACCTCAGGCCCAGTCTGTGTCATAACCCCGGTCGCATATGAATATTAGCAATCAGTAGGGCACGTGCAAATTATAAAAACAAACTTAATAACACGTGATAGTCATAAAACTCCCTTTTTACCCATTGCCTTAAGAATATCTGGCCGAATTTGATCCACACTGGGGGATTTGCCAACTTTTAGCGAATCTATCGTCAAAATGACTTCTTCCACCGTTGGATTATTCTCCGCCACACTTAAGCCTTCGGGTCTGTCATCCTCCGAGAACTGATTGATTTGGTAACCAATAATGCTACAATAAATTAAAAAGGGGGCGCCAAAAGTGGGGCTTGCACAGGGCGCTCATTTGCCTCGGGCCGGCCCTGACTGTGATTCACCATGAATACGCAAAGAAAAGTTCCTTGAATCTCCTGATTACCTGACCCTCCGAAGCTGGGGAATAATTGCCATTAGGTACTTTTCGATAACGAGCCTATTGAGTACTGGGTTACTTTTGTTTGAGGATCTAAAGATCTACAGAGAGGGGGAGCTACAGACTGATTCAATTCAAATCAGACCATCAGTTGATAATAAAAATATTCAAAATTCAATCGGAACTCGATTTGTATGCACAAAGCAAGTAGATGATAAAAACGAATGTGAAATACAAGCACGCAAAAATTCGAAATCAGATGAATGATGTATGAATTTCTAAGGAATTTGCGCCACAGAACACATGTCATCTCTGACATCATCGTCGATATTCGATGACTCGTTCAATCAGAACGAAATTTGACTCCATTCTAGGTTCACATTGAATAGACCCTGTGAACCAAGAGAATGAACGAGGGAGACTCTCTAAACTGCAACACTTTCTAAGAGAACGCCTAATTTCAATTCCAGAAAGCTCTCACTTCACACACAGTCCAGAAGAACAAATCACTGGTAATGACATGTTTTCTACCACCAAAGAGACTCCATGTCACACAGCCTGAGCGAGGCAATCGATCCAAAACAACACGTAGAACGATACATAAAACAAAGTCACCGCGGTCATTCACTGTGGCAATTGACTTCTTTAGCTTTTGGTTAAAAAAAAAGAAACGCAATTGAACTTGATAAGAGATCAAGGCAACGCCATGAGTGCATTTGAAATTTTTCCTGACCCCGATTCGGCGTGGATGAATGAACTTTCTAGTCTCGGGGACAACCCCGAATCGGAGCTATGCAACTGTTCAATGCAATTAGAAACCCCAACTAGTCACGATCATTTAGGCCGCATTCTTCTTGTTCGTGGATTAATTATTTGCCGCCAACACGGGGGGAAAACGACACAAATACTCTCGTGCGCGATCACTGATTTCCACTAACCGAATTAAATTCAATTAAACATGTATGCCCGCCACCGCAACGCGAGAAGCCAACGCTCCGGAGAAGATCGGATCCAGCCGCTATCACCTGTCATTAAAAGAAAATGCTTAGTCGCATGGCGGGACTGCCAAGCAGTCAGGCAGTCGGATGCCACACAGCCACACCGTGCCACTGCCAATTATTATGCTCCATGCAATGTCCTCCGTTTCCTACACATGTCGCGTTGTTGTCCAACCGTTGTCGCACCCGTGCATGCTCCCGCAGTCACTTTATTATGCTTTTCTCAAGACCATGGCGAAATGTTCGCAAGTGAGAACACTTGTCTGTGGGAATCATTGCGCAGACGCGATTCTCGCTGGTGTTGATCGGGCCGAGCTTCTTCCTCGGCCGGTCATCAGCTGAGTTTGTCATTCGTTTCAAGCACTTTCGGGTTCCGAATCTGAATCACAATCCGAACTCGTTGACATGCACTGGCGCTCGAGCGGCCAGCTCGTGCGTTTTCGATTATCCCACGACGGACCATTATGGCATAAATCCACCACAGGATTAACTGTTGTTGTGAAGATCGCTATTTAAATTGACGCGGAAAGAAATGACGGCACATGCTTGGAAAGCCCAATGCGGAGCGGCACAGTGGCGGCACTGCACATGGGGTAGGGGAACAAGTAACGCTCTGGTCATGCGAATGTTGCCATGAAATTGGTTTAACGCTCTGAATTTCAATTAATGCGACTTCTTGCGAATGCCGAAGGTGCTAGTGATATTGGCCGCAGTGGTTGTGGAAGGGACCGATCGATCGCATGGGTTTAACTACTTGGTCAGACCGAGAGATTTATTAGTATCAAACCTAAATTGCTGTGTTAACGTGTCGGAGCTGTGGTCTCAGTTGATTGTGAATTTGGAATTTGTCGTCGTGCTGTTAGAAGGATTAAGTGTTTCAGGCCAGCGATCGTTATTGGAGAATCCTGTGAAGCTTGTCGCGTGGTAATTGCTCTATTTGGGTGGCGGTTGTAAATTTTATTTGCTAGCGAATCATGAGGAGCGTGCACTGTGCTTGTGACAGTTTGTGGAATATAAATTTAAACGGGACGACTTTGAGTTGATTAAATGTTTTTTTTTTTAATTTTCTTGTGACTAGCATGTTTATTGCGCAATCAACAGAACAGACGATGTGTCAATTGAATTTGGACGTGGGTTAACTACGAATTGGAATTTGCCTAGAACAAGGAGTCATTTTCTGCATACGTCATGTTCGTTAGTTGTATTCTTTTAAATTTAAAATGAACGGAGAGTACTTAAATTCCATTCATGTTGTGGGATTGACTCATCGATTGGTTTCGCTTTCAAATAGTGTGTCGAGAGAATACGAGGTTTGAAGGGCTTAGATCTGAGCAGTGTCCTTGCAGACTACAGTTGTCACACACGTAGACCAATGAGTTGGGTGCATTGTGTCCCTTGAGGGGTCTTAAACATTAATGTTTCCAATTTGTCCAACCGCCAGACAGCTTAGTCTTGAAGACTATGTCGCGCTATGTACGGTTGGGGAAAAAACACGGTCTTGACTAAGATTTTTACTGAGTACCTAGTGTAAATGGGTTACAAGGAGAATAATATACAAAATTTAGGATACAAATACTGATATTGATATTTAGAGAATTAGTACGAATTATACTTGTCGACCTAACATTTGCCGCATATCCTTGTTTCTCTTCCGGACTGATATTGAAGCTTTTCCAATTGTTTTCTTCAGGCGACTTCATTTTTGTACCATTTGGTTTCAAGAATCTGGCTCAACGTATTCCTGGAGTCCTGGATTTTGTATTATTTGCTTGAAGCTATTCGTCGTTTCATAATTAGCTTCGTATGTGACGGAGCAATTAACTTTCAAAAATCCATCATTAAATGCGAAGAAGTCTCTCAAATTCGTAGATGGACAAGGGGACAATCACCTGTGAAATACGATATCTTTTTAATACCCATATGACAACGGCGCGTTTACGAATTTGACATATTAGCCGTGTTTTTTTTTTCAAAAATCTATAAATAGTGACGTAGGATTTTGCACGTAAAAAACATACAACAACCTACTGTCTATCACTGCCTATAATATCGGGAGCGAAAAGTGGCTGCCGATAAAAATTGGACTTCAAAATTTTTGTATATATTTTGACATAAATTTCGAACAAATAAATTTCCTTTTCATATATTTTGACAGATAAAAATCAAAGCCACTGCGAATCGTTTTTTTTTTAATCTTACTTCACCTCACTATCGATAGCGAGGAGAAAAAAACGCCAATTGAGTAGGATGCACGTAAATCATTTGTTTTGTAATATGCCGGACGAACCCCTTGGAGTTCGAACTGACGAATTTGGTAGTTGAAACCGATACGTTGTTGGAACTATGAAGGCTTTTCAATTGACCTGTTTAACAAGTACAAATTTTATACAGATTAAGATTTTTTAAGTTGACCCATTATTATTGATTACACACAAAGAGGCTAGCTATAATGAATGCACAATGGGTGGTGTGAATAAAAGCTGAGAAACAACTCCGAGTAAGAACACATGAGTCAAGTATTTTCGTTAAGCGAAATACTCAATTTGGTGTGAATAAAAATAGCCTCAAAGTAGATACCCTCCCTTCAGTTGACGTTTGAGTGTGAGTTCGTTTAAGGGTGAGTTCAAAGTCGGGTAAAGGTAGGTGCAAAGTATATGCAATAATGTATTAAACATACAAACGCGAAAAACAAAGAATTATAACTCATGCCCTTTCAGGGACACAGGGGAAAATTTCAAGAACGTGTATAGTTTGATAACATGGAATGGTTAAGTCCTCATTTCCTTTCCGATAATTCTGAAGAAACCGATGGTGGTGCCATACCTTTGATTGTTTTTGGTCTTTTGATGTAATGGGAAGATTACCCATCTTTCTTTTTCTTATCGCCTTTTGATTTGACGCGTGCCTTCATATTTTCAAACTTTTTCTCTACTTGCGAGATGTTCAAATTAATCCCATGGATTTTTTGTATTTCTACTTCCACAGTTTTCAACTCAGATTTTTTTTTTGTTTTTCATGTCTGGAGTTAGGCTTTTTTCCAGCAAGCACAGATAAAATTGCAAACACTTGATGAAATCATCATCGTCCATTCCAGATTTTCTTTTATTTTTGAGGATTAAGGTTTAATCCGTCAAAGTGTTCCTCTTCTCGAAGCAGTTTTTTCCATTGTTTAACGATACAATAATTCAAAACAAGAAACTCAATGTTTATTTAGATTTAAGTTTATTGTCTCTGTATTTCAATACTACCTCGTTCAAACGATCAACAACGAATGCCGTCCTCATTCCTTCATCAGCGACATATTGAAAAAGGGGTCCTCTCCTCAGTGCTACCAAGTCTCGGCAGATGTAATCGTCACAATTGTTTTAAATTGTTTTCACTTTTTTTCTCTCTTGAATTCACCTCCTATGGACATACTTCCACAAGCGAGCTCTCCATTCATTCCACCTTTATTCACACGAAAACGGGGGAAAGACTCAGCTGTCGAAATATGTGAGTGAAGAGGATTCGTTAAACTAAACGAAATAAATTTTTCTATTCCTCCAAAATGCTCACACTCAGTTTTTATTCACACCACCCAATATCATAAATTTCATTAATTTGATTGGTTTGAACAAAATAGGAATTGAAATTCGTTTGGAATGAATTGGCAAGCATTTAACCAAAGAATTTTCAAAGGAGTTGTCTGCAGGTAAGATAAAATCCTTGTAATGATCCATTCAAATTTTACAAACTCCAGAAACTAAATTCAATGTACTTAGGGTATAGTTACCTTACGTCCTGTTTTTAGTCTCTATCCCGCGGTCACAACTGTCCCGCTATTTCTACGGTTGTAAAAATGTGTAAATACTCTTTATCATCCATGTGCATACAGATTAACACATATTACACAAACTAAGAGCTGTTAAAGGAAGATAAAGAGCTCATGTATATTTCATGTTAAATGAATTGTCAGTTTTGCTTGCACTCTAAATAAATATGTTGCGTACTAAATAATATGTATTTTAAATGTTTACTAAAAGCAAATCCAAATTTTTGATCGCTGAGAAGTTTTGAAAATCTGTCCAAATACATCTAGTCACTTTAGGGAATTAATATAGAATAGCCACAATTAACAAAAGGAAGATCGATATTATAATGCGTACCCTGGCCTTTAAAATAGGATGACACTGAAAGCAACTGAACTACATGAGATTGAAATGGAAATTTTAAATGGTTTATTTAACAAAGGAAGATAAATTTACCTATTACTGGCTTAATTTTGAAGCAAAGGGCTATTGTTATAAATTGAGGGCAACGTAGAAACAAAACCGAGGCTTGCTATAACTCTCTATTTCGTCACATTTTGACAAACCGCTGTACACATCCCGACGAAGACGCAGTCGTTCTTTCCCATCTCATTGGTAAAATCATTTGCTTTAGCTTGCAAAATGAGTCTACCGACGTGTATACCGAAACTTGTTCGTGTCTTGGACTATATTGAGAGAGCTTTCTCAAGCTGGCTGGAATGGATTCTTTAGTTCTTCGAGGCCAATTTTCCTCGTTTTTTTGTTATTGTTTATTTTGCTAGTCGGTCGCTGTGGCGTAGTGGGTAAGTGCGTCGACTCATACGTAGAGGGTACCAGGTTCGATACCCGAATTTACCGCCTATCATAATTCACTCCACCTCTTTCGAGCCACTGACAATGCTCAAAGAGTATTCCTGTCTAGAAGAAGCTTCTCAAATTCGCCGTTCGGAGTCGGTAGTAAACTGTAGGTCCCTTCCACTCGTGAAAGAACAATAGCACGCACAACACGAGTGGTTGCTGAGAAGCTAGGCCCAGGTCCACCTCGGACTGTCGCGCCACCCATATTATAGTATTATTATATGTTTAATTTGCTAATTGGATCCCAAATTTCGAATAATAAACTCAAAACAAAAGGAACTGCATGACAGAAAAATATAGGGCTTATTGCAATGAATATTGATACGGAATCCTTGATGACATGGAGTATTCCTTATTTTATGCATTCCTATAACATTTCCATGGTCATCATTGGTCATAAACTTGCCTTATTTTATGCATTATTATAATGCGTAAGCTTAATGCATAGGCTTAATTAAATAAACCTTAACATCCATATATGTCATAATATAAGGGATGAAACAAGATGTGGTTTGTTAGTTAGCATCCATGTACAGACGTAGTTAAATTATTTAGACCTGTTTATTAAGTTTATCATTGCCTTTTCATAAATCATCCTCTTATTTAAATCCACAAATAAGTCATATATAAGAGACATTTGTTGTGATCAAATTTATACCACTGATATGGATTTTCTAAGCATTATTGTGAGGGAATTTATAGTATTCCTTATTTTTCCCTTAGCTCTAAAAATTTGACTACATTTTGGTGGGGGTTACAAAAAAAATAGACACACAAAAGTTGCGTAAAATAATATAAATAATAAAATGAAATAAATAAATAAATAAATGAATAATTATAATGAATGAAATAAGGTCATATCACGACCTTGTGTCTTTGGAGGATAACCCTGTCGTGTAACTCTGTAAGAGTCATCGATTTCACAATTATTTTTGTTCCCCAGGGTGTAACTTTTGGCCATTTCTCATTCATATTCAGACGATAGCTATTTTATACACCAAGTTGTATTCTAATCCGAACATGCATTTAGGAGTGACTTCACAAGTATCCACACAGCCACACTTCTAAAGGGATGTATGCGGTTCAGCTGAATCTCTTGTGTTCAGCATGAAACGGTTGTCCTCTCCATTGCAGTCTCTGGAAATGATCACTGGCTTGAGAGAGGGTAGCCGTGAATATTGAAGTCAATCTCGCCATTTATTATTGTAAGGCCAACTGTCCTTAGGTAAATGCATGTATATAAGGTGGCAACTGTTTTTATTAGAAAGTCCAACTTTGCTTTAGTCCACTTAATGGTAATAATGTGGTAGGTTTCAGGAAAGACTGCTTTTTTTATTGAGTTCAATTTTCAATAGAGTAATAAAGCTATCTCTGATATAGACATTGATCCAAGAAGTCCTGTTCTACAGCACAGAGGCATGGACAATCGCAATGTAGATGATAAAGCCCCTGGTATCTTCGAGAGGAAAGTTCTGTATGCAATTTTTGCATTGATGGCATCTTAACTACGAACTGCAAGCGTTGTATGGCGACATGAGCCTGGCCAGACGAGACGACGCGTCAACGATAAAGCTGTTGACAACTTATGTCCGGACCGGAAAGTCTGTGATTCTGGGTCTGTGAATCGAAGGAAATGGATGACTCCGGCGTCTAGGCTCTACCACACGTCAGACTACTACCACTGATTGACTACTCCAGTGATAGTGCGCTTAATTTGATCCCAACGGCAAATGGTGACTGGACCAGATTTGAAATCTAGATAAAAGCGTATTAACTTTGTTTTCACTGGGAGTCGAACCACGGACCCCGCTAACCAGGGGCAGGCACTCTACCAACTGCGCTATCCAGTCGTCTAATCTAACGTACACTACAGAATGAAGATATTAACTAACTTGTTATGCGTAGCTGGAGACAGCTGGCCAGAGAGCTTAGCTAGCGTAACTATAAAGGTTTGATCCTTGAGGATCCGGCCCACTCAAGACTGTAGCACCACACAAAGAAGAAAAAGAAAAGAAAGTCGTGCACCATTTGAAATACAATCAGTTCAAATTATATCAATTGTTTCGATCTTTTCATCGTAACTTGAGCGGGTTTCGATGGAGTTGGGAAAGGCAGCACATCACGACGCTTTCAAACACGTTTGCTCTTTTTGTATGAATTGTCTCAAAAATAGTTTCAAATGTGTGGCTACTCTTCGTTGATTTTCAACAGCCTTCTAAAGAAAAACATCACCAAACACTTAACCGATGTATGGACTGCTCAAAGAAAGTCCAGTGAATCGTCTCTTTACGGACCTTTATAAGAGACACACCTCTATTTACGGACATGTCGTCATGACCCCGGCATGACTATTCTGATTCCAACTCCTTAAGAGTGGACACCTCTACGTAACGGATAATCATGACAGTCCGGCTGCTGTCCGCCTTAGAGAAGTTACACTGTATCTGTTTAGAGAGATCAGAATACCATCTGCGGCAGAACATTGTTTGAGGTTTGGCACGTTTTACTTGCCATGGATCTACTTAGTTAGTTCGATCATTGTCATACATGGCAAGAGTCTGTAGATTTAATTCCGGGGACGTTGGACGCAAAGTTATTGGGCGCCTGGCTAGCACGTCGGCTAAGCCGATGCAAATTATTTGGACACGTTATTCATACCTCCCGTTGGCGCCGATTTTCAACAATATAGTAAAACGTGTAAACACGTCACTGTCAAGTTAATTGAGCGCTGTTAAATTTATAACACATCTTTCCATCGGTTTCCACAATAAAATTCGGGAATACGCTGCAGAATGTCAACCGCCAAGCCGTTCAAAGTGAAAATATCCACAAATAGAGAAGCCAACAGCTACCATTGAACTCTGCGCAGATTAGTCACGTCTGCAGCGTAATTTCTTATTCCGGTCTGGTAGATGATGTGTCTTTTTTTCGTGAAAGTGAGATGCATACATGACCGAATTTCTAATCAATTCAAATCACTTGTCCGCAGATGAGTTCAAGAGAAAATCATTTTATTTGTAACCAAGAGTGGTCATGTCGGCTAATGGAAGATTTCGATACCGATGCGACTTGAGGTGTGTCGCATTACAACGCTCTCCCACGAATGAAAGAATCGACGCGGATGCATCGTGCAGACTGATTTGTAGTTAAGATATTCAATTGGCTGGTGGACTTTAGGACGGAGTTTCTTTTCCACAACTGACCTTAATTTCGTTATATTTCTATCTTTTTTTTAGAAACGAACCTCAGAATACCTCAAGATGAAGTTGTCCAAGTGTTTGCTTGTTCTCCCGATATTCCTAATGGCTCTGACGGCTACCTCAGCCAAGAGTACGTCGGAAATCAGCCGGAAGCCCCCATCGGGCAAGTTCATGACCAAGCTGATGGGCATGAAGAAGCCGAGTAAGTCAACAGCCGACGAGGATCTCTGATTGATCCATTAATAAATTTAATTTCCCTTTCAGAGAGCAAATCAAAGGGACAGAGAAAATCAGCGAGGCTACCAAAAATGGGATTTCTGCCCGCCAACCCGTACCACTCAATGGTTGAAGAGCAAATGCCATCACCCAGCCCTCGACAAGACCTTGCTAGTCTCCTCGGAGCCGCAGCCAACCACCGACAACAGGAAATGCTGAGCATGCTGAATGGTGCAACAAGAATGTCGGGAGCGGACAACTCACCAGTCTACTATGTCCGTCTGCCGCCCACGCCTTACATGTACACTCCCGGTCTAGGATACATTTCCCAGCAATCGGCGCCAATGGCCAGCCCTATGCGAGCTGAAAACTATCAAACAAGCAATTCGGTGAATCCATTCATGAGCTTACCCATTAACTTCATGGCGAATGGACAGCCGAACGGAGCCTACGACTTCTCGATGCCTGAGCTGATGTCGAGTGCGTTCCCCGGCAAGGGATTCCTGCGTCAGGAGCCGCCGATCTTCGGAAGGCGACAGTTCTTCGATGACTCAAAGTTCAGCACAATGAGGGGACGTTACGACTTCAATGGACGCCCCGAGGGGCTCTACATGCTGCCGGATAGTGCGTATTACCAAAGCAATATGTTCAAGTAAACATATCGTCTTATTCGTATTTGTGTGTGGTTTTGTGTTTGATTAATAATTATTTATTTATTTAATAATTTATGTTGGAAATAAAGAAAACAAAATAATAATAAATTAATGTTTTTTTTTTTTTTTTTTGTTTTGACTGAGACTGAACAAGTTTCGTTCCACATCGACATGAAGCATGCCAAGCGACAGCTGCACTTTAGAGGTAGTCAAGGTGTAAGTCTATTTCAGTTGAAACGTGAGCTCCGCAAATGGAGAACTGACGCGGTATCGCCCTTGACTTGACTCTTTGCTACTTCGGTTTACTGTCGAGAAAAATGGGTCAAAATGTTTGACTCGAAGGACAAAAAATTATCCTCTACAAAACGCAAACTATCCCAATTCTGCTACAGTGACCCGAAAACTGGACGATTCTTGATCTTATTACTCATAAGGAATCCAGATCGCATGCAGCAACATTACGACGAGATTAGGCAAAACGCATACAATTTCGTTGCCTTAAAAGAAGTCTTTATTATAATGCACAAATTCAGCATTGACTATATCCATATATGCCTTATTATAAGGGATAAATTAAGCTTTTATTACCTGATATATGCCTTAGTATAAGGCTTAGTATAAGAGTTCGAATCCTTATACTATGTGTTTTATTATAAGTTGGATACTATGTTTAAGGTATCCCTTATTATAAGAGTATAATAGCCAACTTATAGGTCATAATAAATAAAATAATAATAAAAAAAACATTTTCAATGAAACATAAATATATATATTTTGGTTTTTTATATAAAAAATGAATTACAGAAAAAAGTCATTATTTCGTACTTAAATTACGAAATTAAGATTACGACTGGAAGTACTGTGAACGGAACCAGAAAATAGTGATAATAAATTATTAAAAAACATTTTTTGTAAGACAAAGTACTGAAAATAACACAGAGTCGATTCGAAAAATATATAATTTCTGGGAGCTGTTATTTTCTTGTAACTTTCTGCAAATGCAAAACGGCATTAAAACGAAATGTATCATTGAATATGTACAGTGGACTCCGAAGTCGTAAGTCGAAATGTCACGGGGAACTATAATTTGTTCGAGTTAAAGAGAGGTTTTTGTATGTAAAATATGGCGAAAGAGTTCGAGTTAAAGGGAGTTTAGAATTAGGGAGAATTAACTGTATTTTACTTACGAGACGGAGATTGGTTTCCAGATATTAATTTTTCTATCCGAATCTTTCTTGGGGTGAATTTTATATATAAATTATATGTCAATCCAACTCTTTTCTATAACCTTCACTTTAAGATTTTATGAAATAAAATTTTTTTTTTCAACTGAAGAATTCACCAAGTATCACGTGCAAAAGTACTGCCAGCCAATCGTCAACGGTACGAAAAATATATTCACATGAATTCTTCTATTTTAAAACTGACAAGTATAATTGTTTCCAAGAATAATTCCAAACATAAGTGTATAATGACTTATTATTATGCCTAAATAAGTCTTAAGAAACAAAATCTTTATTTAAATGCAGAAAAGTAGCCATTTATACGAAAATATCTTGTGATCTTATTTATACAGCTCCACAAATGTTTTGTAGAATAATGCAATTAAGAAACAAAGAGTTGTTAATCACCTAATATAAGTGAAGAATATTTTTGAAAGGTATATTCCAATAAAACAGGAAAGGCTTCAGTTGCTCTCAAAATTAAGAGATATTGTTATTCGTTAAAAAAAGAGTCAAAACACCCAAAAGAAGTCGCAAAATTAACTCCACAAAAGCGTACAGGTGAAAATAAATGCAAGCAACATTACTACAAGCCGATAAATAATCCCTAAATGTTATTTCTTTTGGTGCTATTATTAAGTAGGATATCCTCTTATCTTTTCATGACCCTCAACTTATAAAGCTTTTTTCAACTCTCTCTCTCTTTACTGCTGGTATCATGGGTACGGATCTTTGATTCCAACATTTCAACACTTGCTTTTAAATTTCGCTTAAAAATATCAATGTCGCGAACCGGTTCATCATTACTTCGATTAGAACCAGATTTCCGACTCTTGATGTCGTCAGACCCACACCATAACACTTCTAGTACCGTCCTTTACTGTATCGATAGTATTGTTTGGTTTAAGGGCCCAGCTTAGCGCCTCCATGCCCTCAAACGGTCGTCAGACGTTTCATTTTGATTCGTCGAAGAAGATAATATTACGACAAAAGACTGGCGACTTATTAACATACACCCTTACGAATGCGACCTGTTTCTGTTGATGAACTGATTTTTGGTCAACAGTTTTCTACTGGGTTTCCAAGACCTGAACCGCTCTTGAACAACTGCTCTCCTTATTTTTTCTGGATGCGTTAAGTGTTATTAACTTATTCAAGTTAAGTTATTGACTTATTCACGTTATTAGTCATTATAAATAGTTTTTGTACCACCATTCGTTTGATGACACTCTTACCTCTTGGAATGAGTTTCGCTGGTCGGCCTATCAAGCCTTTGATTCGACCTGTTCATCATACCTTATGCGATCTATCTTTCCTCAACAATGTCAATGCTCGAATAAACAGCAACAAAGCATTAACAGTGTTAAATGAAAGAGTATTTTCCCTTGTCCGCAAACTTTCGTGGAGTTAATTTTGCGAGTTCTTTCGGTTCTTGTGATTCTATTTTTTTAACGAATAACAATATATATTTTATTTTGTGGAAAACTAAAGCCCTTCACCTTGTTTTATTCGAATATACCTTTAAAAAACATTTTTAAACTTTTGTGGAGCCCCTTAGCTTCTAATATGTTTTATTTATGCATTAGGGTTTTTGTAGTTTTACAGTAAGGCTTGTCTTTTTCGTGTTCTTTAGCCTTATAAATTTTACCACATTGTCTGCTGGGATTGTTCGGCCAGTGCTAGTGTATCGGTTTGCGAATTTCAACATCACATTTTCACCTTGATTCGTATCACGCTGTTCTCCTTTACCTTTGGCCGTGTACAAAATTCCTTCCAATGGATATTTTGTATTTGCATCACATCCAGTTTGGTTCTGCCACGATATGGTAAAAATTGCTCGTCAACTGTAACAGTCTCGTGCGCTTCATAGTTTCTGGCGAGGTTTTCATTTAGGAAGTTCAAAGCATCACGTATGGGTGCAGCTTTACCAATTGTTGTCGAAATTCACGTGTGCGATCATCATCAAAACGGATGTATCCTGACAATGCTTTGAATCGTACATATATATATAAAGTGTCTGAACGCCACAATACTGACGTTTTGTGCATATTATTATGTGATGCCCCATCGGCCAATAGTATTCCAACAAACGCATCAAATTGATCCACATTCTTGGTCTGGATTCGGTTGTTCACTCCATTTATTCATGCATCTCTTGCATACTGATTTGCTTCGCTTATGATAACGTAATTAATAATAGACAAATCCTTGAAAGGACCAGTGAGTTTAAAATCGATACGCACCACCTTTTTAACGATTTTTTAAAGCCGTAGCCGGCAACATTCATCGCAAGGAGTTATTCGGTGTGATGGCTGAATTCGGAATCCCGGGAAAAAACTGATATGGTTGTGTCACACTACGTTTAGAAACACGCGATGCACCGTGCAGTTTGGGTCGAGGACTTCCGAGCCGTTTGAAACTTGAACCATGTTTCGGCAAGGAGATGTGCTGTCGTGTGATTTCTTCAATTTGGTACTGGAGAAGATAGTGGGGCGGGCAGCTGTAAATACGGAAGACATTATCTTCTACAAGTCAGTCCAACTGTTGGGATATGCAGACGACATCGTCGCGCATTTACGGCAATTGAAGAAGCGCCGAAGCGAGCTGATTATATGCTTTCGACCAAAAAACGGTCCGTCACACACCACCTAGGACAAAATATCACAATCGACAGCTACAATTTCGAGGTAGTAAAGGAGTTTTTCTACCTCGGCTCAATTGTTAACTCCACGAATAACATCACAGTGGACATCCTCCGTAGAACAGCCCTTGGCAACCGGCATTACTTCGGTTTGTCAAAACAATTGGTGTCAAAACTCTTATTTTGCCAGTTCTGCTATTTGGAGCCGAAAGCTGGACGATAAGCAAAACTGCGGAGCTGATTCTCGGTGTCTTCAAATGAAAAATTCTACGTCGGGTATATGGTGTGCGAGGAAGACGAATGGAGGAGAAGACACAACCGCGAACTCTACGAGCTGTACCAAGATGTGAATGTGGATAGTCCGGAAGGCAAAGATCCGTCGACTGCATTCGCTCGGCCGCATCGAGAGCATGGACTCCAGCTAAGAGGGTCTTCGAAAGAGGGACTCCTGGTTCGAGAAGGAGAAGAAGAACGAATCTCCGGTATAAAGACCAAGTAATCGCGGATGCAAGACAGCTTGGTCTTTATGACTGGAAGCAGCGTGCCCAGGACCGTCAAGAATGGAAAGCAGCTATTTCTCAGGCTAGGATCATGTGTGACCCAGCCTGATACGCAAGTAAAGTAATTAATAATAGACTAATTGCGTTAAAGTAAGTAGAATTGTCAAAATGCATGATATTCCACTTTTGTTAGGTTAGGGTGATTGACACCACTGTAGCAGTTGTGGCCCACTTAGATCCTGGTTGGATCTTTTGTGCTATCACTACACGGTGCTTTATACCAGCTCCTCTTTAAT
Organism: Eristalis intricaria; assembly: GCA_964034865.1. NCBI lineage: Eukaryota > Metazoa > Arthropoda > Insecta > Diptera > Syrphidae > Eristalis > Eristalis intricaria. Next base: position 93,825,353 of record OZ035873.1, read on the forward strand.
TCAAAGGGACTACACTAGAGAAAATAAAATAAACCTCGAGACTGCCTTATGTCAAATCCACTCCAGTGCTGATTCACAGCCAATTTGTTTTACTCATCTACGTAGCTATGTCTTATCTTTGAGTGTGACATTTCCTCTAGGTTACTGAAAAAGTAGTTGCCTAGTATATCATTTCTAGTTTTTGCCATTGCTGGACAAGTGCCTACTCGCCTCTACAACTTCTGCAGTAGTCGTTTTGGGGGACTCACATTCTTCTGGCATGAATACCGAGAAGGCTGTGGCCGGTAATATTGCCCACTACGTTCCTTATTACATTCCTGTTTAGTTTAAGGAGTGTATTTGTTTTGTTTGGATTTAGTGAGGGCCAATAAGACTCGAAGTCCTACATGTATCTAGCTCCATCCATCCCCGTTTAACGGAGTCGGCATCTCTAAGCAACATGGTGTTTATTATTTGAAGTGAGGAATATGGGGTGTCCTGATTATTTGCCAGAGGCCGTCCCACCCCTATTCTTGCTAACTCTTCGGCCCTTTCGTTGCCTGGAAAACCACTATGCCCAGGTACCCAGCAGGGTTAGGTTGAATCTAACCTCTAGTTCCCTAAGAGATAGACGGCAAAGGTTTATCAATCTTCGATTTCATTGATGGTGTATCAAGAGCCTTAGTGGCCGTCTGAATATCTATGTAGATGGCGATAGATAGACCATCTATCGGGTTCATTGACAGTAAGCGGGCAGCCTCTTAGATAGCTTTAACTTCTGCCTGGAATACACTACAATGGCAGTCGATTGAGACAGCGAAAAGGATATGTCCTGCGATATCGCGAATACTCCTAGTCTCGTCTGTTTTTGAGCCATCTGTGTATATCTCCAGGTAGCCAGATTTTCTTACTAGATATTTTTCCCCAATCTTCTTTGTCTGGGATGAGGGTTTTGAACCCAAACTCGAAGTCTAAAGCGGGTGTTGTACAATCAGAATATTGTCTCGCATATCTGATCTGATCTCTGTATGACCTAAGCTGATCTGTTCCACCAGTTGCACTCCCGTAGCCATAACGCTGCCTTGGTAGCTACCAGCTTCCCATAGATGTCCATGGGAAGACAATGTTTCCATAGCATCTGTGGGGGTGGACCGCCATGGCCCTGTGAAGCGAATTCACGCTGATCTTTGAATACTGTTAATCGATTTAAGATTGGATTTGTTATTCAGTGCTGGCCGCCAAACAAGAATGCCGTACGTTAAGATTGGTCTAACAACAGCCGTGTACATCAAGTGAGCCATTCTTGGTTTAATTTCCCATGTGAGGCCAAGGAATCTATGTACATAAATAATATAATTGGGTCCAACCAGGCCCCATATGTCCGTCCGAAGGTGTTTTTGCCCTCTTCTGAGAACTCATTAGAATGGGGTTTTCCATAAATCTGTAGAACATACAATTCTAGGACTTCATTGTATTGAATGTTACACCCACAATTAAGTGAGTTAAATTAACGACAACTACCTGCGTGAAACACAATATCAACCTCTGGAGGTTCCATAGCAACTAGATTGTGCAGCATAAGCTTAGTAATTGCATTGAATAAGCTTAGTAAGTTATTATTCATTTATGAAACTCGAATCAGAGCCTTAACAGATGGACGTCATGGTTTATCTCTGCAAAAAGTTTAAAGAAGTTGTTAGAGCTATACCCAAACGAGAAGTCATCAGCGAAAGCTACAATTTTACCTACAAAGGGCAGGCTGAAGATTGAGTTGATATAAATTAAGAACAATACTGGTCCCAGAACGGATCCTTGTGGAACGCCGAGGTTGAGAACCTTAGATTCACCAAGGGTGTCAACAATGTTTACCTTTTTGGTTTTTATTTTCCAATTAGGAAGAAAACCATTCAAAGGCAAAGCCACGAAATCCGACACGGTGCAAGAGAATTTTGTGATCCACCATGTCAAATGCTTTGAATATGTCTACGAAGAGGCCGGCACATTCCTTGCTATCATCAAGCAAAGAATTTGGCCTGTAGATTTACTATCTTTCATGAGGGAAGTGGTTTGTCTTTTGTCTTAACTCCAACCCTTCGCGGTGTCGTTGCTTACACGGTATGGGTTGTACAAGAGGAAAAAAAACATGTTTGCTAAAGAGGTGGTTCAAAGTGAGTAAAACGTACTGTCTTTGCATGCATTTGAGTACGTTTTTCCAACGCGATGAGTACGCGGGCGGATTCACTTAATGCATCAATTTCATAGTTTGACTGTGTGAAAGCATGGAACGATTGCTTCCGATAAATGGATGATGTGACCAAATTATTTAAGCACAATATGGCTTTTGACTTCTGTGGCACTGTGAATATGTACTGCGACTCTACTACGTTGTACTTAGTTAGTTAATTAGCCTATTTTATTTTAAAAAATGATTGCTTACAATATTCATTATTATAACAGAGTATATGGTTTGGCCTATAGGCCGTCTACCAGATTGACATTAAAAGGAAAAAATACGTTAAATACTTATATAAAACAAAAAATATATGCTGCTTGTTTCGTCATATAATGCTCCACTTGCTGCACTTAAAAACGTTCATCAATTATGCAGTTCCTGTAGCGCAATGCTTTGACTGTGTAGTTGTAGAGTAAGTCCAACCTCTGCCACCATTCAAGATATCATTGCTTCCTCCAACTCAAGTGTCTGAGCACCAAAAAAATTAATGCGGGACTCCTTAAGTATGGGCATTTCGCGATGAAATGCAACACATCCTCACGTTCTCTAAGATTGCACAGGTGGCATAAGATTTGAAACTCCGGGCGATGCGGTATGAAATTTAGCTTACAAAGCTCGCCTCTTATTTTAAAAATCATACTCATTTTTTCTACTGAATAGCTATTCAAGAAATAATTTCTTTCTTTTAGGTTGTGGTTCATTTTGCTGTAGTCGGCTCTGTATTGGGATGACTGGGCTTCATTTACAAATTTTGTCAAAAATTCTGTGACCAGTTTTCTGAAGTAAGGTGTTGATTTCTTGTTTTAAAGATTCCTGTCGTTCCCTTGGTGTAAAATTAAAGCTATAACCGCATTCTGATCCTAGTGATTCCCATTCGTGGACACACATCACCTTATATCTATGCATTTGCGCAAGTACCAACCTCGGATTTTTTTTCCTGCCTCATTGCATTGACTTTATAAATATAACCGAAATGCATTTTAAGAGTTTTCAGGATCAGGGGTGTAACTCCAGTCTCTAAATGCAGCATGTAATTAGGTGAATTTCTAGGAAGCTTAAGAATCTGCCTAAGGAACTCTTCCACAGTTTCGAAGGCGCCGTAACCTCAAACTTGTGCTGCATACAATAGGATAGAAGAGGATATGACACGAAATATTTTAACTTATGACTCATGCGAAACATTTTTATTCTGTATACAGTTTCCCCAAACTGCACAGATCGCACACTTAGCTTCAGCAAGTTTAACTTTAAAGTGCTTGTTCATATTTAGGTCTGACGTAATATAACCTCAAGACACTATGGTTGAAATCTATTCCAGAGACAAGAACTTTAATTTTCCTCGGCCACCATTGAAAATACTTTTCGAAACTTCACTAGGTATTTAAGCTCTCTGTCGCCTTCACTCGTGATGGAACTACACATATGGGACGCGCAACACGAATTGTTGTTGGTGAAGCAATGGCCCTGTCTACTCCGGAGTGTTGTGCAGAAATGTGAATGCATCGTATAACCTTGTGTTCCTCATTTGGTATCTCTGCGGACTCATCGCTTTACATTATTAGAAACACCTTTTTAAGTACTAGACTCAATTTACTGCAGACGCTAAAGTTTTGTCGCTCAGTTGGAGAGAATCCTAATTTGCATTTACCACCAACTAGCCCGGTGAGTAATGCAATACGGCACAAGTGATGAATATTTTCGTGAAACAGTGTAAGTAGATGAAATTCGTTGTTGATTTACACATGCGGTCCCTTAAGCCCATGGCAACGGAATGAGTTTACAAGACACGGCAAGTCGCTTATCACACAACCCATCCAAGGCTGTCTTAATTGAAGTTCAATCCCTTAACTCTGTACGTCGTGTCATCTTTCACGTGTAATTCTAATAATTTAAATTCAGGAAGAAAAATTGTGAAACCGGGTTCTGTCACGCCCTCCGCATGAAGACGAGGTGGCCGAGTGGTTAAGGCGTTGGACTGCTAATCCAATGTGCTCTGCACGCGTGGGTTCGAATCCCATCCTCGTCGGAATGTTTTTTTTTTGTATTTTCTTATTGGCTTTCATCAATTTTCGATTTATGATAACAGTGATGACTTGGTTGAGGAGACACATCAGAACGGAAAACGTGGAAGCCACTGCGCGGTTAAGCAATTAATGAATAGCAGCAGCAGATTGTGTCAATGTTGATAGCGGGAGTTTTTTTTTTTGTATAATTTTTGTTTTAATTAGCGTTATCATTGTCGCAGTTATTTTCCTTGGGTGTTCAATTTGAAATTGATTTATAGTCATTGATGCTCTAGCAAATAGAGTAGGTAATCAATTATTTTGTATCATTTTCTTTAGCACGAGCGCTTGGTTTGTATTTGCCAACAACCAAAAAAGTGTAAACAGATGTAATTTGACTTGATCAATGCATTTACATTTTAAATATTATTTCATGCAAATGCTGACCAAGATAACAATTTAAGGGGTCTGTGTGTAGAGTCAAATTTTGAGTCACGTAATCGAGCATATTGGCGGGTATCTGGCTAATAAATGCCCTACGCCAAACAATTGGTAGCGTGCGTGTGTTTAGATCAGACAATTTTCTTCGTGTGACGCAAATACCCATTGAGTACGTCGTGTGTGCACACTTGTAAAAATCTAAAAAAGTCGACATTTAAAGTTCCTAAATTCTTAGGAATTATTCAAAAACAATTGTAAAGAAAGCAACACGTATCCATTCATTTATAAAAGATAGGCATATAAGAGATACCCGAATGAAATACAGTGGACTCCCCCTAAGTCGAATTGTCACGGGATACCAAAATTTGTTCGAGTTAGAGAGAGTTTGACTTGGGGAGAGGTTTTTATATGGAAAGTTGAGCGAAATGTATGTAAAATATGGCGAAAAAGTTCGAGTAAGGGAGAGTTTCGACTTAAGGAGACTTCGACTTAGGGAGAGTCCACTGTAGTAATAAGTTAAAAGTTGCAAAATTCCACCCTTCGTGGTGAATTTCCATTGTGGGCTGTATTTGCTGTCTCTCTTCCTCTCATAAGGCCTTATGCGTTGTCAATTTTTTGACAGGTAGGTGGATTTCCTAGTTGAGGCAAGAGCGGGACAGTTGCAGAAGAGGTGCTTGATCATCATCTTCCTTTCTCCTCTTCTTATAAGCTGCTCCTTCAAATGTCGTTAGAGAGGAGGACTAGTCTCATTGCGTGAAGTTGTCCAGTGATTATTTCTACTGAAGTGCTCATTTTGGATCTCAGGCTGTTTGTTCTTTTTGGGTAAAGATGCGGCCAGGTCTGTTTTGAGTTTCGTTTTCTCTGTGTATAGATTATTTTGGGGGTACAGATCTTGAAGGTAGCTATAGGGGTACCTATGTTACAAGAGAGTCCATTAACAGGCAGTCTTGATTTGATTTATAGTCATTGATGCTCTAGCAAATAGAGTAGGTAATCAATTATTTTGTATCATTTTCTTTAGCACGAGCGCTTGGTTTGTATTTGCCAACAACCAAAAAAGTGTAAACAGATGTAATTTGACTTGATCAATGCATTTACATTTTAAATATTATTTCATGCAAATGCTGACCAAGATAACAATTTAAGGGGTCTGTGTGTAGAGTCAAATTTTGAGTCACGTAATCGAGCATATTGGCGGGTATCTGGCTAATAAATGCCCTACGCCAAACAATTGGTAGCGTGCGTGTGTTTAGATCAGACAATTTTCTTCGTGTGACGCAAATACCCATTGAGTACGTCGTGTGTGCACACTTGTAAAAATCTAAAAAAGTCGACATTTAAAGTTCCTAAATTCTTAGGAATTATTCAAAAACAATTGTAAAGAAAGCAACACGTATCCATTCATTTATAAAAGATAGGCATATAAGAGATACCCGAATGAAATACAGTGGACTCCCCCTAAGTCGAATTGTCACGGGATACCAAAATTTGTTCGAGTTAGAGAGAGTTTGACTTGGGGAGAGGTTTTTATATGGAAAGTTGAGCGAAATGTATGTAAAATATGGCGAAAAAGTTCGAGTAAGGGAGAGTTTCGACTTAAGGAGACTTCGACTTAGGGAGAGTCCACTGTAGTAATAAGTTAAAAGTTGCAAAATTCCACCCTTCGTGGTGAATTTCCATTGTGGGCTGTATTTGCTGTCTCTCTTCCTCTCATAAGGCCTTATGCGTTGTCAATTTTTTGACAGGACGCAACAAACGCAACGGATTCTATGGGCTTGAGCCTTTACAGCGAAGTAAGACTTCTACCTCTCTTGCCCCTTAAAATGTTTGACAACTGTTTTTTATATCGTTTTCTTGAACCAAATTAACCAATCAGAGGATGGCATTCACGTTATTTCGTGGATAACCGTAAAATATTCATGAATATCTGCCAAAAAGCCACCCAAATTCGATGGACTAGGCCGCAATCACCTGCAAAGTCGTCCATCTCTGTGATGCCTGAAACACAGTAGCGCGTTTGAGCCAGCGATAAGGGATAATAGAAATATCCAACTTGTACCTCCCTGGCCCCATGATTAAATCTGACAGCGTTTCTTACACGCTTTTTGTCCCGTGTCTTGGAATACGTGTGAGCTTTTGAGAACAGCTGTGGAGAGGTAAACGAACGAACAAAACTTATGTTCATGAAGTCGATTCATTAAAACTTTGAGCAAGTTTCAATCCGAGATACTAGGATATAATTAATTAATGCACAACATAGTGTGAATATTTGCATATTAATAAAAATGAATAATACATTCACACGTCAGGTGACTAATAATAAAAATATTATTAAAGAGTGAATCACTTAAAATAAGAAGTTTTGACAACCATTTTTAATGCGTTAGTATTAGTTGCAATATCTTGCCATTGTTTTTATCAAATTGCGTATGCAGCGGACATCATTTTTTGAGTTAATTTGTCAGGTATGGCTTATGAATAGCCTGTATACATATGTAGGGAATTTTGAAATTAGCACTTTTGTGCACCACTGTCGTAGATGTTCAACTCATATTGTGAGTCAGTTATTTAGCTGCAAATGAATTATGTATGTTCGATCATCCGATCAGGTGAACGGCCTGAGAACTCTCCACTCATTTGTACATAACAAGTGCATAAAAGATCTGCCAACTCAGCAGCAGCGCCCATTAAACGGATTACCATACACTCGTAGTGTTTTGTTGTTTCTTTTTCTCCACATACGCCTACACATACTCGATAATTTATTTGAGATAAAATAGTTCCAGGTAATTGCGCATTACAATACATCTTTATTGACTAAAGTCCACATAACAATGTAAGCAATTTCTCTTAAAAATACGAGTCAACTTTTGAACACCTTCCGAACAACATACCCATGTATGTTACATGGGTCGTACATGGAATGGGAGCAAATTCAGAAATCTGACGCCATTTTTCCCAAAAAATTCACGAATCTGCAACCATTTCCCACTTAAATCTACGAATCGGCCGCCATTGCGTGGTGGATCCATGGTTTGTGTAAGAGGATTTGTGAATTACAAGGGAATACCAATACCTTTGCATTTTTCTCCGGTGTGGACCAGGGAAAAAAAATGGCTGAAGTTGGATAGCTCTATTATCCCTTATCTCTGGTTTGCGCTGGCGTTGTCTTTGAACGCACACAATTCAATGGCCATGCACAAAATACTGCGTTAACCTGCGTTAGTTAAAAAATGAGAGAGATGAGAGGATCGTAATAAAATGTAAAACGTAAGTCCATCGCATTTCATTTTCAAACAGGTTGGATATTTTTGACAGAGAGGTGCGCTGTGAGAGAGATTTTCTCCCAAATTGAGAGTATGTTGTGTCAACTGTCATTTGAGAAATGAAAACAGCTGATTAAAAATAATTTAATAACAAAAGTAATTAATTATTAAAATTATTTAATAATTTCAAATGGGTCATATTTGCTGTCTCTCTCCTTCTCATTAGGGCTTATGAGTTGTACATTTTTTGACAGAATGCAGCAACAACGCAAATGTCAAATCTATCGGTTTGGGCCTTGAATCTTAAAATCCAGTTTATAAGACAATTCTGCGAAATAAAATTTCCGACACTTATTTTTGCTTTCATAGCATTTTGACTAGAGTGTCATTCTTTGCTCTATTTAAACGACGTGCAGACTTCTCCACTTGACTTACTTTTATGGCACCCGCTTGCAATCTTTTTGTGCATGATATGACGTAAAGGACAAGTCTGGAGATGTTGATACAATCTCAGACTCCAACTGGCTTGTGCCAACATCTTAGTAATAATGCCTGCAACGAATTGGTTAAGGGAAATAATCCTAAATGGTATGAGACATAAGATTCCTGTTGTTGAAGCCAGGCTATTTTGGTTTAACTTCATTGTCAACTGGTTTCTCTCAAACATTAAACCCCACATTTTTTTTTAATTGATTTACCTTTTTCAGTGTTGCACCGTCTTTACCGTAGCTATTAAGCTTCTGCGCAGAAACTCTCCCTTTTCCAACGCGGTTTGTTGAAAATGTTTTGGCTATTTCGGGATTTTCTTGGATCAATCTGATCAGTATTTCCTTTGGTCTCTCTAACTCAACAGTGTTTTTGTATTTAATTTTTAAACTATGAACACAGGGTGATACGAAAAACAACAAAAACCTTCATAAGTGATTGGCACATTTCATTATTGATATGCTATGACAATACATTTAAAATATATTTATTATGCAATTAAAAAATTTATTTTATTTTATTATTTTTCAACAGATTTTCAAATTGTGAGATTTCATGAAATTTCTCCAAATCTTCCAAATCCAACCTCTCAAGTTTCGCCATATAGGATTTCGAAACCTCTCGATTTCATGGAAATCTAGTTGAAGCCCCCATGAGTTCATCCGTCCGTGAGAGGTTGTCAAACCGATCAAGACAACACACTAAATTTCAGTACATTTTGATAATTTTGGTTCTCTATATTTTTTCAAATGTTCTCAACACTATCAATTCCTTTCAGCAAACAGCTCCTTGAGTGCTAATGACATTTGAAAACAACTCAAACTAGATGGAACATCATTTAAAGGCTTCAATAAGAATTCATCCAAAGTGCGCGATTTCGGTTCTGTGGGAACATAGCATTACATGTACATGTCAATGTACTGAATGAGAAGAAAAGGACAAAGTATTTGTATATGTCAGAACATATGTAATTCGAAAGTCAATTTGTTTTATTTTGTAGGGAAAAATAAACTTTTGATTGATAACATCTCTGTAATACTTCATTTCTGTTTCGAATCATTCGGAAATCAAAATACAAATTTATTCGAATGCGACGTATTTTCGAATGAAGGTAGGTAGGTAGAAAGTGGTTAATGCACTTAGGCCAAACTAGGCCCATTGTCCGCCCCGTGGGTGTTTCAAATTATAGAGGAATGCGTGAATTATGACAGCCAGCCATTTTTCTCACTAAATTTGAATAGCGTGCGTTAGGATTGTCGTAGAAGGAGCATGTAGGTGGATTTCCTAGTTGAGGCAAGAGCGGGACAGTTGCAGAAGAGGTGCTTGATCATCATCTTCCTTTCTCCTCTTCTTATAAGCTGCTCCTTCAAATGTCGTTAGAGAGGAGGACTAGTCTCATTGCGTGAAGTTGTCCAGTGATTATTTCTACTGAAGTGCTCATTTTGGATCTCAGGCTGTTTGTTCTTTTTGGGTAAAGATGCGGCCAGGTCTGTTTTGAGTTTCGTTTTCTCTGTGTATAGATTATTTTGGGGGTACAGATCTTGAAGGTAGCTATAGGGGTACCTATGTTACAAGAGAGTCCATTAACAGGCAGTCTTGTGACACGTTTAGCGATTTCATCCGCTTTGCAGTGGATGGATGGCCAGGGATGTCCTTATGACCTCGCACCCGCACAGACGAATGTTGAAAACTCAGCGGATATCCCTTTAAGAGATGCGCGCTACTATTTTCGAGTTTATAGATAACGATTCCAATGATTTGATTCCTGCCTGGCTATCCGTAAAGATACAGACATCGCCGTCGAATCTCACGTTCCACCTAAGCCAGGACAGCGCTTCGCCACTACTTCTGTTTGGAAGATGCTGCAGTGATTTGGTATACGAACGGCTTTGAGAAGATGTAGACACTAGAAAACGTCGCTTCCTCCACCATCATCCGTTTCGGATCTATCGGTGTAAAAATCCACGGCTATACCAAGGGGTATGTTTCGATGTTGGTATCCTTGAAGTGTCGTGGTGAAGTGTAAGTCAAGTGTAACGAGGTTATGTTTTGTTCGTGAAGAAGTCGTTTGAAGTTTTCGCGTGTCCGTAGGGGCAACCGCATCATTGAGAGTAAACCTTTAGACGAACTGCGCAGTTGGTTGCTGTTGCATTTGAAAAAGATATCTAATCGAATGAAGTGAACATCAGGCTGAGTGTGTTACCTACTATAGGCTGCATGTGCGGGAATTTATGATATATTCAGTCAACCGCTTGATCTGGATCTTCTTCTTTATTTGACGTTACACCAACAAGCCTCTCCAACTAGCGCGATCTCTGTCTGAGTGTCTCCAGTTTCGCACGCATTTGTTGCTCTGTTGCGTTGACCCAAAGTTTCGGAGTCGAAAACTCTGATCTGATCGTTTACCGGATGCTTCAGTGTACTATATATAGGATAGTTATAGTTTCGGTTGAAATGGATATTGTACACTATTTACTGCCAGAAATAAAGTCTTCGTCTGCATCGTCGTGTCGGACAAGAAACTAATATACAAAAAATAAAATAATCGGTGTCGTAGAGAATAAATAGAAACACACAAATCAACGTACACATACTGTGTTACATACATATCTCTGAACGTTTAATGTTAATTCGTATAAGGTTGTATTGAACAGCACTAACGGTTTGGTACGTCGTTCTGCATTGTGCATTATGTGCACTTGTTGTTGTGTCTGAGCCTCTAACCATAATCCATTAAAAGTCCAGATGCAGAAAGAAGTGTGTTCACAGTTCACTGATGTCAAAACAACGTACAATTCGAGCTAAAATATCACATACCTACTGACAATTGAAATAATAAACAGATGCGAGTTTATGCTGGTGAATGAAAGTAGTTAGCTTAAAGTGACTGAATTCATTAGTCCGCCACTCGCACCTATGCTTGATTGAAATTCAAGGAAAAGTGCTAAAAGGAATTTCTTTACTCGATTAGATGGATGTAACCAAGAAAGTCGACATGCGTAGCCACCTCCAGTGGTGTTACCCTATTTTTTAAAGAAAATTCATTGACATATAGCAGCCGAAGTGTAAATACGTAAGTGAAAAATTAATGTGTGGAACCTATGAACGAGTGCATCATTTAGTTAATTGGATTAAAATGGAGCCTGTACGTGTTAAAGTATACTCTCAGTCAACTAAATTAGAGGCAAGTACATTTTCCCGAAAAAGAAAGCTTCATATTGCCAGAAATGTGTTCATAACTACGTGCCGAAGGCCGGATAGGATCATTGCATTTTATTGAATTTTCGTGACAACAACTCTGCGGACGGTAACATGAGGTGTAAGTCACGGAATATGGGTAGAAGTTCAGTGCTCCGGGACGACGCACGATAAGAACTTTCAATTTTCAGACAGTCCCATAGTAATCAGCACTATCGCTAGCTCAACAAAAACGTTGTTTTTAGCTTATGCCTAAAAGTATGCAACAGTAAATACATAGAGTAAGCTTCTCTGGGGTTGAAACTAGTGACAGTTCCAAATAAAAATGTGTGTATTCAATCATGCGTGGGAAATGTGTTAGATTACATTAATTAAATATATATTTAGAACCTCAAAGTAGATAATAGTGATAATTGAGAGAAGCAACTGCAATAGTAACACTTGTAGCAGGAAGTAACACGACGAAGTGCGATAAGAGAAAAACTAAAAGTGAAAAGGATGTCGTTACTGCAGCGGAACGTTAAATGTACATCTAGTGAGTTCGGGATGAGACGGTCGATAAGCATAATGGTCATTGTATTTGTGATAGAACAACCCCTGCAGTGAATTGAATGCTTATACCTTTTGCTGTTGTATTGTTATTCCTCTCCTTCTGGCGCTTTAATCTGGATGAACCAGGGGATCAAACCAGTTATTCAGTACATTGTAGTTCGAGTTGTGATTTTATCAACCGCGCACGGTTACCCTTCGTCGAATGGACTAACACCAATTTAATTTTTTGTGATTTCTCTTTAATTTTTCATCCCCCTGTAATGCTCATTTTTTTATGCACCAGCAGTTGAAATATAATATATTAGACTTCGAAGGTACACGAAGTTCGAGTCAATAAACGAGTTATATATATATATTAATTATGGTTCGCTTTATTATTCGATCAACTATAAACGTAAACATTTATTCCGTAAGAAATAAAAGTCAAAAAACAGGAAAACAATTTATTTTCCCGTAAATCTAAGTAAAACCAGGATGACAAAAGTCTACGTACACCAGTTGCGGCTGTTTTCTTTTTGTGTGGTAAAGTTCTGCAATTATTTTTCTTTTGTTTGCATTTTATTCAGTTGTGTTCTTCTAATAAGTCAGTGTGGAACTATGAGTTTTTTTAATAAATATTTACTGAATTGTGCACTAAATGCAGGGAAGTTTCCACTGACCTGCGGAAACTGGTTATAAAACATGGTTCTGAAGGAAAATAATTACGGGAGATTGCAAAACTTATTGGAAGACCACACTATACAGTGCAAACAATAGTAAATAATAATATAACGACCGGATCATTTAATCCTTAGCCCCGATCTGGACGTTTTTTGGCTCGAACTAGTGTACGAACGTGTCTAGTCTAGTGTACGTAGACTTTTGTCACTAAGTGTATATGACCTGTCTTATTATTCAAGACCTTACGAGCTGTAATTAAATAAATATTACATGTGAAATTCAGACTCATCTTCCGCTCTGAACCTGTGGGGTAACGTTATAGAGGACGTGCACGTGCAAGGTGGCGCACACAAGTCGAGGGGGACCTCAGTCGGATTGTTGTGCGAAACTGGAGACAGTTGGTGAGTGATCGGACGGCTGGAGAGGCATGTTGACTGAGGTCCAAGCCCACAGCGGAGTGTAGCGAGATGAAGAATTAAGTCTCATCTACTTAATGAACCCATTTATTCACAGACAGTCAACGCACACCCAAGCCGTTTCGTTTATACATTTCCACTGAAAGTGAACACTGAGCGAAGTCGAAATTCAATTTTTACATACATTTTTACATAGGACAATGATTATCGTGAGGTCCCACAACTGACCACTCAGGGCCGTTTAACTAGAACCACATCACTGTCATCCAAGAGGTGAGATGGGTTGGTCCGGCAAAAAGAGGATAGAAAACTGCGACATATACAGTACATACTCGATTAACGCAGCTAATAGAAATAAATGCTGTTTCAATTACCGAGGCTGTTGCACTTACCGGGCCACATTTCTATTAAATAAGAAATTACGCTCTATGTGGTTATGATGTATCTGTAGAGAAAACGGCAATGTGATATAAAAAAAACCCCCATTTCAAATGGAAAAACGCATCATTCAACACATTTTATTTAAATCAGAAAACGAAAGCTTGGCACATATACAGGGTGGAACTAGTACAGGAAATACAATAATATGCTAACAATTAAGTTTGTTTCATTTATTATGGCTTTGTTAGCAAGTAAAGTGTGGTCCAAAGAAAGAAAAGTTTTCCGATAATTATCTTAATATTTTTTATTCTGACAATTATGTGTGGAACAAAATATCGGTTAAGTGCTCGTCACGGGTTTGGTGGCATACCTCAACCCGATGGTCCATATTTTCAAAGACTCTGAGACCTAATTGAGGTTCAACGTCGTGCCAAATTATCTCATCCTTTAGCTCTTGAATTGTTCTTGGCTTAGTGTGGTTAATTTTTTCTGGATTACTTGGTTCATATTCACTTTAAGTGCTTTAGTCGTTCCCGGATTGTTGACATAACACCGGTCCATCACGGTTCCCCTCAAAAAAAGTCCAAAGGGTCAAATCGCAGCTCCGAAGCGGCCAATTGACATCTCCAAGACGGCTGATAATACGACTTGGGAATTTGGTGCGCAAAAGATCGATTGAGGCATGGGCTGTGTGGTAGAGGTGGAGAGCTATCGATAGGACTATCGACTATCGCCCATAGTTTTTACTATCAGAAAATATCAATATAATTTGTTAATGCTCTGTGATACATGAAAGCAATTAACAGCTCAAAAACCAGAATATTTAATTTCAAATGCACAAGATTAACCCCGATCTGAAACTAAACAGTTCTCATCTCCAACTGTCAATAACTTGAATTTAAAAAGGGGAATACGCGTTTTCAAATGACCAATTATAGTAATAACGTAAACATGTTGACAACTGTCATTCATTCGTGGACTTGCAGTCGGTGAGTAATTTAGTTGTTTATTTATTATTTTTTTTAAATGAAAGAATGGATTGATGTCTAGTTCACGAAGCAGAAGGTATACAAAATATTATTCAATGTATTTTTGCAAGAAATCTTCAGATGGCAAATTGTGCAGTAAGGACTGTAATACTAGCGGTAATACAAACAATTAAACGAGTTCATCCGAATTCTTATGAGAATTCAAATATTAAGGCTGAACGTGTTTTATCGAGCTTACGAGAATGTTGTGTCAGAAAGCGGCAGCCTCAGTTTTAAATTTCGTAAAGAATGCCCTACTCAAATGGTTTGAAATATAATTTTCAAGAAAAATATGAAATTACTGTAGATAAAATGCCTAGAAAAGATGAATTACTTGAGGAACTAATCGTATTAGTTTGACAAAAATGGGATATAAATTTAAAAAAATTGTTTCACAAATGTCAAAAAGCCCTAGTGACTGGGTAGTAGCTCTACCTAGAAATTCATGCTCGCGCTTTTTTACTTTCCGTGACTTTTTTACTGTCTGTGAAAATCCAACGCGCGACCGCCCCATTTCGACTTTAACATATGACTTATATGTATCCCACTGAAAATGTCAAAACCCGAACGCCTGAACGCGCCGTTGCGATATGGGTATTATAGTTGATCTCGATTTTGATTCTGCAAATCTATGTACCTACAGTCACTCAATCTCATATTCGTACAGTAGATAAAAAGCTGTATTCAAGAACCACAATAACTTTTAGTGTTATTTGGTTGTGAAATCAAAGATCTAATGTACATCTACTGTCAAATACAAAAAAAAGCACCATCCTTCAGCAAAAACACATTTCATCACAAAAAAACGAAACAAAAAAAATTAACAGCGTATTCGTACATATAACATTTCATGACACAAACAAAGAAGTTGCAGAGCCTATGAACGGTATCTTCCAGGCAACTCTACCATTAAATCCATGTTCCCGAATGAAATTTCTTAGGGTTTCGGTACAGAATTTGTTGCTTAGTTTCTGATGCAACTTTTCCGCAAGTTTTAGTGCACAAGTTTGTGGACTTTTTTTATATTTTACACATGACAACACGTTTATCAGGACTGTTAAAAAAATTCGCGTGTGGTGTTTCTCGGCTTATTCTCTATTATATTTTTCATTTTGTATCATTGAACTAGTGATTGAACAATAGAATATGGTCTGTCAATTAAGTCTGATATTTCCTTTAAGGACTTACCATCGGTATGCTACTACTAACAATCATTTCTTTTAATTTCAAAGGACTTGTGATGCTGTTTCCTTCCCATTTTGTAAATTTCTTTTTTTTCGAATTCATATCACAGAACCAAATAAGCAAACGTTTAGAGGACAGAAACACATTTGATATATTATTTAACAGTTACTTGTCCTAATCCTCATATTGCGAATAAAAAACACTGTTCGAATATGAATTTGATCTGATTTTGTAGATAATTATTTTCAAGGGAACCACAATGGTTTTAAGACATTATGTATCTGAATTTGAATGTAATGATTAAGTAAAGCTTCAAATTTAAGGGTAAAAAGGAGAGTTTTGGTTATAAAGAGTGTTAAGACAATTACGAGCCTTCTGTACGAACATGGATTTGATTGACTGCACGTTCCAATGTGCGTGTCACTTTTTAAGAGGACAGCACAATAAGACCACTAGTCAAAGGCACTGGATACAGCCATGGCCTTAATGATAGCCACAGATGTTCAACCACTCAAAGTTATCCATGAAAGGATTTAGGAGTTTCCAATCCATGCCCACCCGTATGATCCAAAGTTTGTTTTATTGTTCGAGCATCTTCGGTGGAGCCTGAAAGGACTTTCCAGCCTTATTTTTGAATAAGAATGGTCCAATGAGGCTTACGGCCACAGCAGTCACATTCTCATCTGTGCGCATCTTACGGCGACCATGAATGTTGTCCACTCGCATACCAGTCACACGAACTGTTTGCTCAAACTTGCGTACATCAGTCGCGTAAGGTGCTCATTGCGGCCAAAACTTCTTTCAAAAAACGCTCTGTTTGGGCTACCCGACACTCACTTTGAAAATAAGTTGTCAATATTTCCCAACGTTGTTCAGGCGTAAAGCGACTCATTTCGTTCCGGGGAGGTATAATACTGACTTTCTGTCAAGATTTCGAGCGGGAAACAGCTGCCAGTGTCAAAATATCCTACGACTGAAAAAAAACCACTAGAAGGCCCTGTGTACATACATACTGTCAGTCAGTATGTGTCAGTCAGTCAGTGTAAAAGAAAAAAAAGCAACATTAGATCATGGCGTGATCTAATAAATTCATCGCCAGGTAACAGCTTTCAGCAGAATTCTCAAATCCCCTGGAACAGGTCAATACGAAGAAAATATAAACTTCATAAAAATGAAGTGAAATACGAGCGTGTCCCAAGAACAACTTCCCACGAACGACACCTTTCTGTCTTAACGATTGAAAAATATTCCTCCACGAGGTAATGCTCTGTTTGCTTCAAAAGAATTACGAAAAGTAAACAAAGCTTACCTTGAAAACCCGAACACACTTTATGTCATTCCTCCTAGAAGATGACACGACGGACGGGTCAAAGTCTCGCGCCGGTTGTGTGCTCACAACAGTGAGAAGAAAGCATATTTTCACTTTCGGCGCGGAAGTAACCGATATGTGATATAAAAAATTTTATTTACCGACGAGGATGGGATTCGAACCCACGCGTGCAGAGCACATTGGATTAGCAGTCCAACGCCTTAACCACTCGGCCACCTCGTCATCTTGAAAACGCTTGGACAGTCATCCGTTTTCCATTTTTTCAAGGGTTCGATTACGGTTTTTGTGCTTGAACCCATCACAAATCAAGCAACAATCGAATGTTTCTCGAAAGGCACCACCAATTTATCATGGACCAACGATGTTTGTCGCACACAAACACACAAGTGTTGTGTGTGCATTGAACCTGCTAATTATTCCGGTGATATGTAAAGAAGGTGAAAAAAGACCTCACAGCTGACTTTTATTTTCTTTTTACTCTTATCATTAATCATAACTGGGGCAAGTTTTTGACAGTCGCTTTCAACACCTCTTTATATCGCCGACCCCGAGATGGTAATCAATTCTATCGCCACAATTGAAAAGGGAAACTTTGGGTTAGTCTCGTTGGCGCGAAAATTAATGAAATGTAAGAATCAAATTATACTCGTAGATTAATAGATGTTTGCTATTGAAAGTCTGCTGCTGCGTGAAGGTGCTGCGAGTCGTGTGTTGGAGTTTAACCGAGGAGACGATTGGGTTTCACTTGAACTCTTGTTAGAATTTGCTAAGGTTTAGACTGAGGCGTCTGTCGGAGCGTTACAATCGAATTTGTAAAGAGTATTTATGAGAAGATACATTTACCCCATGGTGTAAAGACAACAAAGCTGTTCAGCACACCTTGTTTTTCTAACACTTTGACTTTTCGTGGAGAGAACAAATTAATGGAATTGATTATAAAATCACACCCAAATTTAAACAATTTATTGATGAGTAGTAAGCGAAGCATTTGCATAAAGTATGAAGTCTTCGATTTCAGATTTCTGAATTAGATTTCTAATTGTCACTCACCTGCATACAGTAGAAACTCGATAACGTAAACAATTAAAAACCAAGGGAGTTCACTTTTGCGAAGGTCAAATTTGAATTAAAGATTATGGCAATCCCACTGCTGATTATCATTTTAAATCGTCTTAAAACGTAGTCATTCTTATAAGGGCTGTCATGTAAGCTACCTGGTATCTACGAAATGATATACAAAGGGATCTAGGGATCGCAACCGTGGACGAAGAAATAAAAAACTTCGTGAGGAAGTTAAGAATTCGATTTCATGGTCATTGTTACCACTGGACGTGAGAAACCTCGTGCGCCTTCTCCAACGAATGAAACCGTTCGATTTAGCGCAATGAGTATAGACAGCTATAAACGGTACCAGCAAATTTTATAGAAAATCTACCTGCCTCGCGCGTAAAAAAAATTAAGTTAAGACTACTGGATAGGAAAACCTAGTTGTAGTAAACAACTAAAACAATGGGAAAGGTGTGATTAGTCAGTAAGAATCACGGGTATCATAGTGTCTTATTGAAGATTCACATCAATTACAATACATACAATAATTCATGTCACGAGAAAAAAGATAAACAGGATTAAGAATAAGTAAGCTGGTGACATTCTATATTTAAATTTAAAAAAAAAATAGAGTCGTTGTATATGCTCAATGGACATATAAAATAAAAATTAAGCTTTGGGTGGGGTGACCCTCAAAAGCAACTTCATACAAAATTAAGTACCAAGTTAGTTCACAGAAAATGTAACTCAAAAGCAATGAAAAGTAATTCCTGAAAAATGCAGTATCAATTATTAAAAGCAGAAGATACAAATTATACCTGAATATGAGAAATTATAGATTCTAAAACAGAAAGGTTAAAACCAAAAAGCCACATTTTAGCTCGTTTCATAAACGTTCCAGGTATTGATGTTGACCTGATCGACTGTGGGAGTTTATTAAAGAGCTGTTGCGATAAAATAGAAAAGGATACGCAGTGGTACGGAATACGGGTGCAGATAACATGTTTCAGAAATTTCCCCGTAAATTATAATTATATTATTAAAAAAGCAGTGATTAGAGCTTTGGAGGGAATTTCTCAGCGAACCCTCCACAATTTGGTAGACAGCATGCCAAATCGACTTTTTAGTTTATTTGAAAATCGGATCAGCTCTATACTGCTTATGTATGTGCATTTTTAGTTTCCTATACTTAAACCTTATTTTTAAAAGTGGCTATAAAATTATGTAACAGGTAAAACTTCCTTTTTGGTGGTTTTACTAATGTCAATAAAATGTCTTTACATGTAAGCTTTAAACGTTTGTTTAATTAATTTTTTTTGAATGTCAGAAGAAATATATGCGTACTGACATCCCTTCTATCGACATAAATTGAATTTTTTGGGGTGGGGGGCCTGGTCAACTTTTCACTTCCAGAGATGACTTCTGTGTCGTGAATGATTTTTTTTCTCTTAGAACGTGTTTGCAAAATTCCATCCCATCTTAGTATCAGACACAAGAAGACACAACGGCATACAGTTTGCTTGGATCGCGAATAATTATACCTTTCATCATCTTAATCCCCAAGTGATTGCACACAAATTAGACAACGTGTTACCGAATTCAATAGATCACAAGAAGAGTATTACCCCACATATCACGTCCATCCATCACGTTTTATCTAAATTCGAGCAGCACTTAAGCTTCATAAGCATTCAAACTTTCGCTTTCTTCTTCTTAGTAAGATGCGATCATGATTATACAACTTTTCTTTCTTCGATGATATCACATACTTAGATTTTTTAGTGCGACATTTAATAACTTAAAGCACGCAAAGTAAGAGCTTAAGTCCAGGAAGTGGATTATGGGTCCAATTAAAAGAAACAAGTAAAGGGTTGTAGGAAATTAAAGACGATAGTTTTATATAAATTTCAACAATGCCAGACCGAAATCAGCATCTAATATCAGCACCGTCTTACGAATATAATGATTTCATAAGAATGTTAACACATTTTGTTTTTGTTTGTTTCAGTGTTTGACAAATTCAAGGGTAGCTTGTAAAGGGTGGTCCAACCACAATGCACGATGTAGATTGTGAGTCACACCTTACCGTCAAGTTTTCTTGCCCAACTTAATTTAACATTTCTTTGTTTCAGTGTTCGACACATTCAACCAGAGGTGCACAATTGAGCAGCGCGTTACGATTTTTCAAATCAAAATTCTTTTCGTGCACTTCGTGATATTTTTGGTCAACATAATCGACCAAATATATTCACAATCGGAAGAATTATGGGCAAATTTCAGCAAACCGGGTCTGTAGGATATGTGAAAACACCGTTGAAAATCACATGCATCCACAAAGATTGGGGTTTATGGGCTGGCGGAGTTATCTGGCCGTACTTCTTCAAAATTGAGGTCGGCCAAGCAGATACCGTGAACGGTGTATCGCGAGATGTAAACGCACTTCTTGTGGTCAGAAAATAAGGATTTGGACCTGGACGACATGTCATTCCAACAGGATATTGCCACTTGCCACACATCCAACGAAACAATGGCTCTATTGCGCGAGAAATTCAATGGCCGTGTTATCTCACGTCGTGGCGATGTTAATTGGCCGCCACCATCATGTGATTTGACGCCGTTGGATTTCTTTCTTTGGGGATATTTAACAGAAACAATGGACCTCACTAAGCAAAGAACAATTTAAGAGCTCATGGATGTGATGATTCGACACATTAACAACGTTGAATCTCAATTATGACTCAGATTCTTTGAAAATATGGACCATCGGACTGAGGTATGTCACCGAACCCGTGGAGAGCATTTAACGGATATTTTGTTTCACACATGATTGTAGTAGATCCTGCATGCCATGATAGTAAAAAAGATAAGATGATAAGACTTTTTATTTCAATTACAATTATCATAGTGCGTTTCCGTTGGATCAGCTTTTATATAATTTTTTTTCCATGTAATTTTATTTGATTTCAAATATGTGGACTTACTTGCTGGATGAAAGTATTTAAGACTAGCTTAACTAACTTGACCATTTACACATGATTTTGACACTAAACTACTGATCCTGTGCGGGTACTCTAAGCTAATCTAATCTACGTTATAAATGTGCCTTTTGGCTTAATCTACGTTTTTTTCAGTCTTTATGACAATCTTTTATTAATTTTTTTATTTGCCAAGAAAACTTATAAAAAGCTCGGCTACACTTAACTGCTTAAACTACCTCATACTAATTTACCCTAACATAAGACTTAAGAATGGAAATATTTATTTATTACGCCAATATTTAAGAATGGTTTAAGACAAAAAGTTGAAAACTACCGGCCCATATCAAATCTTTCTGCAATCCCAAAATTGTTAGAAAACTTTGTTAAAGATAAGCTTTTTTTCTCGCTTAAAGAAATTATTTCTAGTAATCAGCATGGCTTTGTTCGCGGCAAATCATGTTCTACAAATTTAACTTATTAACAAATTACAGTACCTCACAAAATTGAGCATACACTCACAGCTTAAACATATTTTTATCTTTTTCGCCTTACAAAAAGTAGTTAATTAATAAAACTTAAATGTTCGAATTGACATATTTCAATTGCTTAAAACCCTAAACAAAAATATGAAAATTAAAAAAAAACTTGCTATTTCTAAGCAAAATAAAAAAAGTCACTTCATTTTAACACACAAAATTCAGCATACACTTAAAGTAAATTCGAGTTACGACTAAGACCTAATTTTACTGCGGAACTTCGTAAATTTCATTTTAAAATATTCAAATACCCAACTTTGTCCATAGTATTTTCTATAAATTCGAACTTTCCACAGCCATTTGAAGCCATACAACCCCACAACAGCACAGATCCTCCCCCGTGTTTTATGGTTGACTTTATATTTTTAGCTTTGAGAGCTGTATTTGGTTCCCTCCAAACAATTTGTTTGCCATCAGACCCAAATAAATTTACTGTATATATTTAATTGTTTTGAAAATCGATTACAAGTTGATATACTCTACACTGACTTTGCGAAAGCATTGGATAGAGTACATCATACTTTACTTTTTGCTAAGCTTAAATCAGTAGGTTTCCACTCATCTATGCTGATGTGGATTAAGAATTATTTAAGTAATAGGAAACAATTGGTAAAGATCGACAATTTTATATCGCGCTTAATAGAGGTTACTTCTGGCGTTCCTCAAAGTAGTCATCTCGGCCCGCTGCTGTTTATTTTATTTAATGATGTTCATGAAATATTTAGTTTTTGCAGAGTCTTAACATTCGCGGATGACTTAAAAATATTTGCAACCATCAAACATTTTACTGATTGTATTCGTTTCTAAATGGATATATGTAAATTATTAGAATGGTGTGAACATAATGGATTGGAAAATTGCTGCGCCGTTCTTATATGATTATTTTATCAATGAGCTTCTGCTTCATCGTCTTGAAGAAGATAAAGAGTCATATTTGACTGAAAATTAAATTTCATTTTCACTACATAACTACATTCACTTCACTCAATTTTCACTACATAATGATTATGCCATATCTAAATCTAACTCATTGTTAGGATTTCTAAAGCGGAAAGTAAAGACTTCCAAGATGTTTATAGCTTTAAAAATATACTGCTCGTTGGTCAGGCCTCCTTTAGAATACTCTTCCATTATTTGGGACCCCCATATAGTGTTCAAGAACAAAGATTCGAAAGAGTTAAAAAAAAACTTTACGAGGTATGCCATCCATAAATTAAACATGCTTGACGAACTTCCTCCTTATGACGAAAGATGCAAGATCATTGGCTTACAAACCTAAAGTTCCAAGCCGAAGGCATCTTCAGTCATGTTTATTTGTGACATAATTAATTATCGTATAAATTCATCAGAATTGGTTTTGCTAATAAATATATATGCTCCCCAAAGATCTCTTCGGGTTAGAAATATACTTTTCAATAGAATGCATAGAACAACTTATGGTTGCAATGAACCTATAACTAGGTGCGTAAAAATATTTAATGAACTTTGCAACGAAATTGATCTAAGCTTATCTCGGTTGGAATTTAGAAATTGTGTTTTTTCTTTGGTTTTGGATTAATAATATTATTGTTTATTGAAGTAATCTGTGAGCGCTAATGAAGGATTATGTTAGGTTAGGATATTGAAGAAATCTTAAGCGCTACTGAGGGCATGCAGTAAAAGAACGTTATGTTTTGTGTTTGCCCTGTGATGGTAAAAAAAAGACTATTTTAAATATATCCGTAATAGTACGGACACGTGCTTCAAGGCGTATATGTTATGTATATGCTTAACATATATAATTTACACACCGTGGTGCACCTTTTTTTTTTTGTTATTTATTCATTTTTTAGATTTTATTTTTGTTTTATATATTCTTTCGCAGTGGCGTAGTGGGTAAGTGCGTCGACTCCTACGCAGAGGGTGCCAGTTTTGATACCCGAATTTTTACCAAATTTCATATTTCACGGCTTCACCTCTTTCTAGTCACTGACAATTCTCAAAGAGTATTTCCTGTCTAGAAAAAGCTACTCAACTACGCCGTTCGGAGTCGGCATTAAACTGTAGGTCCCTTCCACTCGTCAAAGAACAATAGCGCGCTGGTTTGGAATAGTTGAGCGCGCCTCAACGGCTTTGTTCCATCTGAAGTATTTCTATATTTCAATATAATTGGCCTGTCTTTCATGGAACATAATATTGGGATACTAAGCGCCAAAGATCAGACTGTTGGAAGAAATCATAGCTCGTGCAATGTGCCTTCTGATCTTAATAATAAAATTATCAGTCCTATTCAAGTTTGCCTCGTTGTACACGACCTCGTTAGGATAGTACTTCTTGTACTCCGGCTCGGGTGTACGATACAACCGTATACAGGTCCAAAGACACTGTCTCTCAAACAACCTCATCTTTTCCATCTGGGAAGGACTCACATTGAACCATACGGGAACAACCGTATGTCATAATTGGCCGAATGAGGGCCATGTAACAGATTACCTTCACCCTAGTATCAAGTTGGCCGCTGTAAAACAACCCTCTTGCCACAGCAAAGGCTTTTTACCTTTTTACAGAGCAATGTCTATATGTTTGTCAAAATACAGATATTGATCCAACAAAATGCCAAGACACCTTACTACACTTTTCACATCCAAAGCCCGTCCCTGCGGGTCAACTATGTCGAACTTTATGCGTGTATCCCAAGATGCCATGTACAACGGGGTCCTGAAAAGGATTTTTTCACACTTTTGGAAGTTGATAACCAACTTCTAGTCGTCGCAAGATCGCTGAATTTGTTCGAACTCACATTGCTACAAGTTATTTATCACTTCGACCTTCTGCCCTGATCCGTACGCTACTATATTGTCGACGTACACAATTAAGTACGGAATGGAACCTATAAGATCTGCAGTGAATATTGAAAACATGATCGGCCAACCAACCGCCCCCAGTTGGAGACCATTTTTGATGCCACATCTCATTCTCTGCGGAATTGAGTTTTCACACTCGACACCAAAAATGAAGTATAACAGAGATAGCTGACTTCACAGCTGATTGCCCCCTAGTCCATCGACGAATTTGAGTGCCTTTTTGACAGGTATTCATGCATTTTTGACGGTTGTTCACGAAATAACGTAAATACCGTCCTCTGATTGGTCAATTTGGTTTATGAACACGTTTTAAAAAACAGTTGTCAAACATTTTAAGGGGAATGAGACGTACAATTCGGGCATCCCTGTTATACTTCATTTCTGCTCGACAGTGTCAGTCTTATGCGGCTTAGTTTGTATAAAGCAGGCTAAGTGTATAATGGCCTCACAAGCGCTGTATGCCACCATGCAGTGAGGGTGTTGCCTCCATAGATGTTTCCATTATATTCATTCTCCAACTTCGTTTGCTGACACACATGTAGCTGTACATTTATAGATTTATAGGACGGAGGTCTCTTTGTTTCTTCCCCGAAGCTATGACTGTGCCCAATTGCGCTGAATTCCACATCTTTGTGAAAGGAAAAGTTGAATTAAGTTTGACAGTCGTTTTATTTGAATTTCTAATTAGCTGGCAATGATTATGTGCAAAGTTGTCATTGTTTCAAATTGAACAAAAAAACGGAATTAATGAGTAACACAAATCGAATCTCTAATAATGTAAAACCTCTTTCGGTGCATGGGGGCAATGAATTCTCTTTAAATCACTGATGCAACCACACTGAACCTTTCAGACTCACAATGTTGTACAAAAACCTCTAATTGACATGTGCACTTTACCAAGAATGTCACTACCAGTCTCTCTAGAAGAACACCACTCTTCCAGCAGACCCTTCAGATTATGTTAATTATTCTGTCGGTCAAATTAATTGGGCGCCAATTTGTGAGCCGAATCTCAGTCGTGTAGTTAGGACGGAAATATCTATGCGTGCACCTTAGAATGTCATCGGCTTTGTTAGTGGTCCAAATTAGATGCTTTTGCAGAACGAGAGTACACGATGTCTGAGCGACTGGGATTATTTGACAATCAACAGTCATACATCAACCTTTGAGATGGAATGCATGTGACACAAGTGCAGACGCAGGATTACGCGACTGTAGAAATGTGATGAAACAAGGCAGACGCGGGATTGCCACATGAAAGTGAATTAAACGAATATTTCTGTGCATTGACATGTTCAATTATTATTAGGTGTTAGGTCTTGTGCTTGTTCTAATTGGAGGTTTTCGATTGAGACGATGACTAATTCAAACACACAGCCACATCCCAGCCAGACTGTCACTAATTCCTTGAGCATGCACATCATCCGACCAACTCCAGACAAATAAACATCGCAAAGAAAGTAGGGATTGAGACAACTTTAATTGGCAACACGGAAGGAACTAAAACTAGTTGATTTTCAGTTTAATCTTTCCGATCGCGTGTTTGGTCCCATTCAGTTGCATTTACACTTTTGAAACGCTTTGACTCGGCCGTCTGTGGGACTTCGCCACCGCATCAGACGTTACTAATTGCCCTCTCTCGGCGAACACGCTATTTTTACAGCCGTGCATCTATGAATACTTTCCCAAACGGAGATGTCTCTCGAGTGGATTTTCACGCGATGTCATTACTCCATCAAACCACGTCAAGACAATAAAAGTCATCCTCTCGCCGGTGGAAAAACAAAAATTAACCCGGCCTGATTGTGCAAACAAACGTATCCCCTCGCGGATCTCGTTCATCTTCAGAGGCGGACAATCAAAAAATTTCTGAGCAATTTGATGCAATAAATTTAGCTAACTAGAGAGTGCATTTGCGGGTGCCTTTACGGCTGCCATTAGAAAAGTCTGTCGTCTGGAACGCCGATTGTTCCTCTTAATTGCCATGTTACGGTTGTATATTTGTGAACGGGGAAATTGGTTTTATCTCCTGATGTTGATCTTTATTGTTCTATGAGATGCATGAAATGTGCACGTAGACTAACTAGTTACCATTTAGAGTCTAAATTGCATGTCAATTCCTTCCGATTCCGTGGTCGGCATTGACATCTTGTTTGGGGCGAAACAATCTTGCGATCAGAGCTGCCTTTGTAAAAAAACATTGTGGTTTATCAATCTGATTGTCGGAGAGAAAGCTAAATTGAGTACAGAAAGATGTCATAATGATAAATCAACGAATCATTTGACGTCTAAGTGAGGAAGAAAGAATTGCAAATTGAGATCCTGAAATGGATTCATGTTTGTTTTTCCTATCTTTGCTGATTTGGGCGATACTAATTAGGGCGGCAATGCGGAATTAGTGGCATCGACTGTCGGCAACATAAATTTTCGTCTGTATACAGGGTGGGTTAGGTTAGGTTAGGTTTATGTGATTGCCACAACTGAAGCAGTTCTGACCCACTTAGATCTTGATTGGATCCATTGTGATACCACTAATCGGCAGCTTACGTGCCGGTTCCTCTTTGGGTACTAACTAAATAAAACACCTGAAGATGCCAACTGGTATGCTAGTGGCATATCCTGGATGATGCTAGGTTACAGCCAATTGGTATTTTTTTATAAATTTTGCTATGTCCAGAATTTTGATCGCAGACATTTCCTCAAGGCTATTGAATGAATAGATGTCTAGCGTGTTTTTCCGTGTCCTTACAAGCGCTGAGCAGATGCCGAGGTAGTGAGGTATAGTTTCTTCTTCCTCTTCGTCCCTACAGCTCCTACAAAAGTCATTGTAGGGGGTTCCCATTCTCCACCAGTGATAATGCCAACTAACTACATTGCTGATTTCCTTTCTATTTAGATCCAGGAGAGCGATTGTTTTTTTTTTTTTGAATTTATTGAAGGTCATGTTAGGGATATTTTTCCACTTGACCTCTATACACTGATGACTGCCGCAAAGGGAGCCATTACGATCTCCCAATCCAAAAACTGGCACCCCAGCCCCTATGGCCATGCATGTATTCTTGATAGACTTCACATTGAACAAATAGAAAGCGACTACTCTCTCCCCACCATTGACTTCGAATACCCTTCAAAAA
This sequence comes from Eristalis intricaria, assembly GCA_964034865.1. Classification (NCBI taxonomy): domain Eukaryota; kingdom Metazoa; phylum Arthropoda; class Insecta; order Diptera; family Syrphidae; genus Eristalis; species Eristalis intricaria. The sequence continues at coordinate 93,853,049 of OZ035873.1, forward strand.
ATACTTCCCAACAGAGGCGGAGTGGAGCTCAAATGAATCCATCACTAACTCGGGTTCCATCCATGTTTAACAGACGGGTCAAAGATGGACAAAGGAACAGGCGCGTGTATCTTCTCCGAATTGTTAAACATGCACTGCTCTATCAGATTACCTGACCACGGTAGTGTTTTTTAAGCGGGGGTCCTTGCGGTCAAAGAAGCGGCCATATTGATATCATTGGTGGAAATACCATCAGCTGATATTACCTTCCTAATTAACAGTCAAGCGGCCATAAAGGCAATAGCGGCTAAAGAATTCAAGTCCAGGCTAGTCGCAAGCTGTCGCGAAGAGCAGTTCTTGGCACACAGCATTCGATTACTCTGTGCTGGGTCCCATGTCACAGGGAGATAACCGGAAACGAGGTAGATGATGAACATGCCAAGAATCCGAAACATACCTCGAAGTCAGGAGCTTTCATCATCCGGCGAGTGAGAAGATAGGAAGGGTTTTACCCCTTGGGCATCACAATGGGTCCAATAGGACCTCAGGGGGCGCGGTCCCACCGCGTCAACTCACTAACCTAACCTAACCTAGCCCTGAAGTCCTAAAAGTATCCATTGGTGGCGTTGATGGCATCTGTAAGTAACAAAGTGTTTATTACTTGAAGAGAGGGGTATGGAGTGTCCTGATTACTTGCCATTGGCAAACCCACCCCTGTTCCAGCTAGCTCGTCGGCCCTTTCGTTGCCTGGAATACCACTATGCCCAGGGACCCAGCATAGGGTAAGGATGCATCTGACCGCTATCTCCTTAAAAGATAGACGGCAAAGTTTTACCATTTTTGATTTGATTGATGGTGTATCCAGAGCCTTGATGGCCGTCTGGCTGTCTATGTATATAACGACATATAGCCCGTCTATCGGGTTTATTGACAGTAAGCAGGCAGCCTCTTGGATAGCTTTTACTTCTGCCTGGAATATACAACAGTGGTTGGACAATCGACGGGACAAAGAGAAGGATATTTCCTGCGATGACGCAAATACTCCTAGTCCAGTGCCTTCTTGCGTATTGTATCCGTCTGTGTATACTTCCAGATGGGTAGCTTCTCGGCCTACGTCTGATGCCCAGTCTTCTCTATTTGGGATGAGTGTTTTATACCCAAATTCAAAGTCTGCAACGGGCGCCATATAATCTGCATGCCTTTGGATGTGCGCATTCTTGATTATTTCCATGTGACCTTAACTGTGCTTTTTGCTCCAGCGGTTGCATTCCCTCAAACTGATCGCAGCCTTGGTAGCCGCCAACTTCCCGTAAATGTCCATGGGAAGTAGCTGTAGCATTGTTTCCATGGCGGCTGAAGGTGTATCTTAGTATACTACTTACCTTTCTAAAATTGAATGTATTTTGTAATGCTGGCCACCAAACGAGGACGCTATATGTTAGAATTGGTCTGACAACTGCTGTATATATCCAGTGTGTCATTTTCGGATTGATCCCCCAATTTGGAACCGAGAATCCTCTTGCAAGTAAGGGCGGGCCAAATACAAGTTTATTTTTAAAAATACAATAAAATGCATACAATTTACATTTTTCCATGTATTATGGCTGTTATGGCTATTAGTAAGAACAAACATTCCCAATAATTATGAAATACAACATCCTTCAAGTGGCTGCCCCGGCTGGATTCGCAGTAGCTCATTCTATCACCCCATTTCCAAGACCTTCTTGATGGTTTCGGACTGTGGCTAACGGATTGCTTGGATGATATTGACCGTAAGTGCTTGAATCGTTTCCGGATTATTGGCATAACATAGGTCCTTTTACAATTCCCCACAAAAACGTCCAAAGGGGTAAAATCGCAGTTCCAAGGCGGCCATCATGCAATCCTGCATGAAACAGAGATCGTCCAAAAGCAAGTCTTCAATATTAGAAAAAATAGTTATAAGGGCTCTGTTCATGAACATGAATGTTTTCCACTATCATACCAGTCTTACGAATTTTTTCCAGATGCTTGCGTACAACTGTGGCTGTGGGTTCTTCATGAATCAGCAAAAAAACCTGGCCATGTACTTATTGACGCAAAGATGCATCAAATATCCTGGGTTTGCGAACATTCGTAGCAGCAAGATTCAGAGCTCAACTGTCCATTGTCAGAAAGCTGCACCAGCAAACCAAGAGGAGTTTTGACATTGGACTCCTGAACGTACCCGAAAATGCTGGATCCAAACACAACGGAAAGAGATACCGGATACCCCTCCAGACGACAAGGAGAAGAAACATCCACATACGCTTGAAGAAAAGGTCTTTCGCAACCTCCTTGCTATCCTTGAGCTAATCAAGGAGTCTAGGGTCAAGCAAACAAGACAACCGTTCATCCGTTCCTACGCTGGTCTTTTGAGATTCCATCTTCCTATCTGTCTCGATGCAGGAGGCCTGGGTTCGAAAACCATCTCAGCTGGAACATCGGTGCCAATGGGCTCGATGTGACTGAGCCAGTACACGACTGGATGGCGCAGTTGGTCAGGTGCCTGCACTGGGTTAGACAGCCCTTGGTTCGAATCCCAGTAAAAGCTAAGTTAACACTTTTCTTCAAATCTACTCCAATCACCATTTCCCGTTGGGATCAAATTAGCGGAACTATGTAGTAGTTTGTGGGAATCACAGTGGACCAACATGGTCTGTGGCCAGGTGGATTCACTTGCAGAATTCTTCCCTAACTACTACCCACATCCTGGTACAACTCGTAGGATTAGCGGCTTTGTCTTTTCCACATTTCTTCTTCCCCTCAGACAAGATGATAATATACGACGCAGATTTATCTTTTCGAAGTCATCAAGACTTACCCTTGCAGTTTTGCTTATCGTCCGGCTACCGGCTGAATATAGCAGGTCTTCTAAAATAAATGTATTGCAGAGCATTATTTAGATCCTTCGAGTCAGGAGTATTGTTTCGAGAAATCGAAGTAACAACGGGTGATTTTACGTCGGAAAAAATGGAGTGTACAGTCGAACCCGGATAATAGCACATCAACCGTGCAACGAAATATTGTGCCATCAGACGGGTTGTGCTTTTAAGGAATCTTACAAACAGTTTAAAAATGCGAAAAATACAATACTGGTTGGTTTCCCAAATTCCAGCAAGCTTGAGTTATGGACTCAATAAAACAACGATTTATTCTTAGTTAGGTTTTATTTTTACACTTCAAGAATTTCCACTAAACTAACTCGGTCTCCACCAACTGTCCTCCTTTTATACACAAGGGAAATGGGTCACGTGACACAACACAAATAGAACAAACAAAGGATCTCGTGACATTAGACTTGTAAGACAAACAAAGGATCAGGTGATAGGTTAGTGCCGCCACAAGACAAAGGAGAGATCGGGTGGTTAGTAGGCAGAGAAATAATCAGGTGGCATGTGGACGATAGGAGAGAGGATCACGTGGCACATGAAATGTAAACGAATAAGACAAACAAAAATAAGGTGACTGGAGGACAGGTCTACGGGCAGGGTTGCCATCATGTAGGTAACTCACGCATATATGCAAATAAAAATGGTGGGACACATGGGGGTTGCGATGGAAGTCAAATACAGTGTAAAGTATAAACCACACGTATTAACTGCTTTATTTTTATTAACAATTTCAGAAAAAAAGCTTTTTCCTCGCAAGTCACATGAATTAAGGACTTGTGTAGGATGTGATAGTAAGGGGCCAGATTGGACTTGAACTTCTCACCATATTTTTATGCGATATTAAGCGATGTGCTATTATCACGGTTCGACTGAATTGATTTCCCTAGTCTTCCCACTCCCTTCTAACTTTATGTGAACTTAATGTGAAAAAAGGTAGAAGTCCACTATATCTTGAATTTTATTTATGTCTACAACTAGATTTCGATGCAACTAGATTGAAATGGCTCAGGGTGTTCAATGAACAACAAATGCAACACGTTAAATATGTAAAAGGCTCATCAGTCAGTTCAGCCAGTACTACTGGTGTCATCTGCCAAGGCACTCTTAGAGTATAACAGTTTCTACATCTAAATCCTGGACAAATTCCATTCCATCGTTGAGATTACCGTTCTTCCTTGAGTTCCCTCAAATATTTAGTTTCTCATCGGAAGTAATAAGTTGTTATGTTAATAATTAACTAGCTGTACCAGAAGTGTGTTGCTTCTTCTTCTTCTTCTTCTTCTTTTGGTGGCGCTACAGTCCGGGGTGGACCTTGTCCTCAACCAGTAAGCCTCTCCAACCGGCACGATCTTTAGGCAGCTGTCTCCAACTGCGCACACCAAGTCGATTGAGGTCCTTCTCCACCCGGGTGCGCCATCGGTTTCGTAAGCGTCCTCTATTGCCTTGTCTCACTGGTTCGGAGTCGAAGACTCTTCGAGCTGGAGCAGTGTTGTCCATGTGCTCTACATGGCCCAACCATCTTAGGCGTTGAATCTGTAGACGCCTGACTAGGCTCATGCTGCTGTACAGCCCGTACAGTTCGTGGTTGCAGACAGGACCAAAGATTGAACGCAGAACTTTTCTCTCAAAAAGACCAAGCGCTTATTCATCCGCTTTTGTGATTGTCCATGCTGCCGCACCATAGAGCAGGACAGGGATGATCAAGGTTTTATATAATGTTAGCTTGGTCTTTCGAGAGAGAACTCTACTATTCAATTGCCCCTTGAGCCCAAAGAAACAGCGATTGGCAAAAGTAATTCTGCGTTTAATATCGGTACTGATGTTGCTTGTACTATTTACTACGGAGCCGAGGTAGACGAAGTCCCTGACAACCTCGAAGTTATAGCTGCCCATTGTGACGCTCTTGCCAAGACGTCGATGTTGTATGTCCTTTCTAGAAGGCAGCATGGACGCTGCTAAAATGGGACCTATAGTCGCTTCCTCCACAATGCCAGTAAACGCCTCTTTGACTACTCGCTTTGTTCAGCCAATCACGTCAATGTCATCCACGTATGCTAGCAGTTGTACGGCCCTTCTGGAAGATCGTGCCTCTAGTGTTGAATCTCGCTCGATCATGACATCGCCTTGTATAAACTTTTGACATTGAAGGTCTCCGTGAGTTCGCTTCCGACCTTGATGGAGCGGCGAGAATTCTCCATCGTCATCCTGCACAACCTGACGAGTTTCGCATGGATGTCAAAACTAGACATGTCGTACAGCTCGTCTCTATGCTCGTCGTCTAGGTGGTGGGTGTCGATTTGCATTTCTTGTATATTTCCTAGGATCTGCCGTAATGTGAATATTTGGTCGATGGTGGACTTCCCCGGCCTGAAACTGCTCTGATAAGGACCTATCAGATTGTTGACGAATGGTTTCAGGCGCTCACACCAAACGGCAGAGAGGATCTTATAGGCGATGTTGAGGAGACTTATCCCTCGGTAGTTGGCGCAGTTGAAGGGGTCTCCTTTCTTGTGGATCGGGCAAACGATACTGAGGTTCCACTCGTCGGGCATGCTTTCCTCCGACCATATCTTACAGATGAGTTGGTGCATGTACCTTACCAGCTCATCTCCAGCTACCTTAAACAGTTCCGCAGACAGTCTGCACCATCGCTATCTTGACTTCGTCTAGGTCGGGGGGACGGAATTCTCGTCGATCATCGTCAATTGCGTTGAGTGGAACATTCTGCCTGACAGCGGTATTGACGTCTTCCTCGCCATTTAATAGTCTACAGAAATGATCTTTCCAGATTATCAGGATCGACTGGGAATCTACTACGAATTGTCCCTCTGCGTCACGACAGGCTTCTGTCCGAATTTTGTATCCATTGGATAGTTGTTTTACCCGTTGGTAGAACTTTCGGACATCATTTCTGCCATAACACCTCTCCATTTCCTCGATCGCGCTCTTCTCATGCTCTTTCTTTTTCTTTTTGGGAAGCCGGTGCTCTTCCCTTCTTTTAAGTTCGTAGAGCTCACGTGAAGCGCGTTGCTACGAATATTAATAAAAATGGTATCAAAACCTTTTTCAGAGGATTCTGAACGACGTTGCCAAAGACAATCGTGCTCTCTCCCTTACTATTTAAGAGTCTAGAAAGGACAAACAAACAACCCAACAAACATTGATTTTTATATATAGAGATAGATAAGCTTATACGAAGCGTGTCCACGGTCCTACCTGGATATGAGAGGAACCACTGTGCCTTGTGTGGAATTGTGTGATGAGTCTTTAAATGAAGAATTAAATGTTGCCAGTTTGATAAATACGAAAGCTAAGCAACTGTGACAAACAGACGAATGGACGGATGTGCATATGAACACGGTGGAGTGAAAAATACTACATTTTTACTAACGGAAGCGCTTAAAAACCATTTCTAATAATTAAAGTCGGTGCCACAATTCTACTTCCTTCTTTAATATCTCATAGATTTCCGGTTACAAACCGATGTCAATTGAACAAAAGTTTAAGAACGATTTCGCTAAAATTTTTGCGAGAGGTTTCATATGCAAAACCCTAAATTTGTGGTGCCTTGACTACCACACTATCTCAATTGTTTGTCAATTCAGTTTCAGCAATTCTCAATTTCACTACTCCATATAATGTCTAAAGTATTTGAAAAAAGAAGAAAAACAGCTCATGCCAAATCACCCAATTTGGTTTTAGAAGTAAACACTCAACTATTGACCAAGTACATCGTATAACTGATGTAATAGAAAAGGAATTTGAACAAAAGCTCGTTTGTTCAGCCACATTTCTCGATGTTTCTCAAGCCTTTGATAAACTTTGGCATGAAGGCCTGAAATATAAACTATGCCGATCTCTATCAGGGAAACTGTATAGTATTTTAGCGAACTAGATTTCTGATATTATCTTCCGGGTGAAGCATTGAAATGAATACTCTGCTCTTAAAAATATAAATACTGGTGTACAGACAAGGGAGTAGAGAGAGAGAGAGAGTTTGGCCCTCTGCTATACCTACTGTTTACTAGTGACTTACCGTAAGAAGAACACACTGTTCTATGTACATTTACTGACGACACCGCCATTTTGGTAACAGCCAAAACAGTTGAAGAGGCTACAGCAAAATTACAACATTCTAGATCAGATACACGAAAGGATGAACTTCCGGCGCAGTGTCCTTAATCAAAGCAAATCAGTCCATATTAATTTCACTTATAGGCACGTTAATAACTTGCCAGTCTTCCTGAATCGTGTCCAAATACCTTTTGGCAATGAAGCGAAATACTTCGGGATGACTCTTGATGTAAAACTCAAGTGGAAGGAGCTCGTTAAGAAGAAACGTGCAGAACTTGACATGAAATATGAATATCTGTACTGGCTTATTGGTGAACATTCCAAGCTAAGTATTGACAACAAACTGCTTGTGCACAAGTAAATCCTAAAACCTGTTTGGACGTATGGCGTTCAACTTTGGGGTTGTACCAAAGCAAGTAATATGAGCACAATACAGACTTTTCCAAATAAGGTGCTTAGAACCATCGTTAATGCACCATGGTATATCAGAAACGACGACATCCACAGTGATCTTGGAATATTACCATTCCAACATGAAATCAAGAACTTTGCTTATAAACATAAGCGCCGCCTAGAAGAGCATACAAACACTGCAGTTCACACGATCCTTGAGGAAACTAATGTCTTGCGCCGACTTCAAATGACTATACCCCTTGATCTCATGCGGTAGTCTACACCCTTGCATGGTTGCGGTGTTAGCAGGAACTTTCATTGGAGAGTAACCTGCCGATCAGTACCTAAATCATGAAATACAAACTACTGGTTAAGTCCTTCACTTCACTTCACTCTTTCACCGTTGTAGTCTTAAAAAATACAGGGAGGTGGTTTTAGTGAGTAAAATTTCACACTTCTATGTGCGAACGTTCGCCATTGAGTCTTGTCGAAAATGTCCACCTACCCACGGAAAATAATGTTCCTTAAGCAGTGGTTACCGTGGCGTAGTGGATTAGTGCGTCGACTCCTACGCAGAGGCTGCCAGGTTCGATACCCGAATTTACCACTTATCATAATTCACGGCTCCACCTCTTTCGAGTCACTGACAATGCTCAAAGAGTATTCCTGTCTAGAAAAAGCTTCTCAAATTCGCCGTTCGGAGTCGGCATTAAACTGTAGGTCCCTTCCACTCGTGAAAGAACAATAGCACGCACAACACGAGTGGTTGCTGAGAAGGGTGGCCCAGGTCCACCTCGGACTGTCGCGCCACCCATATTATTATTATAAGCAGTACAAGTGTATTCACTTAAATGAAACTCACTCAGTTTGAGTTTTTGATTCTAGTTTAACTTGTATCGACTTCCTCCCAAGCAGTCAAGTTGTTTCTGTAATCATAGATGTAGCGCCTCGAACTACTTTCCCCAAACCGCATACATTTCTCCTACAATTCGTGTTCAGACGCAGTTTCTCATATCCCACCTTTCATCGAAATAAACGCTTTCAGATTAAGTCATCAGAAAATCGCGAGTGTTGATATATTAACTAATTCCCATGCAAACACGGAGCCCACTTAACCAGAACAAATTCCGAAAAATGTCTGAAGTAATGTCTAGCCATCACTTGCCGTGAAATTGGAAGCAAACATGTTTAACACAAATTAAAATCATTTCACGCAACACTGGCAGTCTATCAATTTACCGTACGATCTCGCATATTACGTACGAGTGTGTACATTGGATCTTGAAGATTTAAGTTATGAGCGAGTACGAATAGGTTAGCCACTAGAGAGCAGCTTCCATTAGCTGTGGAGCTCCATCATATGTTGTATGCATTTCCTGATCGCTAAGACTGCTTGTAGAGATAAAATGCTTGGGGATGTTTGCGTAATATTTGATGGCTTAATCGGTGTGCAGAGTTGAAGTTCATTCACCTAGCTTGTGTACCGCAGCATGAATGAAAGGTGGAGAGCTGACATTGACCGAGCAAGGTCGATGGGAAACTGCATAATTAACTGTGGATGGAAAACGGGGACACAGAGTGCTTATTTTCTTAATACTGGAGATCAAAGAGATTCATCATACAACTGGAAACATAACATAGATTAGCTGTTTTTTGTTAGACGTCATTGAATATACACAAAACATTGAAACTTCAAATGTGTAGTTGAATTAAAGAGACATTCACCCCTATTCCTCTTCTCGTTTAACGACATGTTTGTGATCGGTATTCCGGTTGTCGTTTTACGTCACTAAACTTCCAAGCCCATAGAATCCGTTGCGTGCGTTGAGTCCTGTCAAGAAATTGTCCACTCATAAGGCCTTATGACAGGGAGAGAGAGTGCAAATGCAGCCCATAAGTGAAATTCACCACAACCGATGAAATTGGAGAACTTTTATGCCTGCAACACAATAGTGCGTTGCGCTCTCTTTCATCGATCAGATGAAAAATATTGCCGCCCTTCTGCACACATTCATTTGAAATGAGTTTTGTCGTGAAATTATTTTGAATCAGCTGTTTTAATTTCTCGACTGACAGTTGACACAATTTGGAAGAAAACTCTCAATTTGGGAGAAAATCTCTCTCACAGCGCACCTCTCTGTCAAAAAATATCCGCTATATTTTGTGCATGGGCATTGACAGAAATGAAGTATTACAGAGATGCCCGACTTCTACCTCTCTTTCTGTTTTTACTGTTCTTTATAACGTGTTCATAAACCAAATTGACCAATCAGAGGACGGCATTTACGTTATTTCGTGAATAACCGTCACAAATGCATGAATATCTGTCAAAAAGGCATTCAAATTCGTCGATAGACTAGGGGGCAATCAACTGTAATGTCGGCTATCTCTGTGATACTTCATTTCTGGCCATTGACTTGTTTACGTTAAAAAACAACGCCAGCGCAAACGCACTATTGTGTTTCAGGCATTAACTTTCTGCGCGTTTGGCAGACGTTTCCATGGAAATACATTCGGGTGCTTCTTATGTGATTGTTTTTCCGATTTTTGATGAATGAAAGAATACTTTTTTGTTTTATTTAAAATTGTTTTTGAATAATTTCTGATGAATTTTTTCGGTCACTTTAAAATGCAACGGATTCTATGGGTTTGGGCCTTAAGAGACATAAGTCATTTTAGTACTGTGGAACGTAATTTTGCTTTTGTCGTGATTCGGTATTTACGGTAGTCAATTAGGTGTCACAAATCTACTACGTAAATGTCAGAATCGGCGTTAAGGATTTCGTAAATGACAAAAAGTGAAAATACAAGTTTTGTTTCCTTCTTTTTTACTTTATTGGTGTAATTACACAATTAATCTATTTTACTAATTTCAACAGAGAGTAAAGGAATAAGAAGACCGCTTATCCGAGAATTCTGTATGGAAATCGACGAAGCGGTGGCTAGAAAGATTTCAGTACATGGAGCAATATACTCCTCAGAAAAAGTGTTCAGATGCAATCAAGATGTACCAGTTTTTAGACCATCTTTCGGTTTCATCAACAACATATGAAAATAATGCAATTACAAAGAGCACAGATAACTTAAGTTAAGAAAGAAAAACAGTTTATAAGAAAAACATATTCCGAACTCAATCCAAAATAACTCAAAGCAAAAAACATACAACAGTGGACTGCCTTATCGGTATTACGAAACTTAACCGACTCGACTTCCCCTACATTTATGTGTGGAATACAATCCACAGCAAAAGTTTATTCTCATGAAAATTTAAAATTGATTGTTTGTTACATTCCCCTCAAATATCCATAGAAAAACCTCTCTCTAAGTCAAACTCCCTCTGACTCGAACTGATTATGGTGTCCGGTGACAATTCGACTTAGACAAATTTCCATGAGTCTCAAAACGACTTAAGTCGAATAAATAAAACGACAAGCAGATAAGGGCGAATTTAAAAATATGTAAGGTCGTTATTGGAGAATAAATATGAATTTATCTCCAAATATTATGTACCTCTAATTTATCTTCTTCTTCTTTATTGGGCCCTACAGTCTGGGTGAACCTATGCCTCAACCAACAAGCCACTCGAACTAGCTAACTGGTCTCTGACTATCTGCCTCCAGTGCCGCACGACGAATAGATTCAGGTTCTTCTCCACCTGGGTGCGCCACCTTAAGCGCGGGCGTCCTCTGTTGCGTTGTTCCACAGGTTCGGAGTCGAAGACTCTTTCGGCCGGAGCTGAGTTGGACTTCCTTATCCGCTTTTGAGATTGTCCATGCTGCCGCCCCATACTGCAGGACTGGGATGATCAAGGTCTTGTATGAAGTCAGCGTGTCCTTCGAGAGATGGCTCTACTCTCAATTGCCTCTTGAGCCCTGCTCTTTGATCTCGGTCCTGATGTTGTTCGTACTATTTACTGCGGAGCCGAGGGTGTCCTTGACTACCTGGAAGATATAGCTGTCCATTGTGACGCTCTCTCCAAGACGTCGATGTTGCATGTCCTTTCTTGAGGACAGCCTGTACTTCGTTTTGTCCTCATTCACCTCTAGACCCATTTTAGTCGCTTCCGTCTCAATGCCAGCAAACGACTCATTGACGGCTCGCAGTGTGTGACAATCACGTGAATGTCATCCGGACTTCTTGGAGATCGTACCTCTACTGTTGGCATGTGAGTCTTGCACGATCTTCTCCAGGATGATGTTAAGGAAGTCATATGACAGCGCGTCGCCTTGTCTAAAACCTTTTCTGACATTGAAGGCCTCGGTGAGTTCGCTTCCGACCTTTGTGGAGCGGCGAGAATTCTCCATCACCATCCTGCACATCCTGGCGAGTTTGGCATGGATGTCAAATCTAAACGTGATGTCGTATAGCTCTGCTCTATGCGCGCTGCCTTGAAATCGGCGAGAAGGTGGTGGGTGTCGATTTGCATTTCTTGTGTCTTTTCCACGATCTTCCGTAGTGTGAAAATCTGGTAGATGGTGGACTTCCCTGGCATCAGATTGTTTATAATCGGCTTCAGGCGTGTACACAAAACGGCAGAGAAGATCTTGTATGCGATGTTCAGGAAACTTATCCGTCTATAGTTGGCGCAGTGAAAGGGGTCTCCTTTCTTGTGGATCTGAGGTTCCACTGGCTCCCACCGACCATATCTTGTAGATGACCTGGTACATGCGCCCAAGCAGATCATCTGTAGTTGCCTTAAAGATTTCAGCGGACCGTCCGTCCGAACCGGCAGCTTTGTTAGACTCCAGTCTTTTGCAACAGCTTTGTAAGTCTTGACCTCGTCTAAGTCGGGGAGATGGACTTCTCGTCGATCATCGTCCATATTGAGTGGAACAGAAATGTATGTACATATGTAAACTTATATAAAATTAGATATTTTCAACATTCACGTCTTTTATGAAGGAAAGATATCCGGCAAGAGGATAATTATTGGCGACTTGTCCTAATTGTATTTTTTTCGTGAATAGCTGATTGATATTGAACGAGATCCAGCAGACATGGCAGGTGCTTGAATTGACCACCATCTTGAGTTATGGGTCTGCGCAGGGATATACAAATAAGACCTTTTAACGTATTTATTCAGACTGTTAAGCTGCATGCAAACATAGTCACATTCCGTCTATAACTCAATGGCGCACAGAAAATATGTGACAATGTGTCATGTACGTCCTGTACGTATTGCAATCGAATCACTTCACCAATTAACTTTACAAGCCATTTACAAGACTGTCAACTGCAGAACATGAGAACAACATCAAATATCTCGCAGCCGACGAAGTAAAAGATGCTGCTGCCACTTAGCGAATACAAGAGCTGCCTTCATAAATTCCGCATGCAAATGAATACATAGGCCAGGCCATTGCAGAGTCTAAACAAGCATCAATAAACGTGTTAAGCCCATAAACTTACTTAAGATAACAACCCAGAAGTCAATTTGCACACGGACAATACCCAGAATGCCGGCCACGGAGTCCCAGCCAAGCGCGAACGGGTTTAATTAGGATGTTTTGTTCAGCTTCCAGCAATCAATTAACACCTTTGCCCAGACTGCACCTTTTCCCCGTCTGCAGTAGGAGAGGCGAAAATAATCAAGTAACCTGGACCTGGCTGGAGACACATTCATGCCACCAACAGCGAATGCCGGACGGGTCGCTCACAAGAAGGGGCATCGCGATAATAAGTTCAGCTAATAATGAGGAACTGCCGAGAGCGACTGGATCCCGAGAATACCGGCAACCCGGTCGGTATGCGTCTGCAGCTTGAATGCACTTGCGAGATGAATACCCTCCGGGAACTGGAAGTTGGCCTGGTTTCACTGAGACCGAAATAATTCTTGGAATTTTATGCCTCAATTCGCGGCGGTTTTTCGGAAAATAAAATCAACGGAAGGGGATCATATGAGACAAGGACATCGTGAGAATCGTGAATTGCATAATGAACCGTCGCGGCGATAATATTTCCGAGCTCCCGTGGGGTCCAGCGGTGCTTGTGATGCGGTTCCAGTTCGAGAGGGGACTGCCAAGAGGATTGCTTTCTTGGAAACAGATTTTTTGGGAAAAGTTCAACGGTCGATTCAACCGGTTTGGTGTTATTTCTGATGTACTTCTGTGTCCAGAAAGTTTAATTAAAGCATCTTGACAACTCCTTTGTCCGCATAAGGCTATTGCAGTTCGCTTTGCCTTTATGCGAGTGCATATGAATTGGTCAGTCTGTGGTATGTTGTTTAATATTAAAGATGATTGGAGAAATCGCGCTGACTCCTCTCTTCTGATTGTGTTATTAATTTGGATGCGTGAGCCACAGATCAAGGGGTATGAATGTATTTATGGCGCATTCTTCGTTTTAGGTGTTGATACTGGTTTTGGAGGTCTTGGAGAAAGTTGGGAACAGCTCTTTCCTTTGATATTTTAAGAAGAGAAACAGTAATTTGTTGTAAATTTATTTTAACCAAAAATGGGAGGAGGAGTTGTCTTAGGGTGTGGAGCTGGCCCGATTCATCGAATAGATAGAATTATGGATCGATTTGTGTTCAAAGACACGTTAATGTGCTCCCTTTGAATATTATGTACCTTAGCCTTGCATTCCGATTTTTGGTTGACGTTAATACAGCCGTTGACAACTAATTAGAGACCATGAGTGTTGTCTACTAGCATACCAGTCTCACGAACTTTTTTCACAAACTTGCGTGCAGCAGTAGCGGTGGGTGCTTCATTTCGGCCAAAACTTATTTTTCAAAAAACGCACTGTATGGACTACACAATCACTTTGGAAATACGTTTTCAATATTTCCCAACGTTGTTCAGGCGTAAAGCGACTCATTTCGTTCCGCGGGGCTATGATACTGACTTTTCGTCGAGATTTCGGGCGGGAAACAGCTGTCAGTGTCAAAATAATCTACGATTTAAGAAAAAAAAACCACTAGATGGCCCACCCTGTATATGTGTACGTTTTTTTTTTTTTTTTTTATAATTCATTTTTATTATTCAATTCATAAAAAACTTACATACTAGACAAAAATGCTTAAAACTAGTTAGACGAACAATGTTTTTATTTCTAACTTACTGGCCCTAGGCGGGCACTCTAAGCTAAACTTAATCTTAATTTATGTCTTTCGACCTAATCTAAAAGAGTGAAATGCAAATGGAAATTTGAAAAGAACAAGTTACTATTAAGAAAAATTGGAAAACTTAATGACTGGACGGTTTTTATAAAAACTTACAAGCTACCTTACATTCTACCTTAAAATAAAACTTACAAGCTAACTTAAGCTAACCTACGTATATATGCATATACACATGTGTATACCCCTATACCCATGTGTATGCGCATATATCCTTAATATACACAATGTATACATGTATCGTCGTGTATACACATATACATTCTTGTTTTTTTTTTTTTTTTTTTTTTTTTTTTTTATTTTTTTATTATTTTTTTTTTTTTTTTTATTTTATTTTTTTTTTTTTTTTTTTGTAGTTATATATATATATACATTTTTACAGCTTACAAACTACCTTAAAACTACCCTAAGATATATAAGTCGGCCGTAGGTTGCGGTTGATAGATTTCTATCTAATCCCCCGCAAGACAGAGACCGACTGCGCCCCATAAGGGGGAACGCATTACCCTCTTTACCCCGGGTCAAAAGGGTTCGACGCTGGAGTTCCCTCGCTCCCCAGCCACCAGAAATGCTGGTGCTGCCTAGCAACATCCCTAATGTCCCGCCTGGATACTGCCGTGCTGAAACGGAGGAGACCCTCCTCAGCTCGTTGTGCGACGGAACGGTCGTGGTTGAGTCGCCCATCCACAGTTGAACGGGCTATGTGGAAGATGAGCGGTACCGCATTTATATTTTGTAACAGCCCGTTTTTGTCTAAATGGAGAAAGGCTTCTGGGGGGACGAAGCCGTTGTGACGTACCCTTTCGTGGTATTGTGCATTGGGGTAGTAAGCCCCCGAGATCAAGTTATTGACCGAGTTCATCGCTCTAGCAGTATGACCTCGAATCAACTTCAACATGAAATTGTCTACTCTTATCAGGTTTGCCCTGTTATATAAGACCTCATTGGAATAGTATTTTATGTACTGGGACTCTGGAGTTCGATAAAGGCGAAGGCAAGCCCTAAGACAAGCCCTCTCAAACAACCGAATCTTTTCCATCAAGCTTGCACTCACGTTGAACCACACGGGACAGCCATAGGTGAGCATTGGCCGGATGAGAGCCATGTAGCAGATAACCTTCACCCTCGCATCGAGTTGGCTGTTGTAAAACAGTCTCTTTGTAAGGGCAAAAGCGCCTCGGGCCCTGGCCAGAGCCGCATCTACATGTTGGTTAAAATATAGATACTGATCTAGCCAGATCCCCAGGTATCTGACTACAGTCTTTTGCGCCAGTGGCTCCCCGTGTCTTCCAACGATTGAGAATTTTCGCCAATTCTTTTTCGTATCCGCCGAGGCCTTATACAACGGCGTCCTGAACAGAATGGTTTCCGACTTCCGGAAGTTGATACTCAACTTCCAGTCATCGCAACTTCTCATGAATGAATCGAAGTCACCCTGCGTGAGAGTAGTGATTTCCTCGATCTTTTTGCCTGATCTGTACACGATCAAGTCATCGGCATACGCAATTACGTGAGGAAGAGAACTTAACAGATCGCTCAAGTAAATGTTGAACAGGATCGGCGAATTAACGGCACCCTGTTGGAGACCATTTTTAACTTGGAATACACCTGTGGAGGTCACGTTGCCATTTTTGACTACGAACCGTCTACCGGTAAGCATGTTACACAGTAGGTACAGCAGGGGTTTGCTAATGCCTAGTCGATTGATCTTGTAGAAAAGACCTTCTAACCATACGGTGTCAAAGGCCTTCTCCAGGTCAATCAAGCAGGCACCCGTACATTGTTTCTGGCTCTTGTTCCATTGGATATCCGACACCAGTTTCGACGCGGCATGAATAGTGTCATGCCCCGCTTTGAAACCGAATTGGTTATCCGGAATTATATTTTTGTCCTTAGTCCAGTTGATCAGAGTTCTATTGATCACCTTCTCGAATACCTTGCTGATGTTCGGAAGGAGACTAATTGACCGGAGGTTGCAAGGATTCGAAGAATCTTTTCCTCTCTTGGATATGGGTTGCACAATCGCAGTTTTCCAATGCTCTGGATAATGTGCATTATTCAAAGCATTGTTAAACAGGATTGTGTACATATTAACCACTTCCAGGGGGAGGTGTCTTAGAACAATGTTGGAGATCCCGTCGATTCCAACAGACTTTTTCTTTTTTAATGATTCGAAGACCGCTTGGAGTTCTGTCTTCGATATGAACGGGGGATGAACCCCTTCGTCGGCGATGGCATTATCTGCCATGTTATCATCATTGAACACGACAAAGCCAGTGTTCTCAGATCGCCATTGTTGCATGTCTTCTCGAAGTTGAGAGTTGCTAGCCAGTACGCGGTTATCCAAGTCGTGGTTCGGGCGAACGCTCTCATTCACCTTGTACACTTCTTGGAAGACCGCGCCTAGTACCTCCATTTTTTCTTGCGGATCTTCGACCACAAAGAAGTTATCATCGAGTACGGCATTATCTGGATTGATACCTGCTGTAGTCAGTATGCGTTCGTTGTCCGTCGTTCTGGAAAGCTTAAGACACGGAAGATCGCTATTTTTGCTACGGAAGAATTTGTTTATTTGCGGGAACATGCTCGGGTTGTTAGATCTAACAGCCCGAATCTTATCATTCCAGTAAGAATTAACAGAAAGTCTGTAATTCTGGGCAATTAATGTCTGAATGTTCTTAATTAGCGATTTCAGTGTCCTAACTTCCTCACTACGTCTGTCAGTAAACCGCCTGTACAAGTTTTTTAATCTTGTTAGGAGTCTACTTTTTTGTTGGTGTAGTGCGTCAATTGTCGCATTGCGGTAAATGTCTTGGTTGTTTGTACGTATATACCGTGGTATCGTGCTGTCCATCGTTCGTTTGATTGTCTCGTCCAATTGAATTAGATACATGTCAATCTCTTCGTTTGACAAGTTTCTATTGGACGGTATGTGGAGCTCGTTCGAAGAGAGTGCTCGCGTCATTTGTCTGGAGAAGCGTGTCCATCGAGCCCTACTGTAATTGTAGGGGTACGTTTGAACAAACTCTCCTAATTCCGCAATATCGTTAGGGATCTTGATTTCGGCACTGAGTCCGCAATGGTCACTGAGATACACGAATGTGTTCAAACAGTTTACCGTTTGTGCGTCTGTGTCTGTCAGCTGCAGTCTTGCGTCTAACAACAGGAGATCCAGATAAGAGCCGCTCCTGGGATAGGACGAGATCTCTGTTGCCTTCAAATCGAGTCTATACTCGACACTGTGCAAGCAAAACCAGCTGTAAAGCTGGTCCCCTCTATTATTGGAAATTGTGTTTCCCCAATATCCATGTCGGGCATTTAAGTCCCCGGCCAAAATAAAATAGTTCTCCTCCGAGTCCAGCCTTAGGCATCGGAAGAGTGAATCGAGCTCTGTTATAGTCGTTCTGGAACTAGGGTTGCCGGAGGAGTAGACCGATACCGCATACAACCTCCTTCCACTGCGGAGCGAAATGCACACGATGCAGGCCTCCAACTCCTGAAACCTTCGTACTTCACCACTATACACTACTTTATGTTTTATGTTATTTTTAATGAAGATCGCAACACCGCCTCCACCACTGGAATTGGGCCGGTCTCTTCTAATAACACTATAATTGCTGTGCTCCAGTATGCCTCTCCGAGTTAGCTTGGTTTCGCTAATCAGCATCAGCTCTGGGCTTTGGTCATCCAAAAGTTTATAGAGCTCGTTCTTTCGAGGGATCCCTATCAATGAATTTGCATTCACTGCAAGGATCTTGTAAGATAACTCGTTCGTCTGCGCAGCCATTAAAACGGTTGACGTGGTTGGTTCTGCAGTAGCGCCAGAATTTGGTCTACCCGCTCTTCTAACCGATCCATACGCCTTTCAATGGAGGATTTCCAATCCGGCGTTGGCTCGTGTGCTCTTGGCACTGCAGGTTGCGGCACTAACTTCGGTAGTTGCTGCTTTTCCGTGCTCCTCGGGCCAGACGCCATTTGGGCGTAGGTCACTTGAGGGGTGACGGGTATGGCTGCCCCGAGTGGATTTTTCACTGGGGGCTGCTTCTGCAGAACCATTTTTGATTTTCGCTCTTGGAATTTAGGGCAACTCCGATAGTTAGCGGTGTGCCCCGCGTTCCCGCAGAGTACGCATTTGAGCTGACTCTTGTCAGCTGCTCCCTTTTGCCCCAGAGGACAATTCTCCGCACTGTGGTTCTCACTGCACTTTACGCATCGAGGCTGCATTTGGCAGTTCGACGCGGCGTGCCCGAACCTTTGGCAACGGAAGCATTGGGCAATGCCATCGCGCCTTCTTATATTGTCCCACTCGCACTTGTGGTAATCTAAGAACTCAATTTTCTTTAGATTATCCACTTTGCTTGTGGATGTAACCTGCACAATATAAAAGGGTAATTTCCGCCCCTCTCTCTTTGCCTTCACTGTGGTGAAAGGCTTGACCCCGACGTACTCAATTCCCTCGCACACTTGCTCTTTGAGCAGTTGGAGGACCTTCTCCGGTTCGAGCGGGCAGTTAAGCTTTAATAGCCGAGACTGGCATTTTTCGCCTTTTGGAGTAAACGAAAAGAACTCCAACGTCGATCTCTTTAGGAATATTTTTAGAGTGTTGTAATCTTCCACTGTCTTGCAGTGGATTGCGTTCTTATTAACGCCTTTACATCTACTGATAAAAAAATTACCTGAACCTACGGCCTCCTTACACATTTTGGCAGTTTGTTCAATATCCGCCTTGTAGATATTGATTGGCGGCACTTTTTCTTTCTTCTGGGGCTGCTGCTGTTGAGTTGCTGGTTGCTGCTGTTGTTTTACTTTTTGTTGTCGCTGTTTTGTTGCTGGTCGCTGTGTAGCTGAGCGCTGTTGTGTTGCTGGTCGCTGATGTTGCAGAACAGCTGGCAGCTGTTGTGTTTCTGGCCGGTGTTGTTGCTGGGTTACTTGCAGTTGTTGTTCTTGGTCAGCTGCTGGTTGTTGTTGCCGCGCTGCAGCCCTCTTATGTTGCTGCTTCATTTTTGGTTGCGGCTTAATTGCCACTTGTTGTTGCTGTTTCTGCTGATCCAGCATTCTCCTCGCTGTGGTCTTCGCTTTCAGCTCTCTGATTTCATGCAGGAGTCGCTGAATTTTCTCCTGCATGTCGTCCACTAACGTTTCCTTCATTCGAAGTACCCGCTCAACTTCATCTTCTGTGTCGGAGGAGAGCGAGTCAAAGCTGTTGCTGCTGACAGCGAACAGGCCTTCCCCTCCGTCCGACACGTATTGAACGGTGTCTTCATCGGACTCGGCTGCTGATGTACTAGCCGCTTCACTTTGCTCTCCCCCCTGCAGCCCTTCGGGAGTTGCGTTGGTGTTGCGGCGCTTGACATTTTTGGGAGAAGTTTTCTTTCTCCTCCTTTTTGTGCCTTCTTGGGCAACTGCTGACTGGTGGCTTGATTCTGCCACCGGTTGATCTGGGTCATTGTCCGCTTCTAAGAGCGCGGACCGCTCGTTTGATTCCATTTTCTCCACTCAATTGCTTATTATGTAAGGGATTTACACAACAGACGAGGAGAAATGAAAAAAAAAAAAGTCTTTTTGTATCTGTCCCCGATGGGGCTCGAACCTGAGCCCGTAGAGTCTTGAGCACTGACTCTACCTACTCTGCCACTGCTTATTGTTGGAAATGGGCACACCTGTGCTACTTTAATGCTTTATCACTACTGGTATTTTTTTATTTGAAGTCGACACTCTCGCGAACTATCACCGCACTACTCAAAGGTCTGTGAACGACTGTGTATATGTGTACGTAATAAGTAAGGAGAAATAAAACGAAAAACATTTTTAATTCTGAATTATGGATGGCTTTAGTTTTGGCCAACACTGTATACACATTTTAATGTTCTTACGAATTGGTGTCGCATTGTCGTAATTGTATCAGTACGATAATATTACAAATTGGAATGACTGAATGTGTAGTTTTAGACTATGTTTCTACGCCTAGGTGTAATGTAGGGCACTACATACAACGAAAAATCTTCAAACAGTGCGGCCCGGTAAAATCAATCATCGTTAATCACATTACCTCGGTTAAAACAACACCCGAATTGTTACCATTAGTGACTTATAGTGATTAATTGTTGCATCTTAACTATAAAGCAGAAAGTTTGTGTGTCAGACCGACAAAGGCTCCGAAACTACACGTCGCAGAGCTCTGAAATTTTCAACAAAAATCATTCTAAAATTTAGATGCTGAATGTGAATGTGTGTTTTTAAGTCGGTACGACATACGGTTCGGAAGTTACGAGCAAACAGGAATAAAATTCTCAAAATAAGGGTGGTTGCATCAATCCGGTATGAAACCATTTCAAGTTGCGTAGTCGTGGATATCAACCATTCCCCAGTGTGTTGTAACTTCCATATACACACACACATTTTTCATATTTTGCTTTGGTGCAACCATTCATTTTTTTCTACGTCTCAAT
Organism: Eristalis intricaria; assembly: GCA_964034865.1. Classification (NCBI taxonomy): domain Eukaryota; kingdom Metazoa; phylum Arthropoda; class Insecta; order Diptera; family Syrphidae; genus Eristalis; species Eristalis intricaria. The sequence continues at coordinate 93,873,976 of OZ035873.1, forward strand.
CGAACATATACGAACGACTGACTGAGTGACCAAACGAAAAAGAAACAATAAACATTTTCGCACTTTTCTTATTTTGTCATACCCAAACTATCTATGCTATATCTCATTAAATTTTGCTGAAATTGTGAATATTAAACTTCTGAACGGATTAGCCGATTTAGATAAAATTTCAGAGCTAGACTAATTACATAATGTGTTACAAAATAGGTTAATTTTGTTCATGGTTCATGAAGTTTGACTTCAATTTGCACAACAAGTGAACATCGCGCGAAATAAATAACTGAACTTCGTAATTTTTTTTTTAATATATTCTCTTTATTATATATATTCTATTATAATTACGGTTTTAGTTCTTTATTTACTATTAATAATACGGCCGCTGTCTTAAGCAGGGCTGCACCGTACTATCCGGATGAGAGTTTACTATGAACTACCACTCAGATCGAATCGAATGCCCGAAGAAGGTTTTGTTATTTTTAATATTTCAACACGGTCCCCCAATTGACTTGATTGGGCTTACATTCTTCAAGAGGTCAGCCGAATGCATTGGTTCACTTTCCTTGTTTACTCTTTCGGTCATCGTTACTTTTATGGGTCACATAAAAGTGATGACGATAAGAATTTATGGTGTGCAATTGAAGAATGCAAACACAAGCAAGTATGGTGACACATTGTATATTTTTATTTTTAAGAATTACGACCAATACTTAACTCCTCCTTCCTTAGAGAAAGTTTTCTCCTGGAAATTTTGATTTGAGGGTTTCGTTTGTTTTTTTCCTTGCTCTTCTGTTAAGCTATCAATTTTAATTTTAATTTTACCGGTACTTCTGACATTCTTGTACATTACGATTCCAATGATACTTATACCAATAATAATTATTAACATGGATGTACCAGAGATTAAATAGGTTTTTACTTTGTGGTATTGAACTAATTCTAGGTTATGTCTATTTTCAATTTCTTGTAGTTCCTTAAATTTTGTAAACACCGTATTGATGGTGGCATTTTCTTTCATTATTTCTTCATAATAGAATTGAAATGTATAATTAGTTTCTTTGTTCTTAATTATAGCGTCATTGATTTTAATATTACAATTCTGAATATTAACAATAAGATTTCCAGCAAAAGTTAAATTTCTAGAGTCACAATTATTTTGTACGGTTACATTTTTAGCGTTTTTAATAATATAAGTTCTTTCGTTCAGATTAATAATTTCAAAATTATTATTGATCCTCATTAAACAATTTTGCTTACTAATACAATCATTTCTCTCTTTTAATTCGTTAACATTAATTTTCTCCTCGTTATATTTATACTCTTTTCCTTCGTTTACAATTACAACAAAGGGTTCTAAGTCAACTTCTTGTTTTTCTCGATTTGGTATTGGTACGATTATTTTAATTGGACGTGTTATAATCTCTTCTGGTATTTTCAAAGCTATAATAATGGCATCATCTGTATATTTCATTACCCCTGACTTAATATTTCTTAATTTGCTCCAATTCATATCTGTCATGATTAGTTCGTCCTTAGTGAGTAAGCTAGGGTGGGTTATTCCCATTTTCGCTGCAGCTATCGTGTCTAACAAATTATCAATTACTCTTTCTAACATCTGTAATCTAGTTAGTATTTCGGTTCGTTGTAGGCGTTTAAGTATCGTATTTTGTAACTGTTGGTTTTCATTCTGATAGCGTTCTATTTCTTCCCTATCTCTCAAAACTAAGTCTCTTATGTTTTTTATGTTTCCGTTTAATTGAGTATTAATTTTGATTTGCTTGTTTAGTTCCTGAATTGCATTCTGATTGTTAGTGTCAGTAGCTTTTATGTGTTCTTCTATTTCTTCCCTATCTGAGTTGTCCATAGTACCGAACAACCATTTCTGAGCCGTTCCTACTATATTTACGAGACCTCTTTTTGATCTTGTCTTATGAGGCATGATACTATGTATTTTTGTAAAAATTGTATTACATTCCTTTCTTATTTCTGAGTCTTGTCCTACAATTTCAAATTTTTTTATTTCCTGTAAGGTGTCTATCAACATTTTTATTTTTACTATGTGGATGATGGTTTGGGTTTGGTTGATGATTTCTCCTTCACCCATGCTTATCGTTGTGAATCCGTTGTCACTTTCGATTGGTGTTATTACAAGTGCTGCTTGTACTAGGTTCATTGGTGTCATCAGGAGTAGCAGCATCAGTGTGAGTACCTACAAATTGTCTTGGTCGTTTAATATTTGATGTATGTACTCTATCTAGGTTTTTAAATCGAAAATTGGGTTCATTTTTGTGTCTCACATGTTTATAATTCTTTATATAACCAAATGATCTTCTTTCTATATAATCTTCCCTATCTTGGTTCCTTTTGTTTATAACCTTGGTTTTTTTCATTTTTAGCTTGGTTACTAATGCTTCTATATTTGTATGTTGAGCCTGTTCTGGTGACATACCTATCGTAGTATGATACCTTTTGTTATAGATTTGAAAAGCTCTAAACATTTTGGTATTTACTGATTCTGCCTGGTTCATGCTAAGTAGTATCTCAGCTATAGTACTATGTAAGCGTTCAACGTCTGCATTGCCTGTATGTGAGTTCGGTTTAGTGAAATGCACTTCGATATTTCGTTCCCTAAGAAATTCTCTGATGTATGTTGTATTAAACTCGTTATCCGTAATTATTTTATAGGGTGGACCTTCTCTAGTTAAATGTTCTGTGATAGCGTCTGTTTTGTGAATGTGATTTTTACTTTCAAGTCTGTATACATACCCTTTCTTTGTCAGCTTGTCAATCATTGTCAAAAAAATGTGTTTATGAAAATGGTAGATATCTATGTGAACTATTTCGTTAGGTTTACTAGGTGTTTCTGTTACTTTGAATTTCCCTTGAATAGGTTTCCTCTCGTATTTAGCCTTTTGACATACGTCGCAATTGTTTATAATTTGTGTAATTATCCTTGTAAGTTTAGGGTAGTAAATCTGTTGTTTTAACGTATTGTAGGTCTCTATGATTCCTGAGTGTTGACTTTCCCTGATATGGTATATGGAGACCTGTTTCCTAACTTCCTCCTCCGTCCTTAAGTCTCTAACTCTCCGTGTTAGTTTAATCAATTTAACCTTTCTATTTCCTGACTGCAAGTTCATGAGTAACCGTTGAATTTTGTTAAAGTCAGATTCTTGTACTTCAGAATAAATACCGCTAACTCCTGGGGCAATTTCTTTGAGTTGTTCTGTTATCGTCTCAATAGGGTCCGAGGCTCTGATATATAAAATTCTTTTACCATTTAGTGTTTCCACTTTTGGTTCTTTGTCATAACTCACAATAATTTGTTGTTTATATATATTGACAATACCTTCTTTAATAGGTATGTGATCAGATTGTCCTTCCGCTGTCGATTGACCCGTTCTGCTATCAGAAATTTGATTCACTTCATTGTTTTCTTTCTCAATTCTACTTAAAAAGTCGGCCACTCGATTTTCTTGACCTTTGAGATATTCAATATCGTAATCAAATTCTTGTAATTTAAGTAACCATCGTTGGTTGCGTTGTGAGAACTCTGCACCATTATATTTTTTATTCAAATATTTTATGGGGAGATGATCAGTTGTGATCTTGAATTTATTTCCCCACAGATAGGGTCTTAGTTTGGATACACTCCAGACAATGGCTAGAAATTCTTTATCGGTTACGGAATAATTTCTTTCATGCTCGGTGTATAAATGAAATGGTTTTTCGAATTCTGGAAATTTTAGGATTGGTTGTGTTATCAATTTGTTTCGGAGTGTTTCAAACGCATTCACGTATTCAGGATCACTAATATTTATTTTGGTGTCCTTTTTGAGATACCTAGTCATTGGATATGCAATTTTTGCATAATCCTGAATGAATTTCCTGTAGTAGCCAGAGGCTCCTAAAAAACTTCTAAGTTGTTTTTCTGTGTGGGGTAGTGGGAGGTTTCTGATTATACTGATCTTATTACCATTAGGCATTATTCCCTTTGGTGTTAATATGTGACCTAGGAATTCGGTTTCCTTCTTGAGGAATGAACATTTGCTAATTTGTAGTTTTAAATTATGTTTCTGCAAAACTCGAAGGATGTCTCTGAGGTTTTTCATATGTTCTTTTAGGGACGTGGAGAATATCAAAATGTCATCTAAATAAACGACACAAATTTTGTTTATATATTCTCTTAGTATGTGGTTCATTAGTCGCTGAAAAGTGGCTGGTGCATTTTTAAGTCCAAAAGGCATACGGACATACTCGTATAATCCTTGTGGAGTAATAAACGCAGTTTTCGCTATGTCAGCTGGGTGCATCAAAATTTGATGGTAACCTTTTGCTAAGTCAAGCGTCGAGAAATAGACCGCTTTTCCTAACTTATCGAAGAGGTTTTCTATATTTGGCAGAGGAAATCTGTCATCTTCAGTAATTTCATTTAAAGCCCTATAGTCAACACAAATGCGGTACTGTACTTGACCATCTTTGTCTGGCTTTTTAGCAACTACAACGATCGGAGAAGCATGTCTACTCATGCTTCTTCTTATGATACCTTGTTTTTCCATCTCTTTGATTTGCTTAGCTACTTCTTCTTCGTGTTTCTTTGGTAATCGGTAACTTTTTGCATGTAGTGGTTTGTCTTCTTTAAGGTGAATTTCATGTTTTATTTCCGAGGTATGAGTTAACATGTCGCCTTCCTTATATTGGATGTTTCTAAATTCGTCTAGCAGTGAGGTCAATGCTGTCGTTTCTTCGCGATTAAGGCTGCCGAAGTCAGGATTGCCTTCCTCTAGGTAGTTGCATGCCAACTCGTGTCCTCGTTCTATCTTTAGAATGGTCTGATTTTTTAAAGTTATAGTTCCTTTCTCAAAATCAATGGTTTCAATGATATTTTTAAGGACATCCATTCCTAGGAGTATCGTATAGTTTTTATTTTCTAAAGCCTGAGCGTAAGCTTTAATAAAAGTATTATCGCTGTAACCGAATTCTTTTGGTATTGGAAACTGAATTATTGCAGTATTCCTGATTACGCTACTATTAATGGTCTTTATCTCTAGCTGTCGGGTGTCTAGAATTTTATACGGTGTCATGTCGAGTTTACTAGTATTTATGATAGTCATAGCACTGCCAGTGTCTACTAAAATATAGTGTCGTTGGTTCTGAATTTCAGTGGCGACTGTCATTAATTGTCCGAGGCTCAGTTCAGAAAAACCGGCGGTTCTACTGAGTTAATGTCCTGACGGATCGGTTCCTGACTTGTTTGGATATTATTGGTATCCATTGGTTCTAGTCTATTCTGTCTATTCTGTATGGAGTGGTTCTGGAAAGGTCTCTGTGAAGTAGTGTGATTTTGGTAACGATACTCATTTTGTCTAAACCTTCCCGAATGATTTTGTCCACCAAAATTATTATTGTGACCATTATTGTAACTGGGTCGTCGTTCCTTGTCGGGGAGACTAAACCTATGATTTTTGTTTTGGTTATTGTAATTTGCCGTGGTTCTAACTATTTCACTATTCCTTAAATTTCCATTATCGTATCCTATGTAGGAGAATAAAATACTCTTTATTTCATGTAAATCATACAGATTCCTAATTTCTCTGGCTAAATTCCCTATTGTTAATTCTCGTATTTTGTTTATTATAATATTATAGTACAATAGTTTTTCTTGTTCCTGATTGTCACAGAATACTACATATGTATTTACTTTGCTTAAAAGGTATTCTAATTTATTGGTCAAATCATATATTGAACTCACTTTCATATTGCTGATTTCCTTCGTAAGATCGCTGCTGCTGATGACCGGTCGATAGTGTTGTTTAAATAACTCCTTCGCCTGTTCCCACGAAGTGACTCCATTGATGATCAGTAGGTCCATAGCTCGACCTTTGATTTTCACTTGTTGTATGATGTTCCAGGTGGCTTGGTAATCTCCAATAGTATTCCGAAGGTGGTTCTCTATCATTACGATGAAGTGCATTAGGGATTCGCTATCCCCATCGAATTCGGGTAAGTATTGAATTTCCCGTAACACGTTGCTCCCATGACTCGGCTGTGGTATTCTCGCCACTATAGCCATTATACTATTTAGGATATCCCGGTTGGATACCTCAGGGATGACGTTTGGATTTTCTGCCATATTTCCCGTTTCACTATTACTATATGCCAACAACTTCCACTACGGTTTTAGAAGGGTTTCACTATACACAATCTTTTTCCGTGTTTTTTTTTTTTTTTTTTTTTTTCGTTCGTCGAAAATTGCGGTTAAGGAAATGCGAATTGAACTTTCTCAATGTGGATCAGGATAGTTGTACCTGATCCTACCGACTGCGCCAAATAAATAACTGAACTTCGTAATTTTTTTTTTAATATATTCTCTTTATTATATATATTCTATTATAATTACGGTTTTAGTTCTTTATTTACTATTAATAATACGGCCGCTGTCTTAAGCAGGGCTGCACCGTACTATCCGGATGAGAGTTTACTATGAACTACCACTCAGATCGAATCGAATGCCCGAAGAAGGTTTTGTTATTTTTAATATTTCAACACGGTCCCCCAATTGACTTGATTGGGCTTACATTCTTCAAGAGGTCAGCCGAATGCATTGGTTTTATTCTCCCTATTTCTCAATAGGTTAACCGAATGCATTGGTTCACTTTCCTTGTTTACTCTTTCGGTCATCGTTACTTTTATGGGTCACATAAAAGTGATGACGATAAGAATTTATGGTGTGCAATTGAAGAATGCAAACACAAGCAAGTATGGTGACACATTGTATATTTTTATTTTTAAGAATTACGACCAATACTTAACTCGCGCAGTTACATAGACGGAATTTCCAAGAACTTTTTTTTTTATGAATCGCTTGATATCCCTCCACGTTGTGTGTAAATGGTTGAGAAAAAACCGTAATTTCCGTCCGTTTTGCTGCAGCACACATTGATAATTCAAACTTCAACATCGATGCACACAGTCAACGAATTGTACTCATTATGAGTAGGGATCAATGACAAAAGAAAATTCAAATTCTTCTCTGAGTTCTGGTTCGAGCAGTCTTATTATTGTTTTAAATTAAAAAGTGTGGAGTGCGCAAAAATGCCGAGGAAAAGGAAAGCTGTTTTGATCCTCAGCAAAGCATGTGTGAAAAGACGGCGACTTCTAAGATATGCACAATCTCAAGAAGTAAGAGTCCAAGTTCGTGAAGATGACAACATTGCATAGGCTGCCAGAAGAAGTAATGAAACACAGTATGAAAGAGAAAAACGGAACGCAAGTAATGGATTGGCTCGACGCAACCGTTTATTGATTGAGACTTCTCAAGTTCGCAGTGTTAGACTCCAGCAGCAAAGAACTAGACAAGGTAAGTTATGTTCTAACAATTGGCTGTATATGAAAGAAGAAGCATTCAACCATCGTTGGAATACTTCAACTTTCCACAAATCTCTATTGGTCGCATTGCCAAGCAATGAAGTTAGAGGGAGAGGGAGAGACTTCCAGTTTGTGTTGTGCCGCAGGAAAAGTCTAATTCCTGGAACTTCATGGTCATTGATGAATAATGACCACATTAGGTCAAAAGAATTTCTTAGCATGATCCGTAAATATAATTCTAGCCTTCAAATGACTTCATTCGGTACTTCAGTGCCAATGAAACATGCAACAAGCTTCATGCCAACGTTTAAGATTCAGGGTCAGGGTTACCATAGAGCTGGTTCCCTTCTCCCACTGCCAAATGAAGAAACAAAATGTTTACAAATTTATTTCCTTGGCGATGAAAAGGCAGAAGCTGAACCTCGGTGTAATGTCAGTTATACATTGCCGCTGATGATGTTTCTGAAACAAAAAATGTAGTCTACAAACAAGTTCTATAATTAAAAATAATAGAAAGTTTAATTTTCTTGGCGTTTTACTATTTTAAACATATTTCTTCAGGATATATTATATATATTCCAATACTTCACACTAGTATTGGAATTCAGCAATATAGTTCAGTAGTGTATGTAACACTAGTGCTATATGTATGTACTTGAGTGTATAGTATGTATTGTAAGTAATTCTTTATTGGAATGTCTAGCAAACTACACCTCAATAAATACGAACTTAAGCTTAACAAAAATAGTATAATTCATTATATTATAAATGATACAATAATAGAATTCAAAGTTTAAAAACGTTCGTCGTAGTCTTATAAAAATTTCAAGCTGAAGAATTAATGCCCCCATAAGGTTTACAAATTTCATGTGCTTAATTTTCATTAGATTTTTCGTTATAATGTCCGCCTTCATAAGTGTAAATATTCAAGTACAATTAATGATAACGTATGTCTATGTGTTTACTGCGTTCATAATGAGATAGATTTTTTGTAAGATGAATTGAGCGCTGGTTATCGCAGAAGATAGTTAGTGGACGACTCACAAGTTTCTCAAAACAAATTTCGGATATAAGTTTTCGTAGATATACTGCCTCTTTTAATGCCGTTGCCAGCGCCATGTACTCAGCTTCTGTAATGGATAGTGCGATAGTCGATTGTTTCTTCTTTGCCCAAGTAATGACGCCAGCCGAGAATTCAAACGCATAGCCAGTGTAGGAACGCTGATCATGGTTCCCGAAGCAATCAGCCTCGGAGTACCCATACAGAGGACCATCGGGCTTTCTGTAAGTCAGAGAGAAATTAATAGTATTTTGTAAGTACGTGAGTATATATTTTGCAGCAACCATGTGTTGAATGTGCGGGTTCACATTGAACTAGGGCAACTTACTTACGGAATGTAAAATATCGCGCCTAGTTGCCAATCCAAAGAAAAAAAGTGAACAGATTATTCCTTGATACTGCTTTGCATCAACGAGTTTGCAGTCGACACACACTTTGACACTTTTCGAAATTCTGACGAGGTTCTAACGGTGTCCAGCGACCTTTACAATAACTCAGGTCGCAGTACTAGAGTAGAGATGAAATCGCTTGCTTCTGTGAGACACAAATGTAGTTCCTTGCTTCATTCAGTCCAAGAAAGTAACCAACACTGCCTTTGTCAACGATCACAAATTCTTTCTTTAACTTTTTTTTTATTTCATCTTACCGTAACAACTTCGAGCATGCAAGTAAAATATCATCGACGTAAATTGCCAAGATATACGAATGCATTATAGCTGCACCTCTTGAAACCTATCTTCCTAAGTACTTCATAAAGCCTGCTGTACCATTCACGCCCTGGTTCTTTGTGCCTGGCCCTTCTTAGTCTGCAGACACGTTGAGGGTATCACGAACTTATGAACCCCTCTGGCTGGCACATGTACAGGTTTTCTTTCAATCTTCCATTTAAGTAAGCGCTGGTGACTTGCATTTGGTGAAGATGTAATTGATATTATACTGACAAAGCAAACATTAAAAGAACTGTGGAATACCGATCAACAGGCGAAAACGTTTCATAGAAATCTAGTCCCAGTTTCTGTGTACACCCCTTGTCAACCAAAACGAGCCTATATCTCTTTTTAGACTGAAAACCCATTTGCATTTTAATGGGTTACTTTCAGGTGGGGGATGAACAAGGATCCATGTGTCGTTGAAATCAAGGTTTTATACTCTGTTTCCATAACCTGTTTCCAGTATTTAGATTCTTTTGCTTCTTTAACTAATTGCGGAAACATTTGAGTATTATCCATTTAGAACAGCTACTGGAACGTTATCCTGCACATCTTCTTCGTCAACTTGACCCGAAACTGAGTTGTGGGTATCTGGATGCGTCTCTATTTCTTCCACTGTGTCACGAAATACTTCCACTGAAACTTTCGTCATCAATGAGTTAAGATATTGGATTGCCAAAAACGATATCGAACAAGTGCATATAATCTAGAAGTCCCGAAAACTCATACCTAGCATTTGATAGGAATCTATCCTCCAAGAAAAACAAACCGAAAATTTCTCAATTTTTCAAATCAACTTTACCAATAAAATTGTTAACCCTCTGATGTCTACCACCACTTCAATAACATAATATGGGTCCGAGGCGGACCTTCTTCGTGATTCTTGATTCTTTCACAAGTGTTGGGACCTACAGTTTAATGCCGACTCCGAAAGGCGACGTTGAGAACTTTTTCTAGACAGGAATACTCTTTGAGCATTGTGACTCGAAAGAGGTAGAGCCGTGAATTATCAAAGGTGGTAAGTTCGGGTATCGAACCTTGCACTCTCTGCATAGTCCCACTAGGTCACGACGACTCACGACCACCGCTTCTAGCCGGGCTATACTTTTGCATGGTTTAAGAGGTAAGTATTAGTTATTTGAAATCAGTAGTATATCAGGGTATAAGAAATGAAATGATAAATTAGGCTGTCATTTCAAAAAATATCTGAAGGACAATCCTGAGTAACACAAAGTCGCTAGAAAATTCAGACACAATCATAGGTTGATGATAAAAATCCTCAAGTTATGTTCAACTTCTAGTGAAGAAAATCACCGTTAGTAGCAGTGCAGCGAAATGACGCCGAATTTTGAAATTCATCATTTCGCGCGATTTGGGTTCAATGGGAACAGGGTGTTACGTCATTTAAAAATTTCTGTTGACATGAAAATTCCCTCGGCGACGTTACGCATTCTCCCAGTAATGCCTGAAACACAATAGTGCGTTTGCGCTGGCATTGGCTTTAAACAGCGTCGACCTGCGTTAGTGAAAATTGATAGAGATGAGAGGATCGTAATAAAACGTAAAACGTAGTCCATCGCACATCATTATTCAAATTGATGGATATTTTTTGACAGAGGGGTGCGCTGTAAAAGAGATTTTCTCCCAGATTGTGAGTTGTCTTCCAAATTGAGAGTATTTTGTGTCAACTGTCATTTGAGAAATAAAAACAGCTGATTAAAAATCATTTAACGACTAGAAATGAAGTATTACAGAGATGCACGACTTCTACCTCTCCTTCCCATTAAGATTTTTGACAACTGTTTTTTAAACGTCTTCATAAACCAAATTGGCACATCGATGGACTAGGGGTCAATCAGCTGTGAAGTCGGCTATCTCTGTAAAACTTCATTTCTGTTTAACGACAGAAGTCATTTCAAATGAGTGCATGCAAAAAGCCGGCAATATTTTTCATATAGTAGATGAGAGAGAGAACAGCTGATGAATTGAGTATTCATTTCAACGCAGTGCGTCATCGCCTCTCTCCGTAACATGAAGGCGGCTGGCGCAGCGCACTATTGTGTTTCAGGCATGAAGCTGTTTATGGACCAGCCTTTACGTCATCAGTTACCTGTCCATTTATCTGCCCGAAATCCAAAACATAAAAAAAGTATTATATTTGGAAGTCATTTTACAAGTCAAACGGAACTTTTTTGTGTGGTCTTTATGCACATGGACAAATCTGAGTTCTAACCAACTTATCTGGATGTGTAAGCTCCCTATTCTGAAAAACTTTATCAGTTGACTGCCTACAATGATCAGCAATTAAGAGTGCTGATCGAACAATGCATCGATTTGAGATTTGTCACACCCCGCAATTCATCGCAGTTTCAGTGAATCTACGACAATCTGCTCTGAAATGGAAAGTAAATCAAACCAGCAGAGGTGAGTGACCGTATATTGCTAATTAAATTAGTCAACCGCAAAATGCAAAAAAACGTTTAACCGCTGATCCACACACATGTCAAACAGAGATGGCTTCCAACAGACGCTAATGCTTCAATAAATAATCACTAACTTATTTTTTTCTATTATTTATGCATTGTCAACATATGGGATAATGTGCTTTAACCCATCAAGCCGTGCAAGGTACCCCCCTTCCGGTTGCCAACCGGCGGTTAAGTCATTGCATACGAGTACTGTTACGTATTAATATTCTTAACCGCTATCTCTGAGAAATGCTCGTGTATGTTAATTCTAACGAGATTTTTCTTTTTACGGGCTTCAAACATAAAACAACTTCACAGTGGAGGTCACCGCATATCTGGCGGTCAAGGATTTATGTGAGAGCCTGTGGGGATTCGTAGAAAAGATTTGCTATTGGAAAACAATTAACCCTTACAAGTTTAATGACAAGATCCGCCCGGTCGTTTCAGGTGTTAACGCTTCTGGAGAAACTGTAAAATCCTTTGTCAAGCTTAAGGCTGTATTCTAATTAATGAATTGCGCTATTCGTATTTTGTATTTTGTACTTCTCGTGGACGACGAATGGTTTCGCAGTCACTACTCGTTCTTATCGACTGTGAGCATGTGTTGATTTACGGTTTCTCGTTAGAACATGATCCACACCCAAGTCTCGGAGTCCTGACACATGGTGGTTCAGTAAGATCTATTTTTTCGAACCAGTTACATCTCTCGGATATGGATAATCTAAAAACTGGTGGCCGCGACAAATAAATTTCTGGATCTGTACGTGTTAATTTATTTTTAATTTATATATTGTTATATTATTATTTAATTATCGTACTCTAAATCAAGGGCAAAAGGTATAAACGGAACACCTCTACACATATACTCTCACTCACACATAAGGAAAAAGGCTTGAGTATGTGGGAGAGCTACGATCGATATTGCATGTAGATACATATATCTCATTTTTCGTTGTGTCGCATTATATTCCAGTGTGGGCCTGGCTCTAAACTCACAAGCTGCTCCAACTGCTGAGATCTCTGGCCAGCTACTTCTAATTGCACACGTCAAGTTGGCTGGACTCGGGCATCTTTTGCAACGCTGTCTCGTGGGAGACGGAGTCTCATTCAACCGGAACCAAGTTCTTCATGGGCTCTACATTGTCTAGCCTATGTTTCGAATTCGAAACCGTCTAGCTATTCATGTCGAAAAATGCATGAATGAAAGATAGCAGGCAAAGCGTTTTTCTCAAAAAGACCAACGTCTTTTTTATGTACTTTTGGAGTTTGCCTCTTCACCTTTCAGCAGGTGTGTGTGGGGATCAATATCTTATATAAAAGCTGAAGGAAAAGGAACTCAGCTTCACTACCCAGGCCGAGTACTTAGGAGTAGTCTTGGACAGCTAGTTAAGCTGGAAACCAAACATTAGGGCACGTATTAAGAAGGCGGCGGCAGCTGGGGAATTAAACTAAGAATGGGCCACTACATGTAACGTATAACATCCTTGTTTGGAGGCCAGCACTGAATAACAAATCCAATCTTAAATCGATAAGCAGTATTCAAACATCAGCGTGTATCAGCATCACAGGAGCATTGCGATCCACCCCCACAGCCGCTTGGAAACATTGTCCTTCCATGGACATCTATGGGAAGCTAGACACCGTTAAGGCTACGGGAGTGCAACCGCTGGAACAGATCAATTAGCTTAGGTCCTATAGACGACTGAACGGCACAGTTGGTAGAGTTCCTGCCCCTGGTTCCTGGTTCGATTCTTACGCTTTTGTCTGGTTTTCAAATCTGGTCCAGTCAACATTTTCCGTTGGGATCAAATTAAATTTCCAGCACTTACAAGCACAAGGAAAAGTACACGAGGCAACTATATAAGAAATGTCAGACATAAAAATCTTCTAGACTAGTTTGGCTGTAACCCAGCATTGGATTGGATCATATATCACTAGCATACCAGTAACCATTTGTCAAGTGTTTAGTTAGTACTTGGAAAAAGAGGAACCGGTGCATAAGCTGCCGGCCAGTGTTGCCACAATGGATCCAATCAGGATCTAAGTGGGCTGATGCAGTTGCGAAAGCGACTATAACTTAAACTAACCTAAAATGCTTTAGTTTACCTGAGCCAGTTATGCCTGCCCACGTTTAACCGGTACTCACCCGTCGCTCGAATTTTCATGTAACACCAGTCGTTTAGTAGCAGTCTTTCGGACTTAAAGCCCGTCCCCTTAAACGTTCCGATCAAATAAAAACAAAATGATTATGAATAACTTAATAAATAATTTTTTTATTAAAGAACAAATTTGAACTGAAGTTGTTTTTGTCCAAATTGATTTTGGGTGATGCTCTGTAGGCCTGCAGCCTGAACGGTCGTCCATTGAAGTAATAGCGTCCATTCAAACGTGTCACTTTTGTGTTGGCGACTGGCACAGGCATCGCTGCAACATTGGGTTTGATTATCACATTTTGCTGAGGTGCTGCAGCCGCTGATGGTTGTTGTGGTGGAGCATTGCTGTCCTTAGGAATTGAATTGATCTTGATCGGTTGGTAGTCGTAACCGATCCCCGGTATGAAGCGGTACGGCATCGGTGCTATTGGAATGTAATAGATTTTCGAATCTTTTATTGAGTTTTTTGGCTTCGCTGTTGCGTACTTTCTTAAGTTGAGTGGTTTTGATGATAAAACAAACTCCTTATAGATGTTCTCCATCATTGGACTTTGGAATATCACTTTGGATGCCAGCGGCAGGGAGTTTCTCGTGACATACGGGGTCACGAGACCGATGACTGTGGCGAGGATAACCAAAAGTACTGTGTGTAGGTTGAAAGACATTCTGAAAAGATTGGAAGAAAGAAGAAGAATTAGTGATTGATCGAATAAAATTGTATCTTAAGAAGAATAGAATGACATTTGAATATTGCCATCGAAACTGTGGGTAGACGAAGAAGGGAAGAACGAGAAACTCGAAAACACTTTCATTTATTGACCCTAATCAGATTCACAAGTCAATGTCGAACTCTGTTGATGTGAGCTAACAAAAGAAACGGATATTGCAGCATCATGAACCTCTTGGAGGTGAAGAAGAATAAATGAACAAAAGATATACACGTACAGTGGGGGACAACTAAATAGTACACTTGTGATTTTATCAAAAACAAGGTAGGTTTCCAGTACGTAATAATAAAACCAAATTTGTTATTTTACTACTTTATTTAACAGAAATCTAAGCACTATTAGTCGTATTTTATTGAGAATATATATACTTAGCTCAGCTCAGTATTTCGTTCACACACGAAGCAATAACAAAACAAATTACTGATCAAAACTGATAACCGAGTAGATCAACACTGACTACAGCGCAGTGAAGAATCGAAATCACAGGTGGCGCCTCAACTACCACCACTAAATCATAGATGCCGCTGACAAAAATTCTTGAAGATACAGCAGAATTATCAGCATTGGTGTTCTAAATCTCGACATAGGAGAACGTATAACAATTTGAAATCCATCCTTTATTAAATATACAAAACGCTTCTAGTGAATAAAACCATATTTGTGCAAACATCATAAAACACATTTGACAAGAAATGAAATATTGAGACGCTCTATTTGTATTTTGACATCTAATGCTATGCAAGTGCAAATAAAGTAAAATGAGTAAAGAGCGTTTTATTGAGAATCATTACTGAGCTCAGTATAGATTCTGAATAAACCACGCTTAATATTACAATTGCAGAAAGACGAGAGTTTTTAAAAAAAAAAAGTATGTGTACAAGGTGGCTCATATCGTCCTATCTTGAGATATTATAATTCTTGCAAATGGAGTCATACGTCAATCATATTTGACTTTTGTGAACTAGACAGCTAGAGTATACAAACAGAAAAGCACTGGAGTGCTATATTTCGCAAAAGCGTGGAATAACTGTGTCGATTTCTTTAACCAATAATAGGTCGGTGTTGGTAGCGCAGTGTGAATTTCGATTTCGATGGCATAACCGTGTCGCGCCAACTGGGCAAACATTCCGGTGCCTAATTACTCGGTTCGAACAGGCTTGAACTATAGGAGACCTTGTAGATTGCGAACAGTTATCCCCGGAAACCTTGGGGACACTCATGGGAATTTCTATAAAACGGTTAAAAATGTGTATTAACACTGACGGCAACCACTTGAAGAACATAATCTTTTCCACTTAGCAGACAAAATTGTAAGGATATAAATAACGACATCCATCACACAAAATCACATTTTTTTCTTATGTAGTAATGTTTGTGGAGCACTCTTATTTTTCACCACTACTGTACATGGCCTTGAAATACTCTCCCCTAAACTATAGAATTCGACGGGACTTGAATTTGGTTACACCATTCAACTGCATTTTATAAGGATTTCAGGATGACTGTGCAGCACGCTAACGTGACGTGTACGAAGAAGGTGTAAAGTGAAGAAATTTCCAGAATGGGTATCACAATGGATCCAATGGAACATAAATGAGACGTTAATCGCGCCCTTCTACCCGCCTACCTAAGAACACTTTTACACTGTGAAGTTTCGTCGGATTCCATCGCTTCAACTACAAGATTAATGAAAGGGGGGCTCCCGGGTCGCATGTATGCCGAAATCGTATCAGCTCTCGAGAGAGCTTTTGCACATTTTCAAATAGAGGTAAATCATACAGATCTGTCATTAAACAAATAAACCAGTTTTGGAACCACCAAGAGGGTATTTAACACTCAAGGGCATTCATAGAACAAGACTACAGTCCCAAAACGATCCAAAGAAGCGCCTAAACTTAGAGCGCTATGTGGATCACTTACAGAACACGGAGCATGTAATTTTCACCTTCATAAAATGTACTGTATCAGTACAGACATTGTTGGGCACTGTAGAAATTATGGAACACATACTAATCGACTGCCCAAGCCTTGCCCTCGAAAGATTCGCTATGACAAACAGAACTTTTGTAATAGGGAAATACAAATTTCTGAAGGCTGCACTGAAATCCTAGACTAGAGAAAAGAATGGGGTGCAATAGATCTTAACGGTCGTAGTACTTGTACATTATTTTATAACACACGCCGAGCTCTTCAGTTTAATTCAAATGTTCTCCACGCGCTATAGGTTCTCTATCAAATTCTGATCGGCAGACTGGTCGGGTCATAGTAAAATGGTTGCATTTTGATCGATAAGGTAACCTTTTACGAGTCGAGTAGGTTGCTCATCATCGTTATCAAGTATAAAACGTCATAATAGTGGTATATTTTCATCGCGAAAAGGTATCATGTGCTCTTAAATAATACGTTTGTACTCATGTTGATCCATTCTGATTAACGATTTATAAAGGTTTCATACAAACCTTTATATGTTAAGTCAAATGTTAAGAAAAATTGTATGGTGCTTCGTTTCAAGCGAAACATTTTCAAAAATATCGAAATACCGACTCGATTGCAAATAGACAACTTGAATCAACTTGAGGACGTGACGGTCGTCAGCATGTCTTCAGAGTGCAGGCAATTTGTAGAAGAGGGTAAAAGTTTGAGAGCAAGTACATTTTTTTGCCCACCACTTAAGCATAACCGCCGTGAAGTGAACGCAAAATTGTGGATTTGGATAATTGACAGAGAATCAATTCGGCTTATTGTGCGGTTAGATTTAGACGTACATCTGTGTAAGATTGTGGTAACTTATGAATTGGAATTGGACGAACAGAGACAAAGCCATGAGTTCACTTAACATGCGCTGAAAATGTTTGCCGAATTTTGGCCAAAACATCATCTTTCGCATTTTTGACGGGCATGTCAACAAGCAACATTATCCTTATTGCATCCAACGCAATTCGCAAATATTCGACAAAGAATCATACATCCACAATGGTAGACTGTTTCTGTGGTGCGGCTTATGACGCAGCGGCATCATTGGAAGAATCGACATGAGGAAGAATACACCGTTATCGTCATTACTCTTAGATGTAGAGCGAAGTTAACTGATTTTCTGGGGCCAGAGCTTGGCAACATCGATATATCCGAGCTGTACTTCCAACAAGACCGAGCTACATGCCATACAAATGACGGTCTTGAAGTCTCTCACGGCTCTCACGGCGAGCGTTCATCGATTGGCCGCCGCGATCATGTGACTTTACGACAATCAAATCAAGTCCTTAGTGTGCACTAACAAGGCAATCAATGCCATCTGAACCATTTCAATAGCTTCAAATGTAGGCAGAATGAATTTCATATCTGACACCGTTATTGTTTTATTGAAATTTCTTTGCATCTGGTAACACTATAAATAATAATGTATGGTTTAGAATTTGGATCTTGATTGGAATGGTATTCGACATTATACCTGGATTATATTTAAAAACACGTGACAAATCACTCGCTTCTGATGGCCAGGCCAGTTCACATCCCCAAATCGCGAAATGACTAATCACGGAATCAGATGTGGTATCGATTTTGTCTTCGATTGCGATGCCAAATAGAAATTCGGTTGACACTTGGCTATGCGACCAAAACACTATATAGGCCACAAATTCATTGCTCTTTCTGTTTGCAGATTTATTATTTATCCATCTGGCTACGACATCTTAAACGCATGCGTCCACTGCTGCGTCGTCCCACAGGTCCGGAGTTCAAGACTCTTCTAGCCGGACTATGTTGTGCATGGCCTAGCCATCTTAGGCACTATCCATCCCTATCTACATATATTTTGAAGTTTGACACAAACACTCCAATCGAAGATGGTCTGATGGTAGATAGTGCCTCACTACGAAATAATTCAATCCGAGACGATCGCACAGTCTGATCAAACTGAGCAGACCGACACGCAGAGATTTTATTGACATCATCATTTGGCAATGGACCATTGAAGCTCATCCCATTAGATTGGGTCTGGCCTGCAACGAAAGAAGTCGATGGAAACCTTCTACACATCTACCGTGTCCTCTGGGAGGGTAAAGTCACCTAGGGGGTTTCGTCTTCAATAAGCTGGCCGAGCTAGGCAATGTTAGCCATTTTTAACTGAAGTGTGACAGTTGCGTGTTGGCAGCCACTCTAACCTAACCCGTCATTACCGATGGTATTTCATGGTGAAGGTAACGTCTTACCCATTTTTGAAGAACTGTGGGCCAATGACCTCCACAAACATGTGGGTTTTTCATTCCCATATGCAACAGTTTTGTTTGTAAACAAGTTCACCAAGTGAACAAATATGTCTCATCTTTTACTAAAGTACACAGAACATAAATTGAAAGGAACTTGAAAACCTTTCTTCTTGCACTTGTACACTTAAACTCGTCAAGCCCTTTCACTTTCAATAAGTCGACGAGGCCTTTCCTCAGCTGTGCCCAGTGCAGCATGTCATGTCGGTTAATTTACTAAGAATTGACAACGAATGTCCATCCCCGGATTTGTCATACCAACAGATTCTGATGGGATTCCCTAGTGAGTATTCTTTCACATTTCAACCCATTTGGAAAAATACACCAAATTAGGGAGCCATCAAGTTCTTTCCGTCTACCTTAGCTGGGTAGCAAATTTATTCAACACATTAACGTTAATCTCACCACGACGTGACGATGGACGCACAGTAGATAGGTACGTCACCAACTTCCGATTAATCTGGCACCCAGTTATGAATAGAAATCTATGTAAAGTAAAAGTTATCTGATTCACGCTTTTGCCATCGCTCTTTAAACCACGCAGCTGATCGTAAACTTTCTTCCCAGAAGGAGACCTTGAGTCAACAAGATTCCTTTGCTGTGATGACACTCGCCTGCTGTTCTCTGAAAAGTTAAGAACCTCAAAACCCCTTGGAACCGACAAACAGAGCAATTATTACTTTGGAGCTTCTGAATACATCGCATTTCGGTCACTCGGCGTGAGATACAATCTGTGTCGCAGACAACCCACTAAATTCCAGTTAACCATTTAACGTAATTTAAAAACCACGAAATAGCTAGGTGATCTGTCAATAGACAGAGCGAGAGGGACAGAGTTCACTGGCCTTTCATGTGGCTCGGCTCAACGCAGCCGCCGCCACCGCGATCCACAGTCTCAGTGGTTTTTAATTAACCATAAACCCATAATGACTACTCAGCTCATGTACGCAATATTAGGTAATGGAAAATTCTTGTGTGATCTTCGTTGCTTAAGTGAACATAATTAAAGCGATTCCAAATCAAGATCTAGATTCCAGCAAAATCGGAATGGGAGTTTATCAGATCAAAAGTGTAACAACTCATGGAAGACAGCCCAACTCCCAGACGATCCGAACTTACAATATGTTCAGTTCTTGTTCTCATTCTGTGGTAGCCCGACCAGTCAAACTGAAGCAGACGCTCTTGACGGGCACTCAACGTATGTCAAGATGAAGTAAGAAAAACCAACGCATGACATGGGCGTCTGTCAACTAAAAAGAAAGTCGCTGCCGACCACGCACCGTTTTTGCGGAGAAATTCCTCATTTGAATAAACAATAGCATTTATCAACGGCGGCGCGGCGTTAAGATGAAATCAATTATTGTTTAACAGCCTGTTGGCTTAAGAGAAACAAAGTCAAACCTATTGACCGTCACTGAGCCAACGGAAATGGCAAATTGAAAGTCACCGTGTATGGAAGTCGGAAGATCTCGACGTAGGATGGAATGACACATTGAACTCGCCGTCTGTTGACACAGAATCTAGGGAGAAAGGAATGTGCGGATTGAAAAGAGTTGTATTTTTGGGTCAACTCCATCCGGAGGATATGATCATTTTTTCACTCGTTGGAGGAGTAATTGTTGTTCTGTAGCGAGGTACACGTATTTGACTTTCTCAATTAACAGTCTTTCACCCATTCAATCAATTCAAACAGAAGCAATTAGTCACTGAAGTGATAGTCACTTTGAGTGTGTTGAAGCGTCGCCTTTTATTCAAAATCAATATTTCGGAGCGACACTTGAGATCTCTGACACAATCAGACAACTCGTGAAGATCAGACTTGTGAAGGGAACGAGTTTTCATTTGTGACTGTTTTAGGCGAATGCAATAAAGGCGCATACCTTTCATGGAATTATTACCCTCTTACCGATGACTCAAAAAATTATATCTTACTCCCAGGGTTGCCAATAGGATGGTAGCGCCAATTTTTTGTGCGTACGACAGTTCTGGCGCGCAGTTCTCTCATCCGTTTGTCTACTTGTCCATTCAAAAAGTCGGAAGCTTACGAGTGGTACTCAGTTACTTCGAAACAAATTTATTCAACGGTCATTTAAAAAAGGGGTTGTGGAAGGATGCCATTGTTTTGAGTTCACAATTATTTCTGTTAATGGTTTCGAGTTGTTTTTGAATTTGAAGCACAAAAGGAGATGCATCGATAAAGCGAGCAAAATCGAAAACCTCGAGACTGTCCTAATCTCTTGGAATCACCGCTACCTATGGCATTAACGTGCTAATTCCATAGGGTCATCCAATTTGTTGATTCATTGTCCGTTCAAGATTCAATCTTTGACGTAAGCATCATCCAAATATGGTCTTTTAACAATCGCTGAATGTGCTCAGATTGTCAAAACTTTATACAAAAACATGTACTTGATGGTTGACGTTTCGACAAATCGAAATTATTCCCAGACAGACAAACGCCAAGCAATGCGGTCGGACATACGGATGTCGAAACTGGTCAGGTTATGTAGGCAATTCATGAAGGAACTATCATTGATAAACATGGTGAACATATACTGGTTACCGGGCCATACTGGCATCCAAGGGAACGAAAAAGCAAACAAAACAAAATCAGCTTCGCGAAAGGAATAGGAACCTCTAGCAATCACTTATTCATACACGCCGCTAAGCTTAGAGATAAACTGGAAGACGAAGCTCTGAATTAAGCTACAAAACTACGGCTTAATCTTAACATGGGATGCGTATGCTTATAGAAGTCCTTAACAGGCACCGCACGAAATGCAAAAGAAAATACAGCATAAAGACTTCTGCAAAAACTGCAGAGACTAGGAAGAAATGAAAATGTCGAATATTTGCTCTGTGAATGACCAGGTTGAACTGAAAAACCTCCTAAAATTCATATTCCCACTGAAAACATTCTCATCAGTTTATATTAAGGACACAATGGACCCAACATGATGGCCCAAGTGAGCCAAGGCCGTAAAGTCGTCAGGGCAACTGCATATGTATATCCCTAAG
Organism: Eristalis intricaria; assembly: GCA_964034865.1. Classification (NCBI taxonomy): domain Eukaryota; kingdom Metazoa; phylum Arthropoda; class Insecta; order Diptera; family Syrphidae; genus Eristalis; species Eristalis intricaria. The sequence goes on from OZ035873.1 coordinate 93,895,740, forward strand.
TATCTACATCTGGCTCATTTCTAATAAATTATGACCTATGATATTATTGACATTATTACTCCCTGTGACAGCTGACATGTGTTCCATCCATATGTTTTCAAAAATGATAAGAGAGAATACGGATAACCTTCAAATATAAACAACCGAGCTACAGCCCAATATGTTTTGAAAAATCATCGAAAATTGCCTTGTCAGAATCAAGGCTCCAGCACATAGAATACTTTACTTGCACTTTACTTACAGCGTCAGTGATACTTTGACAGATTCATAAGATACATGTGTTCTTATGGGAGGTGACACATATACTAAAGGCTCTGCCACATAGAATACTTTACATGCGTGAGCGTCAGCAATACTTTGACAGATACATAAAATACATGTGTTCTTATGGGAGGTGGCACGCTGCCGCTGACGCGACGGATGTATTTGCTCAACTTTTAACTTTTCTCTCTCCGTCAGCGTTGACAATCATCAAATTGTGACATTCCCATTGAATTTGAATTTTTTGTTAAAGTTTGGGAGTTGGTTCTTCAAAGTTCAAGTTCAAAATACATAAAAATATAAATAAATGTTTGTAATTGAGTATATATAAAAAAAAACACATATTTTAATTGTGAATAAATAAGCAAAACAACTTGAATTTTCAATGGAAACTTGAAACTCAATTAAAATCAGCTGTACGTTGAAGTATTCATTGTGTCATCCCTTTCCTTCAGGTACTTCACCGCGAACATAGAAACGCATGTAAAGTGTTTCATAGCCTCAACGCTGATGCGATGGATGTAGTTGCTCAACTTTTAATTTTTCTCTCTCCTTCATGGTTGACAATTTTCAAATTTTAACATTTCTATTGCATTTTAAATTTATGTTAAACTTTGGGAGTTGAAGCGAATTTCAAATTACATGAAAATATAAATAAATGTTTGCAATTGAGGAAGAAACTGTCAAATGAAATCAGCTGTTCGTTGAAGTATTTATTGTGTCATCGCTTTACAAAAACTCCCGTTGGTGATATGTGAATGATGATGTATTTCACTCAAGATGGCAAAATTCAAGTAATATTTCGAAATAAAAATCGTCGAAATCGAAAGCATAAATGCATGTAGGTGCAGAATTGAATGTTTGGTGACATTTTAGGGAGATTCGGAAAAAAAAATTTAAGCCTTGAGCAGTGGGTCGCCCTGGAGTAGAGGGTAAGTGCATCGACTCCTACGCAGAGGGTGACAGGTTCGATACCCGACGACCTTTGATAATTGACGACTCCACCTCTTTCGAGTCACTGACAATGCTCAAAGAGTATTCCTGTCTGGAAAAAGCTTCTCAACTTCGCCGTTCGGAGTCGGCATTAAAACTGTAGGTCCCTCCCACTCGCGAAAGAACAATAGCACGCACAACACGAGTGGTTGCTGAGAAGCTAGACCATGTTCACAATGCCTAGTTATCTACAAAGGTCAATTTACAGTGCAGATGAGTTGGAAACTTTGCTACACTTAAAGGGATTCTGCGGCCAAACTGGTATGTGGTTTTAATACCAAAAATAGAGGACTCCTCCAGATTTCTTAAAAAAAATCCTAAGTCTCCCATCAACAAACATTGAAAAGCCTTAATTAAGTCCTTAGTTTAAGAGATTGACTAAACTAAATATTACTCCAAAATATTTTACATCATCACCAAAAACCGCCAAAGTAGTTTCTTTTTCTTACTTTTCAGGGCACGTGTTTAAAGTTTTCAATCGGTCTAAGAATAAAACTACACTCCATTCTCTTTTTATGCGGTAGATACGTTTGAAAACTAACCGCACTAACAAAATCGCATAAAAAATACACTAATGTAGTGTAAAAAAGGAATGTGTTTCATTATTTTCAAAAACGCATAAAACCAAAAAATCATATGAAAAAAGACATTATTTACATTATATAATTAGGGATAAGTTCCAAAATTTTTATTTTAAAATTTCAAAAATTTAAGTTCTTAATCCGCTAAACTCAAAGAAAGCATTAGCTCAAGTGATAATTCATTCTTACACAAATAGCATTCAGCATATGTAACTATTTTTTGCTTGCTCTGTATAGAAGAAATATTTAAAAAGGCGAATCCCATACAAAATTCTAAAAAAAAACAGCGCATAACTTCAAAATCTTGTACAAAAAAATCAGCATTAGATTTTCCGGAAAAATCGCATAAATACAAAACCGCATAAAAAGAATTCGCATAAAAAGAGAATTGAGTGTATTTTTAAGTGCTTATAACTTCTACAATTTTTTTTTTAAATTATAGATTTTGATGTCCTAATCTTGTAATATCAATAACTCAATTTCATCTAAGGTCGACTTTAGCGGTAGTGTTATGTGCCCACCGGAGCACTTTTCATTTTAAGCATTTTTAGGTATTTCTAGGCACCACTGTGAGCTGTGCTAGGTATGAGCATTAAAAAATACTTGTTTCTACAATTTTTGCTATGAATTAAAATGTGCATTTAGACATTGCGATGTAAGAAACTTCGAATATGTATCAGCTGTTTCGCCCCAGAATCTCAAACAAGCCGCCTCTTCGCAACCCTGTACACATATGTAACGTGTCTGAATTCAGCCATAATAATTCAAAACAAGAACATAAAGCAGGTAGCTTTTCCTTCTAAAATCCTAATTAATGTATTAATATATTTTCTTGCAATTTATAATAAGTTTTCAGTAGTAAGGTAGTGTATACCGTATCTCTGTAAATTGTGCAATGTAGTTTTAAGATAAATGTACTTTTTAGCTACAATAAAGAATCAATATGACTAACGTCAATAGAACATAAAGCAAATCACACTTTTTTCTAAACGAATAACTTGGGTCTCCTATAAGCAACAACAATTACTTCAATAAGAGAAGCAAGTAGGAACAATGTTGTTTTAAAACTTTTAATATAATTGGACAAACGTGATTTCTTAAATGCCCCTCGTTCGAGTTATACTTAAGAAATAATAATTTTAAGCCACACAGAAATTTAGGGTAAGTAGATTGTAGAAGCTAGGAAGTTCACCACAGTCTTCACCGTTAAATAGATATGAATTTAAGAGAAGAAAGTAATATTTTCAAGACCTGCAACCAGAGATGTCTGAAATGTGACTTTTTGGAATAACTACCCTTTTTAAGTCTACTACTCATTGCGGTAGTTAATGTATAATACTTACGAAAATATAGTAAAAATGTCAAAATGCAGTAGAGATGTCAATTGAACGCCAATTCAATTTTGCTTGTATGTTAAAAATGTGAAAATACTCTAAAAACGCCGAAAAATCCACACGCAACAATTGTAGAGAATAAATGAAACAAAGCGGGCGTGTAGCTTATTCGAATAACTACGCGTAATTAATCGAGTAGATTACCTCATGTAGTCTACTCTGCCATCTCTGCCTGCAACTGGATGCATTTTTGTTTTTAAAATTCGCATTGCCTCGTAGATGCTATCAACAGCTACTTAATCGCTTTCGTAACGACCAGAGAGTTAAGAACGCTTATTCAAAATAAACATTTTAATGCGATCTAATGTGAAATTAATTCTTATTAAACGAGACGTAAACCACTGCAACAAAACCGCTTTAATGTTGTTATTTTCGTAAATACCTTATTTTTGGCAAATGACACGAAAGTAATCGCAGAATTTAGTTTCGATGGCGGAACCGGCTTTTTTTTCAAGTTCAGGGAAGAAATATATGCATATCACATACAGTTCTTCTGGTCTTTGTTTATCGCCTCATTGACATGCGCGCAACTTACTTAATCCGAGAATTAAGTAAATTAAGGTTGACAATCGAATATGCAATCGACTGCCACCGTGTGTGTACACAGGTCGCTCATTGCATGACCACCGCTTGACGTATTGCCAATCGAATGTGGCTCTAACTACGAGAATATTCATTGAGGATTTGTTTGCAATTTTAGAAATGATATCAGAGTTTTCTCAAATTTGAGGAAGTCACTAGTTGGGGTTGGAGCATGGCAAACAGTTGAAGGAATAATCAAATGTACTCTTATTCTTTTCTAATTGACATCAACCACTAGACCTAGCAATTTGGTCATAAAACTGACTGTTTTCAAATCTATGTCCTTCAACTAAACACAGAAACCGCCTCCAATCAAAATAACAGTCACAATATAAGCTCATCTCATCAATAAATCACCGTCATATTCAAAACTCACTTTTCTCAAATCCCGTTAACTTGTAGAACAGAACAAAAACAAATGTACACACACACAAAATTAGTCCTTTAAATTCGCAATAGAAAATCAAATGATAAGATTTTAAAATGATCGCGTTAATTTTTCAACAAATTTCACAGTAGTCTATCGAAGCACTGAACGCACTCTGTAACCGTTTAGCGTGGAAATCAAATCAAATGACAGGCTCCTGTGTCGTTGCGAACTGCGCGAACACCTCGAACTTCGGCAAATAAATGAGATCTGCTCTGCATTTGGATCGAAACAAAAATCATCATCATAACCAACCAACTCCTACCAGAGTCTCTCAGTCGCCGCCGTCGTCGAGAGTTAAAAAAAAAGAAAAAACCCCCAAGAAAACGCAAAAACAAAAAGAAACAAAATCAACGAAGCTCGAACCAACAAAGCCTCCAAAGAAGGTGGCTCTTGTAATACTCACCTTTCTTCCATTTGTATGTTTTTTGTTTTTTTCGCATTCATTCATTATGGTCTTCGCTGAGCGTTCCTTCTTCTCATTGCTTTTCATACGTGCGAATTTTTACGAAGTGAGTCGCACTGGTGGTGGATCGTGATGCTGGTGGTGGTGGTCGCCACCGCGAAGCTCATCAGTCTCAGTTAGCATCCGAACTTGAAAAAGAAAAGATACCCGGAGCCGTCATGTTGGAATGTACACTTCTTCGCGGTCACCCGATTATCACACATGAGCAAATTACAGCATTGCCACCGCACTGTGCACTGATTCCGGAAAGTTTGTCAGTCAGCTGTAGGGACAGAGTTATCGTGTGACTGTCATTGTTTGCCTTGACCCTAGGCTGTATGCTGCAGTGCACTCAACATGCTTTTTCCGGCTAAAATCTGCATGACGGCACAAGACCATCGGATGTTGTGTTGGACAAAAGACTTTACTAGGCCGGCCGGCGGTCTGTCGGTGGCAACTGTCAGGATCAGTTAAGCCAGAGTGCGTGGGGACAATGATATATGATACGGACGGTCTGCCGTATGTCATTCGCTGATGTGAATCCGGCGTGATTCCTTCAACTTACGCTGTCATCGGGGATGATAAGCTGCGAGGAACATAGCATAGTGGTTAACCTGTTTTGTTGTACATTTGCGGTTCAACGAGGTGTTGCTTGTAGTGTGTCTAGCGTACATCCTCTTACACGAATTCCACAAGTGCATTTTGAACGAACAAACCTCAACTCATGTTTCGCTTTTTTTCTTTTTTCTTCTCAAAGCTCTTCTTAGTCTGTGAAGTTCATTGAAAATCTCATCTCTTGACAGCGTGTTGTCTAACCTTTACCTCTCTGAGAACATTATGAAGTCAACGAGTTTGGCTCGAGGGTAGAACGGGGTGGAGACGACCTTGAAAATTGGATTTGCGGCCGAGGCAATTAAATATAATTAGCAGAACAATACATTAACAGCATTTGTCATCTTTAGACTTCAAACTGCTTAGAGGCATGTGCGAGTTGAAAGGGTTGACCTTATGGAAACGATTTGACGCGATGTTGAGCACTGAAAGAGAGCCTGAGAGATTTTGACGGTTTTTCGTGATTTATTGATGAAGATCTGAGAGATTTTGGTTTGAACACGTGCTGTGACTGGATAGTAGGCAGTTGAAGAGGTTATGACGTTGAAACGGAAATTTTTTGATTAACAATCAATTTACTTTTGGTTGGTAGGGATCGCAGATAAATAAGCCAATCGGGACGTTTTGATTGCGCACGCCAAAGGGCAACGAATGCCCATAAGTGTCCGGACATCATGGGCAGGTGGAAATGAAGAGAGGAAAGGGTTGTGAAGGGCCTGCGAACTGAAGTGAGTGAGAAATACTGAACTAGGAAGAACATTACATATTCGCATCTTGTTCTTCGAGTGGCGCTACAGTCCGGGGTGGACTTGGGCCTCAGTAAACAAACCTATCCAGCTGCCACGATCTTTTGCCAGTTGACTCCGATTTCGTACGTCAAGTTGGCTGATGTCTTTATCCACTTATGGGCGCCATTGGTTTCGTGGGCGTTGGAATATGGCCAATTTGCTTTGCCGCGGTTAGGAACGAGTCTCTGGGCTTGATTGAGAATTCTGGTTAAATTCAAGTCTCTGGGCTTGATTAAATTCCTGACTATTATTACTTATTGTTGTTGGGAGTATATATGTTGCACAGCGATCCATAGAGCTGTTGTGCCCCTTTTGATACCTTGCTTTTTCGAGTCCCCTCCACATACAGTTCTTACCAGACTTGTGCTTGCTCATATGTGGAACAGATTTATTGTAGAGTATTCTTTCTAAGGAATCTGAAAATGAGAGATGGTTTATATGACTACATTTCTTCCCCTGTTAGAAGGTGTTTGCTCAGATATCTTTGTCTTCTGTGGGCTAACGCCTCACAAGATCCCAGTATATGTTCTAGAACTTCATTAGATTCTCCACATAATCCGCAGAGACCTTCTTCTGATACTCCCTGTCTCCTTAGGTGCTCCCTGTGCTTGCAGTGCCCAATTAGGAAGCTAGGATACGAACGTTGTTCTTGTTCATCTTTCTATATGCTTCAAACCTCTTTCGTGGAGGCCTTCTTGATACGTTCCTGGACACTTAGCGCTGTCGCTTAGCACTAAGGGGATTCCGCATAGTGTGGGAGTGTCATAGTTAGGAATTTTGTACTTCTTAGTAAAGAGGATTAGATACGTTTTTTGCGGGTTGACACCTAGGCCGCATTCGCTAGTCCATTTCACTAGCTAGACATATGCTAAATACAACTCAACTCGAAACTGATGAAAAACATTTGCATTGTTATGGTTAAAATGCTTTTAGACGTTGGTGTCGCTTCAGTTGCAAATGTTTCATCGCGTTCCAATTAGAATATTCATTATACTATCGAGGAATGGTAAGCTTAAACTGTGTTTAGGTGAACAAATAATGTCGGCAATGAATATTATAAAATGTAAAGGACCCAAATTTTTACTCTCAGTGTGCGATTTGTAAGAAAAATGAGATCCAACGGAGAATCTTCGAGAGAAATCCAACGTTTTGGAGATTTTTAACTAACACTGAATGGTTAACAGAGTCAAATGCTTTGCTAAAATCAGTATATTAAGTGCGGGAAGTATAGTCCATGTGGATAATTCAACCCACCCTTATAAAGGGTTTTTCAATAGGGACTTGACAACTGAATTTAATTTGTGAACGCAGTCTTTTACTAATCATCCAACTCTCCCTGTCAATTTATTGAGTAAGCTCAACGTTTACACCATGGTAAAGTAGACGAACGAGCAAAGCTTGCAAATTAGGAAAATGTTCTACCAAAGTTCATTGTCGGTGACCGCAACTTTAAGAGCGCCAATTTTCGGTCGCAATTCTCGCCCTAGTAGACAGGTAATAACAAGTTTAGTGCGAAAATTTTAGTCTACATATTCGTTGTTTGATGTTGGCGTCTCAGTGAGGGGTTGGTCCAAGTGTCGCAAATATCGCTGCCGTTCAGGCGTCCGTATCCAGTCAATTTCATAGCGTTCAGAAGAATTGGGCATCGCTCAGACCAAATCATGGTGTATTTTGCGAAAGGATCTTCGTTTACACCAATCAACGATCAAGCTGACTCATGAATTTAGGCCGATGGACCATTTGAAGCGACTTACGTTCTCCGAATCGGTTCTGGAGAAGATGCGCCAAGATGATAACGATCGTCACGTCACTGTGAATGATCAGCGTAATCACGCCTTGATTACCGATTATTTTTGGCCCGAATTGGAAGATATGGACTTGGACGACATGTGGTTTCAACAAGATGGAGCCACAAGCCACACAGCACACGCTACAATCGATTTATTGATGGAGAGCGTGTTCAATCTCAATAAATGGGTCAGTCGATTGGGGGCCTCGTTTGTGCGATTTATCGCCACTTGACTTTTTTCTGTGGGGCTACGTTGGTTTATGCCAACAAGGCGACGACGTTAGAAGACCTCAACACACAGCCAGTATTGAACGCGAAATAGCAGCCGTTTCGGTCGAAATGTGTGGCCGAGTCGTTGAACAACGAATCACACACAGAGTTAAACTTAATTAGTCTACAAACATATTACAATCGGTTCTGCCCTGGTGCGAGAAATGCGCAACATAGTATTCTTCTGTAAACATAATTATTAAAAACATATCTTCTTTGAATTCATGATATCTGTTTAAGGTTAAATAGTACCCAATGTGTTTTTATTTAATCCATCCCATGTGCCTGCAATATCGCCTAGTAGGCAATATTTAGTAGATCTATGCCATCTATGGCGCACCTATTGCGCCAGCTTGTGTATAATGTAAGTGAGAAGTTCGATTGGGGTTATGGATAACTTCTCATTAACTTGTATTGTATGCTCAATGTGGCTACAAGAAGACTGTACAGGCAACGAGCAACAATGTATATACTTCTTTGTATTTAAAAGAAAAGCACGTTTTATTATTTTAGCTTATAATCTTTATTGATCTGGCTTCTCAGCACACAATATTACCACTGACACCGATGCGTAGAACGCTCTACCCAACATCTTCTCAGAGAAAAGATATGGAAGAGCGGTATTGTGCTGAGAGAGCACCAACCCACGCTCAATGTTGAATAGATCAAGCAATTGAGCGTCGCGAGAGTACAACAACTCGCACTTGCATCGGTGTTGGGGTGAGGAAACCCTCTAGGGTTAGAGTTACCCCTCTAGGGGTAGTCATCACTTATGTAACATATGAGTGTTGATGCATTTAAACCCAAACATCTTTACCAGGCAATATTTAACACCAGGTAGGCCATATTAGCCGCAGGTTTTTTGAAAACACAATATGAGGTTACTTTAGTTTTTTCAGTAATCTTTTTGGTATGTTTTTTAAAAATGCTTATGTTACTTAAGAGTGAATAATTAGAAAAAAATATTAATTTAAAAAATCCAACATAAGTTAATGGTTTTATTTCGAAAAATGTTAAGAGTGGGCCATAATTGCCGAACTTACTATATAGATTGCATCAACTTGTTTGTTATTTTCCATTTGATTTATCACAAAGGATGAACAAATTGACAGATTTGTAGACGTTGAGGGACCAGATATAAAGCCATTCTGAGCTTGCGAAATGTGTTCAATAGAGTCAGTTATCGCCAATGCTTCCAAACAAATTCCCGTGGTTACGCAAGGTATACTGGCCTTAGTTTGGCTCAGAGATAAGGGATAATAGACATATCCAACTTCGGCCATTTTTTTCCCCTAGTCCACACCGGAGAAAAATGCGAAAGTATTGGTATTCCCTTGTATTTCACAAATACTCTTACACAAACCATGTATCCACGACGCAATGGCGGCCGATTCGTGGATTTTAGTGGGAAATGGCTGCAGATTCGTGAATTTAGTGAGAAAAATGGCGGCAGATTTCTTAATTTGTTCACAATCCATGTACGATCCATGTAACATAAATGGGGATGTTGTTCGGATGGTGTTCACAAGTTGACTCGTATTTTTAAAAGAATTTTTTTGCATTGCTATATGGATTTTCGTGAATAAAAATGTATTGCAATGTCTATTTAACTGGAACTAATTGACCTAAAATTAATTCTTAAGTATATATACAGCCTATTCATAAACCATACCTGACAAATTAACTAAAAAAATGTCCGCTGTATACGCTTAATTCATGAATTCTGAAAAACTCATGAATCCAATTTAAACAATTTGATAAGAACAATGGTAAGATATTGCAACTATTACTAATGCATAAAGATGGTTGTCAAAATTTGCAATTAATTTGTGTCGCTATTTTTGTAAAAAGTGCGAGTAAAGAAACATCTTATTTTGAATGATTCAAGCAAATGCTATAATTATATTTTTATTATTAGTTACTTGACCGTTTGAATGCATTACATAGGTATTATTCATATGCAAAAATACACACACAACATATGTTTTACATTCATTAATTATGGCCTAGTATCTCAGATTGTAACTTGCTCAAATGGGAGTTTAATAAGTCGACTTCACGAACATAAGTTTTGTTCATTCGTTTACCCATCCATACTGTGTTGAAAATTTAACACCGAAATATGAAAAAACGTTCAAATAACGAGCGAATTTTCAAATAAGGACTCTAATTCACCCCATTACTAAAGTGGGGTAGGGTATCAGCTGTTTTCAGGAGCTCACACGTATTCACAGACACGGGACAAAAGCGTATAAAAAACGCTGTCAGATGAAATCGAGGAGCAAGGGAGGTAGACGTTGGATATCTCTATTATAGGTTATCTCTGGTTTGACTGCTGTCTACCGGCAGAACCACTTCATCCCAACCAGAATTGAAGTATTACAGAGATGCCCGGCTTCTACCTCTCTTGCCTCTTAAGATTTTTGACAACTGCTTCTTATAAGGTGTTCTTAAACCAAATTGCGACCAACCAGAGAACGGCATTTACGCTATTTCGTGAATAACCGTCAAAAATTCATGATTGTCTGTCAAAAAGGTACTCAAATTCGTCGATGGCCTAGCGGACAATCAGCTGTGAAGTCGGCTATCTCTGTAATACAAAAGTTAATAATGACATCCAGCTGTAAAACATTCAGAAAGATGTTTCCATTTCACCGTGCATCGTTCCACCCATGCCAAACTTGTGCATATTATTATTATAGTAAACATAGCCTTCTTTGAACCCATTATCGAAGGAGACCCGGAAATGTAGATTCGACGCCGATTAAGCGAATTGGGCATCCCCGAGAGTAAACCTGGCTAATTTTACGGCTGGATTTGGGCCTGAAACCGTATAAGAATTGAAGCCGGGCGGCCATGGACAAAAACATATTTTACCCGCAGATCAGGATCAAGGCTAGAATCGTCTACAATCGTCACTTTAGGATTCGACGTAGATGCAGGATTCTGTGCACGCAACCATGATCCGAAGAACATGGTAATTATGAAATCAAGGGTATAAAATCACGAGTGGACCAGGTACAATCATCGACCTCGCTACCAGCTCACAAAAGTCCACAAAATGGAGGTTATGTTGTGTACTTGATGGCGAAAGTAGTGCACGTGTATACTGCTGGAACCTAGTGAAGCAAATAAATTAATTTATGTTAGTTCCAACCTCAACAAACAATGGAGCATAAATCATTTAGTTCGACAATGTGAACACTTTTATTTTTTAACAACTTTAATCAAAGTGAAACCTCACTTTAACGATTTTTTCACGATGTGACGGTTAAATCACAGCTTGCACCGGGCTAAGAGCGCGTTTATGAAAGTGAACAGGGAACGTCAATGTCCTCAAGGTTAATGCATGGCTATAAAGACGTGACTCACAGATGTAACGGTCGATTTCACGATTTATGCAATTGGTTTGTTGTTCCTTCGTTTTTTTTCAACTACCTACGGTGGTAAGCGAATGTGCAAATTAGGAAATTGGGAACAGTCAATATTTTAGATTAACGAGTTTTTTTTGTGAACCCACACAATACGTCACAAGAAAGGAATTCTGTGCGTAGACGCCTCACGGGACCACCAACAATTGACTAGCACCTATCATGTAGAAGAAATCCAAATATTTACTTTCAAACTCATCCGCATTTGTTGATTTTATTAATGTTCTTAAATGCTGAGCCTCCCCTCTCCTGCGGTGGGTACTCAATCATTGAAGTTGTCCGCCCAATTGAGCATCATCCAAAGCAAGATATTTCTGCTATATGATGAGAAACTTAATAGCCCAAGGCGGAGTTATCAATACACGACCCAACAGTGTACACAAATTACACCATCAAAGGCCAACAAGCAATTAACATTTATAACCAAAATAAACTTGATAAAACCCAATAAAAAATAAACATACCTATCTCCGCAAAGAATGCATTAGTGAATTCTTCAAAAAATGAAAAACAAAAAAAACGAAACAAAAGCAAAAAAAAGAAACAATTAAGAGAGGACGACTGCAACCACCTTCATCAGAAGTGCTATTAAATCAAGTTGCGAATTATAAACTAAAGTCTCCACAATGACTGAGCCCCTGAAAGAGAGACCTCAGATACCCTCTGATGTATGAGTTAATCCAGAATGACACATTGACTGCAAGGTAGCCTACAAGAGTGTATACGAGTAGACACGATACGTAAGTATATATTTTTAAGATTTTTTTTAAACAGTTTATTGAACCGTACAGCGCCAGTGCCGCCTGGACGAGGTTGGTGCGTAATTTATGACCACATTAAGGGAATATGCCCGCGGTTTTACGATACTTGTCTCCCTTGCTTTGATCCAATCCACAAGACTCTCACTTTTTATAGAAATTCACAAAAAGCCAAGCCAAGAGGAGATGGAGCAAAGAATAAATCTATATCTAAGAGATGCGAATTGTGCTGCGCTATCAGTGTAGCCAAACTAAGAAGAAAAAATGCTGGTGGATTCTACCGAATGATATCTGATTCAAGACGTGCCTGTCTAATGAACTGGTAACCCTTGAATCGAGATGGGCTAACATTGAACGATTCCATTTGAGCTGGAGGCTTGGGCCCCATCGAGATCATCTCCTTGCGAAGATTAGACTAGCGAGTTCCATAAGTTTGACTCTGGGAGATTGTTTATGCGAATTATCTTAACTGCGATGAAATTCAGCTCAAAAGTGAGACCACCTCCTTCATTGAATTGATTGGGCGGGCAATGGAAACAATGGAAATTCGCCTTACCCCGTCCGCTTCGATAGACATTTCCTTTATTTTTTTGCTGAATTTGAAAACATTTGTTTTTTCTTTCAAATGAACTTATTGTCTGGTTCTGTGATAACCAATACAGTAAGTTCCAGTAATTTGGAATCCTTCCATTCTCGTTTTCTTGAGGGAATAAAGGATATATCGCCTATACTACTCGTTAATTCTACTAACCTGATAGCCTATCTTCAGCTTCTCCCAGCTTATATTTTAAAAAATAAAGACTTATTGTACATAAGTGTTTTAATCAGTAATGAAGTATTACAGAGATGCCCGACTATCTCCTTAAAATGTTTGACAACTGTTTTTTATAACGTGGACATAAACCAAATTGCCCAATCAGAGGATGACATTTACGTTGTATCGTGAATAACCATCAAATATTCATGAATATCCGTCAAAAAGGCACAGTTGTGAAATCGGCTATCTCTGTAATACTTCATTTGTGGTTTTAATTTCATATTAGATATATTGTGTATTATATGTAACCTTAGCAACGAATGTAAAAAGGCATTTATCAGCACACGTTATGTTTTGTCAGCAAAACACCAGTGTGCTGACAACGCCTCACAAGAGAATTATCTAACAAAAGAACAACGGTTCTATCATCGTCTTTGGTGTAGAGAGCGACTTTGTTGTAACTCTCTCATTGTCAAGTCAGTCGAAGTTGAGTAGTCTCACTGTGAAAGTTAAATAAAGCGAATTTAAAAGAACTGAAGCTTTAAAGGTGTTTTATTAATAACTGTTTAAGAGTCACAAGAGTAACTAAACTATATACATAATTTAAGCTTTAGTATTTTGCTTGAATTTCATATAAACGAGGTAGAATTTCTAAAGATATGCACATGTCGGGTAATGTGGAGCATTCATTGCAGACCTCTAATGCGAACCAATATGGCCAGACCTAGACCTACAGAGAACAACGGCCATACTCACTCTAGGCAGAAAAAACCTAAGTAACCTAGTTGGAATCCTCACAGGACACTGCACGTAGTAGACACGCCGCAAGACTCGGATTACCACACAACGACTTCTGTAGCAGACGCATGGATGAGGAAGGAGAGGAAAACCCCTCACATCTACTCTCCAACTGTCATGCACTGGCCTCCATTAGGAAAGAAACCCTGGGAGAATTCTATATAAATGAACTAACTGATATATTCGAAAAGGATGTCAAATCAATCCAGGCATTCGTCCAAAAACAAAATAGTTCCAGGAGTAACGGACGCTAACCGGCTCAGTGGCAACACAACAGACCCCTGGGTCTAACTGAATCCATTACTTTCGATGGAACCTAACCTACCTTTTACCACTCGGCCATATATTCAATGCACTTCAGACGAAAAGACCTTTCATTATTTGTTTCACATTTTGCAAATTATCGAATTTTTTATACATATGTAGAGTGCCGTTAGAATCCTCTAATAGCGATACATTCTTATATACAGTCTGTCAAGTAATTGTTTTGACATAGTAAAAAAAATTCAAAATTGCAACTTTGGTCTTTTTTTTGATACAGTTCTTTCTGTTCACATTTTTTCCAAATATTAATTAGCAGACAAAACAATTTTAACAAACCATCAACAAGCGCTTGATTTCTTAACTATAGTATATAAAAAATTACTGACTAATAAAGCCATAATATGTGAACAAATTAATTTTAAAAAGAAACTTGTGAAATGAACTTTTGCATACCCTGTACATGAACTTGGAGCTAACTCACAAACTGCAAGCAGACCTAATAAAGACTTGAAAGGGGAAAAGGCGGCTAGAGGTCTAGAAGAACAATGTGGAAGGTATCGAAAAAATGTAGGTTAGGTTGGAGTGGGTGACTGCATATGGCAAGAAAAACCATCGTTTAGGCGAGAAAGTTATGCTCCCACCAAATGACGAAGGAATCTAGGTCGATTTGGGAGTACGAGCAAGTCGGTAGAGCTCGATATTGGCCGGCTTACTTTCTATCATCAGTTTTTTATGGTATAGTCGACAGCATTTATGGTAAGGGCAAAATTTAGACAATCAAGGTAATTGTCTTACGAAGCTCCCGGTGAGCCAAGAATGGAATCAAATGGGGAGTGTCTGGAACTTTAAGCTATGCAATGATAAGGGGTGAGAAACCAAGCGGCTTTAAGTTGAAGTACGTTATTGAGTGGCTGATTTTGTCAAAAGCATTGCTGAATGAAAGAGGCAGTCACAGAGGTTCGGGTACCAAGGCCTACTCATTGCATTATCTATAGCTGTCTGGCTTTATTTCTTACATTAGCATAATTATACGAATGTTAGGCCCAATTGCATTGGCAAAAATACTGCTGTTTTCTTCACTCTCTACCGATCTCTGAACTCTCCCTTCACACTTTACCCGATCCAGAATATAGATAGTATTTTTAAGTGATATATGCACATGTCGTAAATGTGCAACGATGCTCAGAGAAATGATTTTGACAGCTGGATGTCATTGGCAATTGTGACAGCTGCTGAAATTAAATTGCTATCTGGTCACCCTGTACAAAGTGGTTATTAATGCTATCCGGGAAGTGCACGTAAGACTGCGTGTACGCGTGACATGCATTCTGTTAACCCTCTGCGACTTACGTCTTATTATGACAGACACCAAAAAAATTATAAACTTGTGTTGCGCCATCATTTTTTAAACGTTAATACTCGCGTTCTCAGTACCTTTCTGTCGTATTCTCAAATGTGCGTTAGAGCTACCTCGATCGTGCCGTGCGAATGCATTGTTGTGATAAGGAAAGTGTCTACGAGTCAACCTCGTCAGTATTAAAGCCTGATGCCAACTTGTCTTGAATGCTCTAAGGAACTTTGTGAAGACCGCCAAAAATTGTTATTTTGATGTTACACATTCTTCAATGAAAGAAAGTATTTCCACTTGTTGATTTATTTACATTTTCTGTAAGTTTTGACGAAATCATTTATTTCATATAAATAATAACGTTGCTTAACCTTGTATGTCCTTTTAATTTTTTATGGCAGTTATTTAAAATAATAATACACACTCTTAACTTTAAAATATAACAGTTAAAAATAGGAATATGAAACGAAGTTTTAAAATACTAGCTGTCAAAATGGTGACTGGTATGGAAATGTGAAAATTGGGGCACGTCAGTTGCACAGCGTTAAGTAAGTAAATGGCTAGTTTAGAAAGTAAGTGATGCATATCACTTTAGTTCTTCGTCTTAAAACATTAAATATTTTTATTTTATATATGTAATTTACTTGTGCATAATGAAAAATTACATCATCATACCTGATTTGGTTGCCAAATCTGCAATCAACTTTACTCTCACTTCCGCATGGGCTACACTCTAGACTCAACTTAACAACTAATCTAGAAATATTCTCAATCTACCTTAAGTACTAATGTGTAGATTGGAAAAAATTATCCGGCGCTGACGTGTTCCTACGGGATTACCATAGTCCCCGCTGAATACGTGATGGAATGTGCCTGTTGCCTATCAGCAAATGATTTTACTGGGGATGTAATATTTCCGCGGCTAACTTGTGCTCAATAGCGCGCGAATTTTGTCAGTAATGTAGTCGCTTGAAATCGTACAGAAGCTATTGCATGACGCAAAGCGAGTTTGCCTAAAGAAAATGGAACGACTGTCACAAATGTTAGCCCACAGTACCAGCAAATGTCTAAGGCCTCTTATTTCGTCTCAAGGTGTCCCGAGAAGAATAAAGGGCCATTCATATGGCAGCGAACTGCTAACGCGAACTTTTAGAAACAACCAATTTCCAGGAAAATATAAACGAAATGTTGTACTTCTTGGTGCAAGAAGATGGAGAATCATCGATTTTTTGTATCGACTAAAATCTCAACAATATTTAGTTTTTGTCATTAATAACGATTTTAAATTTTTTTATCCACGAATCAATCATTCTCCTGGTGAACTGTCAACCTGACTTCCCAATACACAAGAGTGGAAAACGCGATCCACACGTTCACGACCAGAAATGAAGTATTAGAGAGATGTCCGACTTCTACCTCTCTTGCCCCTTAAGATTTTTGACAGCTGTTTTTTATAAGGTTTTCTAAAACCAAACTGACCAATCAAAGGACGGTATTTACGTTGTTTCGTGAATAATAATAATAATAATAATATGGGTGGCTCTACAGTCCGAGGCGGACCTGGGCCTAGCTTCTCAGCAACCACTCGTGTTGCGCGTGTTATTGTTCTTTCACTAGTGGAAGAGACCTACAGTTTAATTCCGACTCCGAACGGCGAAGTTGAGGAAGCTTTTTCTAGACAGGAATACTCATTGACAGTGACTCGAAAGAGGTGAAGCCGTCAATTATCAAAGGTGGTAAATTCGGGTATCGAACCTGGCACCCTCTGCGTGAATAACCGTCAAAAATTCTTGAAAATCTGTCAAAAAGGCAGACAAGGGGGCAATCAGCTGTGAATTCGTCTATCTCTGTAATACTTC
Organism: Eristalis intricaria; assembly: GCA_964034865.1. Taxonomy (NCBI): domain Eukaryota; kingdom Metazoa; phylum Arthropoda; class Insecta; order Diptera; family Syrphidae; genus Eristalis; species Eristalis intricaria. The sequence continues at coordinate 93,913,097 of OZ035873.1, forward strand.
ATTTCTGTTCACAACCAACAAATTCGCGATGATGTCTGTGTTTACTCAAATCGCACCCATTGCTCTCTACGAGTGAGAAAACTTCATATGGATGAAGTGTCAGAGTTTGCGAAGTTCGCTATTCGTAGTGAGCTCATACGAATGGCCCTTAAGACGTCACTTCGTTCGCTTTAATTTCAATCCACAAAGAAAGAAAGGTTGGCACAGCTAGCGGCACATATTGGATGTAAACATTTTGACCCATAAGATAAGAGACTTGACAAGATTTCAAGTCGTCTCAGCTTAATTAAGCCCTTAATATGCACAGAACCAATGACGGCGCCTTATCCCCGCTTTATGTGTTGACCCAAAAAATGCGGACAAACCAACCAAGCCGCAACATAAATCCCTATCTCATTCCACACATATTTGCATTTACTACAGTATCACTTCGAGAATCTACTGAATTCTAGTGGCGCATGTTTGCAGGCATTTTATTCTCCCAGAAACTAATTTACATTGCCGCAGTTAACAACTCTCTTAGAAACCAAAGCTGTTTATTCCCAGCCTAATGGCCAGTTGCATAATCAATATCCTCAAGGATACGCACTCTTGTTTGGAAAACCAGTTCATCACATGTACTTTGGCTGTGACGCAGCACTCAGTTTGATTTTCCTTAAGTCATCTCAAGATTTAAATTTTTTTCAAATCTATCCAAATCGAAAATGAGTTCAACGTCTGCCACGGAAAAACTGGGAGAGTGTGATGAGGAAATCGTTGAATACGAGAACATTACCGTCAAGTTCAACATCGCAGACAATCAAGTTGTTGCACAAATCTACCCGAATTGCATGACCATCGGCGAAGTTAAGGTCGATCTCGGGCGTAAATTTGAAATCCAACCCAGTTTGTTGAGCGTCGCTCAGTTTGGAAAAGAGTTCACCAATGAATGCAGACTCTGTGAGGCCGAGGCGAACGAGTATGGAATTTATGAATTGTGCTTGGTTACTTGCGACCAGGATACGGATGGGAGAACACCTAAATTGAATTTAGACACCTATTACAAGTAAGTAGTGTTTTTCTTTTTTCTTACCATGAACATTACGTATTCTTTGGCTTCCAGTGCCCTCAAATAAATAAATTGGTCGCGAGACTTTGGTAATGCATGCAAAGGGTGTAGATAGAGTCTCGTCTGCTAGAGGTTTGCTTGCGCATTTCCGTATCGTCTTTTATATTTCTTTGTTTTTTTTCGGACTGCTTTATTCTTGTCTACTCGGTGTTGGCAGTGGCCAATAAGAAAGCTCGTTACCATTTTTGTACTTTCTTGTTGAGGCAGAGGATGCCTTACAACATTAAGGCCTGATTAATCGCTTGGTTTGCTTAGACCGTCCTCGTTGGTCTATTGGTCACGACGAAGATTGTTTTTTCCCATTTATTGTGTGTTGTTGCAGTGTTATAGTTGCTGTTCAGTTGAAATTACAGAATCCGCTCAGCTGCGGATTCATTACATACAGATTTAAGAAAAAGATGAAGGACGTGTGGTAAACTGAAATTAACTAGGAAACGAGTGACTTCAAGGGGAGGAAGCATCATGGGATCACGAAGGGGAACGTGTATAGTCCCAAGATAAAATCATCTCACATGTAGAGCCCACCTTACTTACCTCACTGATTTAAAACTGCATTCGTTCAACGTTCAACACTTGATCAAACAGTCCTCCAGCTCCTCCGTCATCCATTAAGAGAGATGAGCCCTGATACGGACTCACTCTCCCCCCTCTCTCCTTAGCAGCCATCAATGAAGTCTCACGTCGGTTTCACCACGTGGAGCTGGAGGTGAAAGTTAAGAGTTCGCTGACAGAGGCTTGGTGCAGACGCCTGTGCCTGCGTGATACGATGTATTAGCGAGTCCTTCATCTACGATTGGCAATTGCAATGGCATCTGTTACTAACTGCTTGAGGTGGTAAACTCTTGATCAATCATGATCCTCCAATGCCTTGTTTTTTGATTCGATTTCAACCGTTTTGAAATTTCAAAACCGCCTTGAGGCTGCCTTGTGTTGTTGAGGGACAAAAGACATACTGCCGTGTGAAGATAATTCTGATGAAGTCTGAGCGTTGAAGGACGCCTGAATTTACTTACTTTCGGACAACTTGATAATAAGCGTGACATCTTTTGAATGTTTTCAACAACGTCCTTAAATGTGATTATGTGAAATCTCAAACACTGCAGTGCCTGCCTTCTTCCCCATTTTGTATCTCCGTCATGATAGACCTTAAGAGCAGCTTGCTTTTTGACTGTTTAGTGAAGTGACCTACATACTTACGCATGTCTGACATTAATATGCTGACATTTTAAAAGAATGGTTTGACAACGAGTGCAGCTTGGGACATGCAGCGAAGCTGGAAGCCTACAAAGCAACGAACAACGAGAGCTGTTCATGAGCATGTTGAGCCCGCCTTACTTACCTCACTGATTTAAAACTGCCTTCTTCTCCTTCTCAAATGAGACGGTTTGGGCTCAAATTCTCTTTTTGTTGGAGCATTGATATTCTTTCGCTCGATGTTGACCAGCCAGGACAGTCGAACATAGGCCCCTATTGCGAGTCTTGACTATCGACTAACAATCGCTAGTTATCGACTGTCGACTATCACTTCTGAAATATCTGAAAATTGGTTGTCGACTAAGAATTTTAGACTGAAAATACAAGTATATTCTGGCAAATTGTTTGGGTTTTTGTAATGTGAAGCGATTTTATGTCACGGCAAATAACAAATAAGAAGCAAGTGGAGATTTTAATGGAAAATCCAGACATTTTAGAAGAGAAATCCATACATCTGTGTCTTTTAGAATCATAAACAACGTATCTCACCTTTTTTAGTTTGCAGATAACAAAGAACGCTTTTAGAGACGATTTATTATCTATTTATGCAGGATTATTTTTAAATGCAGTTGATTGTACTAAACTAACGCACATAATCACAAAGTTGTCGCAAGTTTGATGATATTTGAATGCCTATTTAGAAAGTAATTCAGAAACCTGCGACAAATAAATATATCAAGGAAAGCACCAACTGCGCTATCCTGTCGTTTAAGCTGAGATAAAAAAAGGCTATCAAACTTGGCAGAGTGTCGGCATAAAACTGTAAGTCCCTTCCACTCGTGAGAGAACAATCGAACGAGTGTTTTCTGTAGAAACTAGTCATTGGGTCTCTACGGGCTGTGGGTTGCTTTTTGTAGGAATCCAAAGTCAAAACTCCTCTTTGTTTGCTTTCACAGCCTTTTGACCAATGACAGTCGACCTCTGAATAGTTCTGATACGATGAAATGATCCTTGCCCTTTGATTATTATCATGTGACTTCTTTAACATCATCCTGGAGAAGATCGTGCAAGACTCACATGCCAACAATAGAGGCACGATCTTCAAGAAGTCCGTACAACTGTAAGCATACGCGGATGACATTGACGTGATTGGCAGAACAGCGAGCCGCCAATGAGGCGTTTGCTGGCATTGAGGACGAAGCGACTATAGGTCCCATTTTAGCCGCTTCCGTCTTCAAGAAAGGACAAACAACATCGACGTCTTGGAGAGAGCGTCGCAATCGGCAGCTATAACTTCGAGGTTGTCAAGGACTTCCTCGGCTCCGCAGTAAATAGTACGAAAAATAACAGGACCGAAATCAAACGCAGAGTAACTCTTGCCAACCGCTGTTTCTATGGGCTCAAGAGGCAATTGAGTAGTAGAGCCAACTCTCGAAGGACTCACTGTATACTAGACCTTGATCATCCCAGTCCTGCTGTACGGCCTGGAGGCATGGACGATCTCGAAAGCGGATGAGGAAGTCCTTGGTCTCTTCGAGAGAAAAGTTTTGCATGCGATCTTTGGTCCTGTTTGCGTTGACGGTTTTTGGAGGAGAAGAAAACCACGAACTATAAGAGCTGTACAGCGACATGAGTTTAGTCAGGCGTCTTCAGATCCAACGCCTAAGATGGCTGGGCCATGTAGAGCGTATGGACAACTCAGCTCCGGTCCGAAGAGTCTTCGACTCCGAATCCGTGGGACAACGTAACAGAGGACGCCCGCGTTTAAGATAGCGCACCCAGGTAGAGAAGGTTAGGTTAGGTAGGGGGCTGCTAGTACATGCACCAGCACACTTAGACCATGTTGCCCCATTGTGATAACCATAGTAAGAGTACTATCACTGATTGACCACTCCAGTGACAGTACCGTTAATTTGATCCCAACGGCAAATGGTGACTGTACCAGATTTGAAAACCAGATAAAAGCGTATTAACTTTGCTTTCACTGGGATTCGAACCGGGGAACCCGCTAACCAGGGGCACGCACTCTACCAACTGCGCCATTCAGTCGTAATCCCCAGGCGGATAATGACCTCAGCCAACTTAGCGTATGGCACTTGTGGCAGATAGCCAGAGATCGCGCTAGTTGAAGTTGCATTGTTGGATGAGGCCCTGGTCCACCGGGGACTGTAGCGCCAAATAAAGAAGGAGAATCTCCTTAGATTGGACCTGTTAATTGCTGTTGAATCGTTTCGGAGAAAAAATGTGTGTCATTATACTGAGACTTTCTATGAAATGTAAAAATTGCAGCCTGCCCTCCATTCTACCTCTGAAATAACTTTGTTTAAAGTAGTACACTTTTCACACATTATTTGAGGCCAATCACCGGCCTAATGGCACACACGAAGTTTATTTATACCGTTGTACACGTTTTCAATTTGCAAATAACTCAGTATCCAAGTGTTTGCCTTTTGTTTTACAGCAAATCACGTTTGCCCGACTTTATTACTGTTCACATAGCTGCGGAAGATGCCAGAGACGGTGTCAGCAAAGACATCATCGTGGAAATCCAAGATCAAGTTATAGTAAAACCGTTCATTGGCGGTTACAGGGACAAGCGAACCGGTAATGTATTCAACCGGAGCACATCCGGATTTTAATTGTCTCAAATTTCCGCGTTTCAGGTATTGAGTATCATGATGCATACACCCTGACTGGCCCCAAGTTCGATCAAATGAAAAGAAACAGACACATCTCCCGTCTCAGTCAGACAAAGCAATCGAAGCCGAAAATTATCGTAAGTTGGAATGTGTTGCCGTTTCCTGTACATCCTTCATCCTTCATTGAGATCCTAGGACACGATGGTTGATGAGGGCACACAGTCGTACGGTGACGCAACGAATCTGATTTTCGTATCGGCTGCAACAGACTTTGTCATCGTTCCCAAGAAGTACCAAACGTATGCGCAAACTGAGAGGCGGAAGAACAAGTTAGCGAAGATCATTCTCATTCAGCGAAACTTCCGAAGGTTCCTGATGATGCGTTACATGAAGAAGTGCGCCGCCGAATATCGGTGAGTTCAAAACTTCTGAGTTTCTCCAAATAACGGCGTGCTTTCCAGACGAATTGTTGCTGATCGCATCGAAGTTGAACGACAGGCCCAAGAGATCGAAGAGAAGAGGCGTCTTAAACGTGAGAACGCAGCTAAAACGCTGCCTCGAACCAAAGAAGAGTTCGCGATATTGTACTCAAACGTGGAAAAATGGAAAATGGCTGAGGTATTTATTCAGTGAGCACACTTCCCTCTGTTTTTGAAACGAGCTTTCGTGCTTTGTAGATGAAAAGAATAGCGTCAATGTACTCGGGAGCTCCCAGGATTGCCGAAGTCAACATTTTGCTCGACAAAGAGATTCAACTCATCAATGGGATCGAGAGACAGCGGGATATTGTGCACAAGGCAGTCAAGGAATACCGAGAAAAGCAACTGCTGAAGCAACTGGGAAAGCCCATCAAGTGGGTTGGTTACAATGGTATGTCTTGCTTGGCAATGGTATCTGCTTATGCTAATCGAAATTCTGCAGATCTAGTTATTGAATTGGACCTAATTAGAACACAACGGGTGAGATTCCTAATGGAAGTACTCAAGGACATTCAAGAGGATCGCCCAATTCCGGAACGTTTAAAGTTTCTGGAGAAATTAAAGAAAATCATTGCGGATGAGAAAGATTTTCCTCAAACTGCTGAGGTAAGCTGTTTTTTTTAAATAAATGTAGTCCGACAACTACTACAATTCGCTGTGTTTTGCGAGTCAGGATTTGTCACGATGGCTCTGTAATCCGCCGTCATTGAAAGGAGCTTTCATAGGCTTCATAGGCCGTCATCTTCCTTCCCCTTCCTGTGTATTCATTTTAAATCAATTGATCCTTCCTGTTCATTATAAACCTCCGTTTTCAGTAATCCGCCGATGGTTGGAATTTTGTGGTGACGGATTAGGTTAGGTTAGGTAGAGAGGCTGCTAGTGAATTCCCCAGCACACTTAGACCATATTGGTCATTGTGATACCCCTAGTCAGATTACTACCAGTGATTGACCACACCAGTGACAGTACCGTTAATTTGATACCAACGGCAAATGGTGAATGGGCCAGATTTGAAAACCAGATAAAAGCGTATCAACATGCTGATTCGAACCGGGGACCCTGCTCACCAGGGCCAGGCACTCAACGAACTGCGCCATCCAGTCATGGTAGTTCAGTAGTGGCGTCATGGTCGCCGTTGCGGGTATGTGCGTCGACCCCTACGCAACTTAACTTCGCTTCCTGGGTTCGATTCCCGGCCGGTACGACCAAAAAGAATTTTCACGGTCCCACCTTTTCCGAAGCACTGACAATGCTCAAAGAGTAATAAGTCTCTTGAAAAGCTTGTCAAGCATGGCTGTTCGGAAACTGTAGGTCACTTCCACCAGTGAAAGAACAATAGCACGCACAACACGAGTGGTTGCTGAGAAGCTATGCCCTGGCCCTGTATGGGCTGTAGCGCCACCCATATTATTATTATATTATTATTATATCACAAAGGGAGCTAGTGTAAAATTTAGGTACAGTCTCAAACGATGTAAAAAAGATGCGTAAGTTTTTGCTGAAAAACGTTAAAGGCTCTCTTACACGTTCAAATTCTGTGGTTCAAGGAGGGCGAAAATTATATGGATGTTTGTTGCCGAGGTCACAAGGATAATATATGTAACCCTGCTCTGGGGAGAAGTGCAGGTTTGTACCATGCGTGGAAGACCATCCGCTTCGTCTACTCTGCGATGCAAGACAAAAGCTTTCCAAAGCGAATGCGCTTAATTTATTCGAGAGAACGACGTCTGCTGCAATATTCAACCGCGAACTGTGTGGACTGTAAATCGATATAGGTCTGGTTAGGCGTGGTTAGGCGGAACTTATCCAAGGCGGCTGGCCGGAGCTATGTCATGGCATGGCATGCAGTCATCAACACCGAGCTGTCTTGCATCCGGGATTACTTGGTCTTTATACCGGAGATTCGGTCTTCCTCTCCTTCTCGAAGCAGCAGATTCGGTCTTCCTCTCCTTCCCGAAGCAGGAGGCTCGGATTCGAAGACCCTCTTAGCTGGAGCATTGTTGTCCATGCGCTCGATGTGGCCGAGCCAGTGCAGTCGATGGATTTTTGCCTTCCGGACTACATCCACATATGGTACAGCTCGTAGAGTTTGCGGTTATGTCTTCGCCTTCCTCGCCACGGGATCATATATCCGACGTAGAATTTTTCTTTCGAAGGCACCAAGAATCAGCTCCGCAGTTTTGCTTATCGTCCACCTTTCGACTCCATATAGCAGGACTGGCAAAGTAAGGATTTTGTAGAGCATGATTTTGGTCCTTCGAGTAAGGAGTTTTTACGCCAGTTGTTTTGACAAACCGAAGTAACACCGGTTGCCAAAGGCGGTTCTACGTTGGATCTCCACACTGATGTCGTTTGTGGAGTTTACGTTTGCCCCGAGGTAGACAAACTCCTTTACTACCTCAATTGTAGACCGCTATATTTATCCCCTTGTAAAACTGTTGTATGTGGGCAGTCACTCTAACCTCTCTAGGTAGGTACAAGTGGTGGTGTGGTGAGAAACCTTACATAGTGCTGACTCTGTGCCGTTTTAATACCAACAGCTATATTATCTTATTTATAAAGAGGGTGTATTATAAGATATATATCTAAATCCAACCTGAGGCATTTAAGAAGGACATTAGTTCTTTAATATACTTCCCAGAGATCTCCTCTAGTGAGTTGAAGAAGTGTCCATTAAGCGTTCGCTGCCTGACTCTAGCAAGAGGCCAGCACCCGATATATACCGCCACCAATCTATCGGTATCATGGGGAGTTCCCCGGTTGAGCTGTTTTGTTTTAGACCGAATGTTCTGGGGCCATATTTTTATTGATGTTGCACAGCTTATCAGTCTTACTGATCTGAGGTTAGCTCATTCATGAAAGTGCGTAGGGATGTTAGCCTTGACTGCTTGTAGCGGGATTTGCGTCTCCTCTACAAGTGATCACTGAAGGTCAGATCGTTGCTTAGCCAGTTCGTCGGCCTGCGATGTCACTCCTGACTGCGCTAACTTAGCTCGGCATTCGTGTACTAGTTTTGAATATGAAATAATGTAGAAAATAGCTTTGGTAGATGCTTGGCTATCAACGAATATGCCAATCTTCTGACTTGGCTGGACATTGGGATGTATTTGACTTGACGACACGTATGAGAAGTGTTCTCCAATCCAGAAGTGTTGTATAGCATAGCAGAATTAGGCGTTGGATTTGTCGCGTTGAATCTTTTCTTCCAAATATATGATACTTGGGTTGAGTTGTTGGAAATCTTCAACAAGATAATATGTGACCCGTTTCCACATAGAAGTGTCAGATTTTTACTGACTAAAAAGACCCTTTGGTTTTTTTCTGTACTACAACTAATTTTTGTACAAACTAATTGTGTAATAGCAGTTTGTTGTAAATGCTTAACTTGAAGTGCCTACCAAGCAACCAGTTAATTTCTCTAAACCGCTATTCGAGTTCATCCCGTTTCTTTTTCACGTGGGGCTTCCACTTGAGCTTCGCACCGAGTGTCATACCAAGATATTTTGTTTCATTAGCGTACGGTATTTGTACAAAATTAATGAAAACTGGTCAATTTTCAATATTTCTATAGGTAAAATTTATATGCGTTGATTTGGTCTCATTGGGAGCAATGCGCCAGCGTTTTGACCACCATTCGTTTATTTTGTCTAGAGTTCGTTGGAGTTTTTCAAATGTAGCACACAAGTGCACCCTCAGTTTGAGGTATGTCTCTAGTGTACAAAAGGTACAATGAAGGGCCAATGACACACACTTGAGGGACTCCTGCTCGGATCTCTTTAAAATCGGAGTATTCAGTTCCGTGTAACTACAGTGGACTCTCCCTAAGTCGAATTGTCACGGGAAACCATAATTTGTTCGAGTTAGAGAGAGGTTTGTGTATGGAAAATTGAGGGAAATGTTTGTATAATATGGCGAAAAAGTTCGAAGTAGAGAGAGTTTCGACTTATGGAGAGTTCGACTTAGGGAGAGTCCACTGTATAAATATCATATTATCGAAATAGGATTCTAGGATCTTATGTAAGCTTGTCGGTAGAAGCCTGCTTCGCTGTTATTTTAGGCCTTCATGCCAGACTTTGCCGAATGCCTGGAAAACGTCAAGTAGGGCGGTAGAGCAGATATTTTTTCTCATCTAATGATCCTTCAATTTCATTTGTTATACTGTATACTTGGTCAATTGTCAAGTGTTTCGCTCGAAACCCAAATTGATGGTCAGGTATTAGTTGCTTCTCTTCGATAAATTTCTGAATGCGTAGAGGAGTTTAATTAGCGCCTTTTTCGGCAAGTTCTTCAGGATTTGTCCGGTTGTTAGATTATAGCCAGGAGTCTTGTTGATTTTTAGATTTTTGATTGCCTGACAGAGTTCGTTTAGCGATACTCTTTCTTTACTTGAGCTGTCAGATATAGTTGTTATACTTGTATCCATTTACCAATACTTGTCCATCAAAAGGCTGAAATGTTTTCTCTAAATGTTCGGCTGATTTCTTTGCTTTTTCTTTATCACTTTTTGCACACTCATCATTGTTTTTCTTGATTGGCGCGGCCTGCATCTGCATGAAGACTTGGTCGATGGTGGACTTCCTCGCCCAGAAACCACACCGATATCAGATTCTTTACAATCGGCTTCAGGCGAGCAGACGAACACGGCAGAGAAGATCTTATGTGCGACTTTAAGGAGACGTAACACTCTCATGAATTGTGGGACAAACGATACTGAGAAATCACTCGTCGGGCTCCGACCTTATCTTACAGATGAGCTGGTGCATGCACAGACATCCTTACCGGCGTCTTGTTGGACTTCAGTCTCTATCTTATTATCTTCCAGATTGAGTGGAACATTCCGCCTCACAGCGGTAATTGGGTCCTCTTCGCTGTCGATGTGATCTTGCCCGATTATCAGTATCAGCCAGTGGTTCATTTTAATCCAGACAGGCTTCTGTTCGAATTCTATATTCATAGAATAGTTGTTTCATTCTTTGGTAAAACTTTCACACATCATTCCTGTCTTAACACCTCGCTATCTCCTCCGCGCGCTTCTCATGCTTGTTCTTTTCCCATCTGAGAAGCCGGGTATCTTCCCTTCATTTCTTTTCGTAGAGCTCACCAACACCTCGTTTTTTAGTGCGTTACTTTCCCAGCTTACAGCTTCGTTGTACTCGTGTCACACCATGATTTTGTTGGGTGGGCATTCAATCTTCTTCGATTGTTTGTGCAGGCGACGTGGAATTTAGAGAGGGTTTCTGGAAGACTCGATCGGCAAAGATCCTTAACTAGTCGACTGTTGTGTGGTTGATGTGAATGAACTGTTTGATTGTGGTAAAGCTAAGTTTATTGTCCCTTCAAACTTTACAGATGTTCGACTTAATTGAAAGAGAAAAGAATCTGCTGCTCCACACGAAATTCTGCGATGTCAAGTTCCTGAGAGAGCGTTTCATAATAATGTTTAAGGACCTCATCAAGTTCACCAAGGAACCCACACCAAAACGTAAGCCATTTCGCTTTTAATGACTAACTTACCTACTTATCGTCTTATTTATGCATACAAACTGGAAACAAAAAAAAAAAACAAAGCTGAAACAAAAATGTGCGACTGTTGCAAGATAGTCAAGCCAATTGCAGCATTCGCCTTGTTAACCCGGCAAAGCGCGGTGGACACATGCCAAGTTTGCTTCTCCCTCAAGGTAAGTGCTATGGTCATTTTGCGCAATTAGAGATCACAAAACTAATTTTTACGACTGTTTTATTGATTTTTTAACGATCCTTCCTATTTAAAGACCTCAGTCAAGGACAACACTGTGTATAAGGCAATCCTTCGCGCCATTCAGCGTGAAGAACGCAAGCACCGATCCCTGTCGTCGTACGCATTCATTCTTCAGGAGGATGACATTCGATTTATTGTCGATAAAATATGGCATCGTCATTCGATTCTGAGCAAAGACCAGGATGTGCATAGATTGAGGTAAGCATTTTTAACATCTCACTCACCACTGCAGTGATTGAATGGACCGTTTCAGGTTGCCTCGATGGATTATAAGTGATGACTGGTCACCGTGGAATTGCATTTGCTTGACTGACACCGAGGCTAGGCAGCACAGATACTTGAAGGATCTGAAGAGTGTTTACAACGACAACATGATGCTGGACATAACGAATCGGCATCTTTTGGCGAAGAATGCCTTTAAGAAGATGCAAGATGTTGAGAATGAATTTGTTGAGTGTGGGCAGTGGTGGGAGGTCGGTGTCAAGCAAAAGGTTGTTTAATGCTAAGTTTCGTATGAAATGTCAGCTTTGAGTGAATATAAAAAAATAAAAAAATAAAATATGAATAGACAGTGAATTTAATTGGATTTTACTTTTGTAAGGCGTGTTTTTTTGAAAGAATCTATACTCAGCTCAGGAATAATTCTCAATAAAACGTTTTCTATTCATTTTGTACTTTTTTTCCGCAAGTGGTGGGAATCTTTCAAAGACGAAACTCAGCCCGTGCTAAGTAACAGTGTGGGATTTCCACCCACTAAACGCCCCCCCTTCCACCCCTGGTCATCGCGGCACTGTCAAGCATTTCATCGTGAGAGAGATCTACGACCTAATACATTCGGCTCGTTCGTATTGGCACGTTTCGTTGTCGTTCCTGTCGCTGTTGCTCCTTCGTGATGATGGCCACGGTTTCACTTACTGCTTCCCAAGCTTCTTGTGTGCTTAGGGTGTTGGGGATAGGTCCACGCCCAGTCTGTTCGCCAACAGGTTACGGTAATCATGGTATCGTGGACAGTGGAACATTAAATGCTCCCTTGTCTTCATGTCCGAATGTGTAGAGATATTCTCTGAAACATCCATGGCCATTAAGCATCTGTGTTATTTAGAAATTATTATTTGATTCAAGGGTCGATACTGGGAATCAATCTCTGCGTCCATCTACCTTTATCAGAAGAGTTCCATCTTTCTTGTCATTCTTCGAAGTTTGCTCTGTGTGTTAGCCCATCTTCACTTCGTCTCGTCGCTGTAAGCCTTCTCATTCTGTTGGCACGAAATTTCGATGCGGGCTCTTTAGTTAGGAGGTCTATTGGAAACATTAGCACCCGGTACCCGGTACGCATGCCATGTCGTATGAGGTTGTTCGGAAGGCCCTGCATACTCTCAAAGCATTGACTCTATATACTGCCTCGACCTTTGAGCTGTATGATTTAGTGTTCATTGTCCCAGCCCATATTTGGGGCCATAGAGCATCATCGACGTCGCGTCTCTGGCCAAGAGTGGCCTTTTCTTCTGTGGTGGCCGTTTTAGTCATCCAATGTTTGGCATGATCTTCGTCAGAGCAGGCGTTGTTTTCGCTCCCTTCTCCGCTGCATGTTGCAGATGTTGCTTGAAATTATTTCTTATTATTATTATTAATATTTATTTTATTTCATGAAATATGGTACAAAATGATAACAATACATATATGGATTTCGCACAATCGTTTTTGGATGCAATAATTAGGAGCTTTCTGTTGTCGGATGGACAAGTGACGAATGCACCATCAGTACTTAATAACAATTCATTTCTTGGTGGGGTTAAACATAAAGAGAAAATAATTTATCTTTAATTATTAAACACATAATTAGAAAAGAAGAAAAAATACTGTTTTTTTAATCCAGTGTGGTGAATACGTTTTCTATTTCGTGATTATTCAATGAACAAAGCCACATTCGGGTATTTATAAGAAATGTTGAAGCTTTTCTCTCGCATCTAATATTTGTTGGTAGTTTATTAAATAGACGGCAAGCAGTTACAAAATAAATTGAGAGTAAATAGCTTTATTCATTCTGGGAACCTGTACAGAATTACTGGTGTTAACACGTAAATTGTAATTACCATACAGTCTGCCGGCGGTATATACAGATTTGAGAAAAAATATCTTAAGGACTTTAAAGCAGTATACGTGTCTTATTGGAAGAATTTTAAGGTGTCTGAATAGATCAAAAGTTGAGGTTCTACGACTAACTCGACAGATGATCCGAATCGCATGTTTTTGGTTAATCAGTAATTGCTTAATTTTATTTAAATGCGTACCTCCCCAGCACGAGATTCCGTACTCTAATTTGGATTTCAGCAAGCCATTGTAAACCTTAATTAGAACATAAGTATTACAATAAAGGCTAAGATGATAAATTTGTCTAACGACTCTGTTAGAATATGGTTTTAAGTTTGCTATACGATCCTTCCAATTTAATCTATAATTCAATATAACTCCTAAGTACTTACATTGAGCAACCATTTCTACTATAAAGCAATCATTACTACATCTAGAACTATTATCAAAGGTAGGTATCAATTGATGTTGGGAAAAACCACCGCTTAGGTAAAATCTGGTGCATCCGGGAGAGTGAACACCATATCTTGCAGAATCATGCCCATAATGTTAAAAATCAAAAAATTGGTTTTATCTATTTAGTAGTATATTAATTAGTAGTTAATGAAACTTAAACCATGTTCAATGTTCAATGTTCAAGATCCGAGTTCAGATCAGCATATAATAATAATATAATAATAATATTTACCTTTGAAAGGTTGGAGAAATAACGAGTTTACAAAAACTAAAAATAAAATTGGCCCCAAAACGGATCCTTGAGGAACACCTGAGTTGATAATCTTCACTGAACTCAAGCATTTTTTAATTCTTACACATTATTTACGATCATGCAGATATGAGGTAAACCACGAATGCATTGAACCTCTGAAGCATATATTATATATTTTATGAAGTAGCAACTTATGATCAACCGTGTCAAACGCCTTGGTAATATATATGAACAGGGCAGCTGTTGTTTTTGAGCTATTTAAGCTATTGTTAATTTCGCCACATAATTTCAATTACGCATCTTCGGTAGATTTTCCACTTCTAAATGCAAACTGGGCTAAAGAAAGAATTTTCCTCAAGGAATGAAAGCATTCTGGCCTTTATACGTCTTTCAAAAATTTGTGAAAATATAGATAAGAGAGAAATACGTCTATAATAATTGAGAACTGTGGTGTCTCCCTTCTTATACCACAGATGTCTTGAGTGAGTCAGTAAAAATCCCTTTTTCGATACTCAGATTAAATAAATAGGCGAGGATGTTAGAGATTTGTAGTGAAATGTTTGAAGAATATTGCTTGAAATATTATCATGTGAACACGTGTCGGAGGATTTTAAGGACCAGATGCTTTTATGTATTTCAAGTGAAGTAAAGCTATTGAAGAAGAAGCTGTGCTTTTGAAAGGTATCTTGTTTGATGGTGTCAATTGATGGTAAAAAAGATTATTTTCATGAGAAGAATTCTGAATTGTATTTGTGACGTTAACAAAGTAATCGGTAAAAGTATTAGCAATCCCTGCGGGTTCAGTAACATGTTTACTATTATTACCAATGTTCTCAGCCAATCTACTACTAAGATATGTATCTCTACAGAGAGGTATTTCCATTTTAAGCTCTTGGCATATTTTTCTATAATAGAACCGTCACTATCATCTGATACTCTATTAGCATAAAGTACTCGGAGGATCCAATTTACGGAATTAAAGGCGCTTTTAACATCCAGCGTGATGATTGCGTAGTACTCTTTACTGCCGCCCTTCCATCTTTCTTCATCTATAGCTTTTTTTGCTGTATTTATGAGCTCATCGATGACGTCGATCGTGGAACGTGCTTTGCGGAAACCATACTGGCGATCTGCGAGGCCCCCTGATTCATTAATTGCACTGTCCAGTCTGTCGCTTATTATGCTCTCCAGCATGCAGAGAGGTCTATACGATGTACTTATGATTACTTTTGTGTGTCAAAAGTTGGTTCGTGACTTTACTTTCATTGTACTAGATTTCATACAGTTTCGGTAGTTGTTTTGCCAATGTTTGTACAAATATGGTTTTATTCCCGTTTGTATTTTGGGAATTGTGATACGTTGTCCTCTGTCGAGACTTAGAACACCAATTCTGATAAATCTAATCTGTCGTATGCGGGTTTAAAATCGATAAAAAGGTGGTGCGTATCGATTTGAAACTAGCTGATCTTTTCCAGGATTTTCCTTAGTGTGAAGATTTGGTCTATTGTCGATTTGCCGGGCCGGAAGCCGCACTACTACGTGCCGATCAGTGCGGTGCAAAACGGCTTTAGACGTTCACACAGTACACTGGACAGGATCTTGCAAGCGACGTTGAGCAGGGATATACCTCTATAGTTATTGCAAGAGGTATGATGGCCTTTTTTGTGGATGGGGCATATGGAGCTGATGGAGACTGGAATAGTCGTCTGGCATGCTTTCGTCCTCCCAAATTTTACAGATGATCTTTTGCATGCTCCGAACATCACCGCCGGCCTTGAAGAGCTCTGACGGTAAGTTCTTCAGCCTTTTAATCGCTTTGCCGACTACTTCAAAGCTAGGTGTGAGGACTACTTCATCGACTGATTCCCTATCACACATGGACTTAACTACTACTAAAGTCAACACATAGACTTAGAATGTTTTTGTATTTCTTCTCATAACCCCCGTAATTATTTGAAATCACAAACTCAAATTTCGGCTGTTTACTTGCTTGTTTATTCGGTCGAATCACAGACGAGCTAATTATCATTGAATAATTCTTTGTGGACACCGCTGTTCGTTTTAAAGACGACAGCACCGCACCGTAAACAAGTAACACGCAAATCCAATTGTTCGACATTTTCGAATGTGTTATATTTAAAAACTAACATTAGACATTAATAAAATAATTACAATACGCGGTTAGTTTTTGTTTTGTTTGCTACTTGTTAAACTACCAGTGATTTTTAATTTGTTACTCTTACAATTGATTTAATTTTCCCCTCCAAATACTGCACTCGCTTAAGGAGTTTGTCACTTGTGCTGAATTCATTGTACGGCACAGGAAGTACTTTATAGCCGCATTTCTCAAGCAAGTCAAAGCTCAATTTGACTATCCCACTCGTCGATCGATGCGGTCCGTTGCATATATCGTGGAAGTCCACCAGCATTAATGCAACTCTAAAAATCAAAGACGAGAGCTTAGGAAATGCTTGCGATAGGAAAACTTAAAATTCATACTTGATGGCATCGGGATTATCCTTGTCCAATGGCAGTGGATTCCTTTTGGCATCGAATGCACACAAGGCGTCTGCATTAAACGAAAACAAATGAATGGCTTGTTAAGGAAAAGAAGAATAGGCACTAACCGATATAGAATCCCATCTTCGTGTCAACGTGGGATTGTACATGGTTGCTCGATGGCAGCAGGCTCTTTAATGCGTCCAACAGTCCATTGAACATGATTTGTTTCGACTTTGAGTGAGCAATGTGTAGATCGAAGACTGGCGCGCCTTCGTTCAATTGGACATTACAATTTTTCACAAGCAGTTTGGAAATGCTGTTTAAATTGAGAAGCTTCATTTTGGCGTTCGGTGTCAGACCAGACTTTTCAGCTTGCAGCTGATTTACGAATTCTTCACTAAAAACAAACGAATTTACAGCTTATTGAAAAGTTCGGTGGGAAATGTTTACATCCGACATACTTTAGGACTGATTCGAGATGGGTAGCCTCAGCGAGGTTAAGTAATCCCAAGGCCCAGACATGGTTCAACCAGTCAATTTTCTTTGCAAAGTCCTCCTTAACCAAACACTTTACAAGTTTCAACTTCACTTCATCGAAAGAGGTAGTTTGGAAGTTTAGCACCGCTGACGTGATAAAGTAAGCGCTCAGATCCTGTGGCCGACACACTTCAATGTTTTTCAGTATCCACTGTGTCAACGCCTCCATAATATCTACGATGAAGAACGAACTCAATTACAGGTCAAAATATAAAAGCCTTACTTACCTAAGTCTCTGTACTTTAAAATCCCCAGACTTGTGATGATTGACCCAACCACAGCAGATTTTTCCTTAATCGCAGGCAAGGCCGCCTGGATGTCAGAACACATCTTCGCAGCCAACACAGAGTCCTGGAAATTCAAACAGGCCATTGCGAACAAGACGTCTGCGCATTGCTTAATGTCTAATTGTTCAGTACTACTGCTTATATTGTAAGCGAGAGATCTTAAGAGCGGCGTGCTTCGCCGCTTGCGCTGTGCAAGGGTGCTCATAACCTTAACCATCTGAGGAACACTTATGCTGGCTATAAGTTTTGCAGCCTCGTCGTCACCGGCCACGCCGAGAACAGTATTCAAATCATCGGTTCGGAATCCCGACACACGTTTGTTGTTGTTGTTTGAGTTTGCACTGCTCAGTGGATTTCCATTCTTCGGAAAAGTTCTGCCCAAAATTTTGCACACCTTTATGAAACGTGAATCATTTTCAAATTCTGACAGTTTCACACGATTGGCCGAGCTCCATTCGGCCAAAATAGATACAATCCTTAAGGCATGTTTTCTTGATATCGGTTCACCATTTTCCGACACAGACAGGAGTCCGTTGACCGTTTTTGCACTGGCTATTCGTTCATCCAGATTGATGATATTTGAATTAGTGGATGTAGCCGCAAAGGTATTCACAACTTTGATAGATGTTGAATCATTATCGTCTTTAAGTGACTCAAATGCTGCAGCGACAATTCGACCTGAATATCAGCTCAATTAGCAAAGGTAAAGCATAGAAATTAATTTCGTGTAAACACTCACTTTTGGGTTTCTTGTCAGTTGATTCTGCGCTGACCGAAACGTCCGTGAGTTTATTGGATCCCTTAGTAGCGGTCACAGAAGAACTGTACATACATCGTAACCAATGCGTTGACAAAACATTCGAAATTCGTTGTAGCCCCAGCATTTCTGTAAATATATTGCAATTGAGCCGCAAGTTTATATAACCTTCTTGAGTGTGGCTTAAAAATGTGAAATGAAGTTTGAAATAAATGAAAGACGTATTGTATTTTACAGAAATACTCTTAAGCTATGATTGTGAGCTATTGTTTCATTATATCAAATATGATTTTAATTGTTTTACTTTATTTTAAATATATCCAATATCCCCACGGGTTGGTTGTTGGTTAAGATGTCAAAATGTGAAGAAAAATGACACTAGTTGACATTTGTCGGGCATGCCTCATCGTTGATGGGATACGTTCAGTGGTCTCGTGGTACGAACTGAAAGTTAGTCTTAATATAGTTGGATACCATAAGTTCAATAACGTATCGAAATTATTAATTATTATATTCACGTGAAATTCATTCTATTTGAAGATATCTTCTCGTGTTAGCCCAGCCCAAATTAGTGAATATGCAATGATATCAATATCAATGGAGCAATAACTGGGAACTTAATCACAATAAACAGGCAGTGACACTATGGTTCAATAAATGATTCATAATGCGATCAGCTGCGTTCAAACACAACAATTTGTTGCGACAATGTGCTTGAAAGCCGTGATTAATGGGCCAAATCGTCAATCTGAACGCTCGTTACTACAAATCGGCAGACTTGTTTTGCGATAGACAAAGAATTTTTGCTTTTCATCTTCAGCAAATCGTCACGACAAATTGTTGAGTCTGAACGCCGTAATTAAATCATTGGTAATAAAAAAAAATGATTTTGTGCAAAAATGTTATCCCCACCTTGCCTGTGTTTCCACCCATGAACATTGATGACATATCACTTCAAAGCCTACCTAACTTCACAAGGCACAGACACTTTTTTGGTTAATGGTGACGGCAGCCAAATCACCAAAAGTTTTCATTTTAACTAAAGGAATTTTCTACAAAACCTGCAACTTTTCTTATTGCTATAATTTCATTTGTTTTCCAAAATTGTATTATTTGATTTTCTTGAGTTTCTATACAACAAAAAAGAACAACTTATATCAATATGGTTGATAAATTTATAAGTATGTGGAAAGTGCGTGAATTGGCTGACAAAGTGTAAGCAATATAATATATTAATTTTTTTCCTTAATCGCAAAATTAAGCCAAGATAAAACCCCAGTAATGTGATACATAATTACATACATATATACATATCTGAAGTGAAGTTTTATACGCTCCAAAATCAAAACTTATCGCGGTACCTAGTGATTTACAATAACAGATATCAAATCAACTGAACAATTGGAATTCACACATCACGGTCATGTTTTGAGAGACTTCTGTTAATTGCATCATGTGTCCGCTTTGAAAAATTGCTCTAAATTTAATTATAGAGACTTTTTGTTTATGTTAAGGCCATGAATATTGGTGGCAGTGGCCGATGAACGTGTTGAAGTTCTTGTGCACTTGTTAAACGGATTTGTTATTGGCGGATGGAATATAAGAAAGGAAAATCAAATCGGGTTTTTTTTTGTTCGTCTCCCATGCCTATGCATACATATGCATGTCGTTCGCAAAAAACCTTGAAAAGTAACAGATAGAAGAAGAAATAATGTAACCTCCACAAAAACAAAATAGACTAAAGCATCGAGAAATGAAAAATTCGAATAATTGTGCAACCCTTTTACCACTTGCTTTGGTTTTTTGCCATTGACTTGGAGTGGATGGTTATTGTCGTTTTTTTTTCGAGAATGGTAGAAGTGTTTTCACTGTTTCGGGGCGGGGGTGCGGCTTCTTGATTTATTTTTCTCAGGAGATGGGTAAGCGGAAATGTTGAACCCCACTTCCGGAGACGCAAACGTGATCAAAATTCATAATGAGTTTATTTCCCCCAGCCAGTAAAGAGAAGGAGACAAAGATTGGATTGGAAATACGGGCATTTATAGAGAATAGAATTAGCGTTGTTCAATTGATTCGCTTTTGAAGTGAATTATGGCTATGACCCGGTTTTCCCAGAAATAGCTGGACAATTAGATGTCAATTAACGATTTCGTACGAAAGAGGGTTTTGCAGGTATTGAACCCTCACCTCATAAGTATACCATGTCAATTGGAAAATTATGCAGACTTCTTAACAACCTGTTTATGAATCAGATTCAGCTTAATAACTTTCGGCTTCGTTTTATGTTTTGCTTTCGTTTTGGCTGCACAGACTTGACATGGCTACGCCCACGATTTTATGACATTCTTAATCTTTCACTGACTTGAATGTTAAATATTGAGCATTTAGAAGTCAAAATCTTGATGGGTTTTTGTGATTGTAATCTGATCCGTTAATTTTTCATCTGCGGGTCTGTGGGCGTATATCCGATTACTTGTTTCTTATTTATTTTTCCGACGAACGTTAAGGTCTAGACGCATACGTTGTTTCAGTTCTCTCCTCGGTTGCTAAGTGAGATGAACAGCCGAGACTACGTGCTTTTAGACTATTTTTGATGCATCTACATGCGAATGCAGTAAATTCTGTCGCATTTGAAATTATGTCTGATACGTGTGGAATTTCCTTTGGAGAATCACAAACTGAGTTGTAAAACTATTAATCCAAATGTAGAATAATAATTATAGACAATGTGATGAAAGTCAAACTCTGAATTCCCCTTCCTTCTGGCACAAGCCCCAAATACAATTAAGCTACCGTCACAGAAAGCGAACGTGAGTACCGCATTAAAGTTGGGTTTTGCAAACTGACATACTTCCAATAGAAAGAAATTAACATAGGAAAAGCAAAAGTGTGTAGTAAAGTATTCAGTGACACACACGCACACACACTATAGACTTGTCATGTTAATACACTAAACAAACAGACTTAAAGTGAAACAAAAAACAACAAATATACGAGATAAACACTTGACGTACCCATAGTCCTCATCAATAATATTGATATGACACTTTTTTATGCTTGATGGATAATGAAGATTTCTTATCTCTCTTGATAAGATTCGTATTTTGAGACAATTCTGTGGAAACTCTCAAAGGGTTTTCAAAATAAAAATTCTTTATCTTGAACGTAATACATATTTTTAAATAGTTTATTTACCTTTCTCATTTGTTGGATTACGAAGTTTTATTACTGACGTTTATTTACTGAATCAATGCGGTGGTATACTATTGCAATGCATTTCAATGTGAATCGACGATGGATTCATTTGCGAATGCTTTTCATATCAAACTGACTACGTGTAAGAAAATGTCGTGTTTTAAAACATAATTGAAGTTAGCCGAAGCTGGTGTCAGAATCGAACAAAAAGTCCCAAATAAAAAAAACCAATAAAGAAGGTTTTAATGAGTCACTCTTAAAAGAAAGACATGTAACCAGCCGTGTTTTTTTTTTCAAAAATCTATAAATAGTGAAGAAGGATTTTGCACGTAAAGCACCTACAACAACCTACTGCCTATAATATCGGCAGTTTTTTTTTCATACATTTTGACATCAATTTCGAACAAATAAATTTCTTTTTCATATATTTTGACAGATAAAAATCAAAGCCACTGCGAATCGTTTTTCTGAATCTTACTTCACTTCACTATCGATATCGATGAAACACGGCTACTGACTTTTTTTTAGAACTTATAAAGAGGGACAATTCCATAATGCGTGGTTTTTGCGTAACTTAAACGGAACGGAAGCTCTCATAAAGGAATACAGTAGAACTTCGGAAAAGTTGACAAAATTTTAGCTCGTTATCATAAAAAGTTGACTTTTGATCAACTTTTGAGAGCATGACTTTTTTTTTTACTTGTATTCCTTTTTTTATATATAGAAGTAGTAGAAATAACCGAGGTCATATACATAATATAAATCCAGATGCCATTGGAAGTTCAAAGCCGAAGATTTCTTAAACAGAGTTAACCCGAGTTGAAATTGTTGTAACTCGAGTTGGCTAACTAGGTGTCAAACTAAATTATTTGATTTATTGATTGTCAAACTTGATAAAATCGATTCAAACACAATTCGATACAGAGTGTCACCTAATTCACGCACAATGAGTTTTAAAGAAAGAGCTAAACATTTTTATATTCATAGAGTATGCAATTTGGTGTTATGTTTGGCCCATCGGATAAATGGCCACCACGGTTATCATGTCACCATAACGAATACCATTGCTACAAGCATTTTAGAAAAATAACGGCGATAATGTAATCAGCCCAATGATATGGTATGGCACGTGAGCAGGCGCAGTAAACCACGCCTCACTTGGGTCCGGTTGGACCCACTGTGATACCCAGTTTGGTGGTAGGAAGAATCCTCTCTTGTTCCTACTCGTCGACCTTCAGTAGTTGTTGGTCATTCCAGCCATCCGGATGTCCTGATGAACCTGCAAATAGACGTTCAAGAAATTCCTGCATGCTCATGTAAATCTTGGTAAATCTACGTCTCAATGCAGAGTGATTGGGGCAATGACAAAGACAGTGAGGAGTATCCTCTATTTCTTCTTCGTCCCAGCAGCATCGCATATGGTATTCTGGGTGATTCCCATTCTGTTACCATGATATCCCAAATGGTTGTGTCCGGTGAGGGCACCCACTACAATTCGCAGGAGTTTTTACCACATTGAAGGAGTACGTCGGTTCTTGCGCTGTCACAACCTGAGGCAAGCATTCGGGAGGTCCTACAAGCGGATAAGGAGGTCCACCTATCATCAGCCATGATCTTGTCGAGTTAGCTGATGATAGGTGTCATCCCAAAGTCCACACCAAACAAAAACACAACACATGAGTTGTTTGTCAACAATTACTCGTGGGTATTCTGAACGACAATTTTGACGATCAACCAAGCCAACAAGATGCAAATGAAAAATTTCGACAAGAGAGTGCGTATATTTCTGGCATATTTGACATAAATTTAACTCGGTTCAAATCGGTTTATCGAGTCGAGTTGGCGGACCCACCACTAAGATGTGTGTATATAATATGGTGTGGCGAAAATTACGAAACTCACCATAAACCCACCAAACTTTGTTTTTACGTACAAAAATTTTAAAAGCACTTTATCTTCAAACCAGTTAAACATCTCTAAGAATTTTATGTTTTTGTTTTTAATGAATAAAATAAAAGTAATTAATGAAAATAAAATAGGGTCATTTATGGACAAAATACCAATTTTCTACAGATCTTGAAAAGTGGCCAGAAAAGTTGACTTTTTGGATAAGATGACCAGCTGTGGGACATTTCGATCAACTTTTCCGAGCTTCCACTGTAATTTGTTCCTGTTCTTGCAACACTTTTCATTGATGCTTCGCTCCTTTTGATCGCTGGGTGATGTTTATATATGATGAATAAAGCATTCCTTGTTTTAATTTTTCAATTGAAACCAGTAGTTCCTGATACAGTCGCCTCAGCTTATATGCACTATGCTTAAACGAAACTTTCGGTTATATGCAACAAGCAATTTATCACGGTACAACAATGTTGCCTATATTCGAACATCGTTTATATGAAAACTCCGCTTATTTGCAACACATTTTCTGCAGACAGACTTATTACTCTTTGAGTATTGTCAGTGACTCGAAAGAGGTGGAGCTGGGAAAAAATAATTTTGGTCATAACTAGGCAGCGACGTTCAGGAGCTTAGGGGTCGACGTACAGACCCACAGCGCCAGGGCCACCAATGCTTTTGAGAACTTACGAAAGCATCCGATACCTCCTGTCATTTACATTCATAGAGGGCGATTGATTTCGCTTCTAATTAGTAACCAAAGCACACAGTGTATCACAGTGTATCAATTCCCCACATTCGCTAGCTTATGTTGACTTATGCCTCGTCCACATCCATTATGTTTGGACCTTTGTTTAAAAGAAGTTTACCTTCACCACAACATTACCTTTCTAGTGACTACTAGAAATGTTTGATCTTTAGTTTTGAAAAAAACTATTTCAACTACAGCTACAGCGGTGATCAAATAATTAGCTCGCAATTCTGTTGAGTCGTGTAGCTGCTTTATGCATAAAGAAATCGACTGAGATGGCAGGAAATGTATACAGTACATGAAATCGCTGTTAACAGCAGAACAATCCGAAGGAGGCTTAACGAAAACTCCTTAATCAGCCAAGTACTCCAGCACAAGCCACTGGTTTCCAAAAAATATTTTAGCGAGGTTGGACTTCGCCTCTATCATTGTAGCAGAATGTCTTGTGGAGCGACGAATCGAAATTCAATTCATTCGGATCTGATGGAGAGCGTCATGTGCGTCCACCTAAGCAAGAGGTTTATTCACGCTACACTATAAAAACGATCAAGCATGGATGCACCCGCCAGCATTATGGAGTGGGCTGCATTCTCATGATATCGGTCTTATTGTTAAAATCGGCACTAGAATCGATCAGCATCCAATTCCAAGCACAAAGTCCTTACCTAAACCTGACTGACAATCTTTGGAACGAAGTGGAACCTTCTATTGGATTGAAGAAGCCAATCAATTTGGAGGAGCTTTGGCAGTTCCCTAGGGAAGCACGGAATTCGATTACAAGCAACTGTATGCCATAAGCGATACCCTTCTAAACAGACAGACATACACACCTCTGTTATAGTGATTTCATCGAATGTGCTAATTACGAGGATAGTTCGATAATCACTTAGCCTCTACGCCCGATCACGCCACTATCGTAAAAGAAATTCTATCGATCTGATAAATATCGTATAGTATATTCTCAGAAACTTAGGATGTAGTTAAAGTCAAATTGACAGAGAAGAAAGTTTTTCAATATCCTTTGCGATGGGGTATGCGTAAATGAGGATCAACTGTGGGGCAACGAACTGCCCCATACCACACTTCTATGTGCGAACTTTCGCCATAGAGTCTTATCGAAGATTTCCACCTACCCACGGCAAAAAAAAATGTCGGCAACGGACTGTCTCTTCCTCCATTACAACACGCCTTCTCACTCCAACTCCGTCGCAACGGCCAAATTGGTTGAATTAGGCTACGAACTACCGCCCTATACACCGTATTCTCCAGATTTGGCCACGTGCAACTTCTTTTTGTTAACAAACTTGAAAAAGTCACTCGCCGGGCAGAAATTTGTGTCGAATGAGGAAGTTCTTCGCCCCCACGGCGACCTTCTTTGCAGACCTTCGGAAAACTTATTTTTCAGACGGGTTGAAGTTGGAGCAACGCTGGGTCAAGTGTATCGAGCTAAAAGGGGACTGTGTTGAGAAAAAAATCGCCTCTTTTCTTCCAAAATGTTCGTTTTGCCACCATCCTCGTATGTGTCCAGCACTGTATATTATATCAGTTCATTGAATCTGGTCTGCATACAATCAGTAAGTTGTGTTGATCACGACATCATGATGTCTTGTCACGTGATCATCGTTTGAGTTGGATGATCAAATGTTAGTACAAACTAGTCGTCAGTAATGTATCTCGAACACAAGAGAAAAACTTCGACACCCAAGCCGAACCTTCCATTTATCATGCTTTTAATGAAATGTGTAAGTGTGCACTTGATTCAATTTGTTTAAGAGCAACATAAACAACGATGTTGTTGTGGCAAAGCGTTTAAAATGTTATGTAAATCGCTTCATAACCCAATTTGGGTTGGGAATCTAGCTGGTCGCCGTGGCGTATTGAGTTGATTCGTCGTCTCCTAATTGGGTTGGGAATCTAGCTGGTCGCCGTAGCGTAGTGAGTTGATTCGTCGTCCCCTAAGAGCCAGGTTTGATCCGCGGATTTATTAACTTTCATAATTTACACCTCCACATCTTTCGAGTCACTGACAAGGCTCAAAGAGTTCTCATGTCTAGAAAAATTGTCTGAAATCTTCACCGTTTGGAGTGGGCATAATACTCTAGGTCCCATCCACTCGTGAAAAAAAGAAGGCACAAAAGAACGGGTGGAAGCTTCACCTCGGACTGTCGCAGCACCCATGTTACTAATATAATATACAGCTAGAGAGGGCGTACTGCGTTGGCTGCGGCCATGACAAGAACCTTCCTTCCCGCAGGAGTTTGTGGGTGACAACTCGCTCAAAGAATTATAATAAGCTATAATTTGCTGGGTAATGCTAATTAATGTTGCGTACAAGGGGGTTTTACTTTGTGTTGACGCTCGTAAGTAATGGCTGTGTGCCCCAAACGTTGCCTCGTAAATCTTTAATGTTTCTGATGTGGTGGCAGGATACATACAATGAATGAATAAGAGCCATCGCTGATAGTTGAACCTATTCAATAATCGGTTGCTGTTTATATTTTTCTTTAACACGCGTGTTAGTTCAAATTTAATGACAAAATCGAAAACCCAGCCAAGCATGATGAACGAGCCCTGTCTGTAGGTCAGGAAGTTCATTGTCTTTATCCCAACATAACATGACATTTTTGTGGCCTTGGCGAGACACGGATGTCTAAGATTATGGCCTTGACTTGTGTGGGGTTTCTTATTCCGATTATCGTGGGTAACCTATCAGAGCAGATGTCAAATTTCCCGCTAAAGTCCTTGTTTGTAGTTTTTCTTAAATGACGGGTTTGTGTTGTGGTCGCAGTCCTGTGGGGAACCGTTTTCCTTGACGACAGCGACAGGCCTGTTTCCAGCTTGTTTTTGTACTCGTCGGTAAAAACGAGGTGCCAACCATTACTATTTAAATAGCATGTTGTTGATGCTCTCTTGTCATAAAATGGGTATGATCGATAAATGAAGCTCGCAGAAACAACGAAGCACCCCGCGGACTGGCGAGAGTACACGAGTAATGGGTTAGGGGTTTAGGGTAATTACATCCCCAGGCAACTCGACTATCCAAAATGGACTCTAACTCATCAGAAGTGCTTGGTCATCGTGTCGACTCATACGCACTAGAACCTACGGTGTGTAGGTGTGATTGCTTATATTTCGACGGCACCACTTTTTCTATATCACTGGCAATGCTCAGAGGGAGTTTTTGGAAAGAAAATGCTGTTCAAAGTTCGCCGTTCGGTGTAATTCTGCAGGTTCCCTCTACTCGTAAAAGCACAATAGTATGCACAAAATAAGCAGAGGTTCCTAAAGAAGTTCACTTCGAATAGTTGTATATAATTTCATATAATAATAATAATATGGGTGGCACTACAGCCGTAGAGGGCCTAGCTTCTCACCAACCACTGGTGTTGTGCGTGATATGTTCTCTCACGAGTGGAATTATTTTAGTCATACCGGGAATCTAACCCAGGCTCAGTTGTGGGATCGACACACATACCCACAATTCCACGGCCAACACTTTGCATCCCATTTTGTTAGTATAATTAAAAGCAGTGAAGTTGGACTAAACAGTACTCTCTCGCTAATCAGCCACCACAAAATTCTAACCAATGGCGGATTATAATGTATGTGTATTAAAATGAATACGCTTGACATAGAAGCAAGATAGCGGTCTATGGAGCTGAAGATTTCAATGACTGCGGATTACTGAGATTGTTGGTTGTGGCCCAGGTGACCCCGAACTATAGCGCCAAATAAAGAAGAAGAAGGATTACAGAGCCATCATACAAGCAAGAGACATATCCAAGCTAGCAATACACGGGGAATTGTAGTAATTGTTCGGATTAGAGAGAGTACTGTAGATGAACAACTCGAACAAATTTCTATTTAATCCACAAGTTCTTTGCTTTATTGCTATATTTTTCTTTATTTGCGGCGCTACAGACCGGGGTGGACGTGGACTTCAATCAACTAACACGACTCTGTAAAGCTGCCTCCAGTCTCGCACGCAAAGTTGATTGACGTCCTTT
Organism: Eristalis intricaria; assembly: GCA_964034865.1. Classification (NCBI taxonomy): domain Eukaryota; kingdom Metazoa; phylum Arthropoda; class Insecta; order Diptera; family Syrphidae; genus Eristalis; species Eristalis intricaria. The sequence goes on from OZ035873.1 coordinate 93,941,010, forward strand.
TCCACCTTGGTGCACCACCTTAAACGGGAACGTCTTCTGTTGTGTTGTCCCATTACGAATTGAGTTGTTCATACAATATGGTCCAGCCACTTTAGGCGTTGGATCAGTACACTCCGCTATACTCATGCGTATAGTTCGTAGTTGAATCTTCTGCTCCAAAAAATGCATTCTTTGGTTTTAACAGGACCAAAGATCGCATGCAAAACCTTCCTCTCTAAGCCGTACGTCCTGGCCTCCTTATCACACCACGCATCTGAGATTGTACAGGAGGCCTGGGAAGATCAAGTTCTAATATAAGTCAATTTGGTCCTTCGGGAGAGGACTCTATTGCCCAATTGCCTCTTAAGCCCATAGAAACAGTGGTTGGCAAGAGATATAGCGTCTTCGTAGGCCTTCGTCTGCCTGTCTCTGTCTGCAAATCGGAAATTTCCTTGCAGCCGACAGCCATGGCTAATCGAGCCGCAAGAAGCAATTTCAAACCGTCGTGACTCCACTTTTTCTCTTCCCTGCAATGAATATATACAAATAAAGTTGCTCATAATCTCAATTGTCACCTAAATGCCCACATTGTTCATCAAATCTGCCGGCTTTCCTGCAGCTATTTTATTTTGGCTGCGCGATCTGCCCGATGCCTACTTTATTACTACGCATAGTTGACGTTTACGAAGAGTCTGACGTTTACGAAAACGCCCTTAATCTGCGTTTGATTTCGTTATTGATGTTGTTCGTACTATTTTCTACTTCGAAGTTACGGCTGTCCATTGTGATACTCTGTCCTCTTCTTAAGAACATGCTTCGTTATGTTTCGCTTTGCCCTCGTTCACCACTAGATCCATTTTAGTCGCTTTCGTCTCAATGCCAGCAAACGCCTCTTTGATGGCTCGCTGTGTTCTGCCATTCACGAACTTTCAAGAACTACATGGCCGCGCGTCGCCTTGTCTAAAGGCAAGGAAAAGATCCGAGATATTAAAATGGACACTCACCACCTACTCGTCGATTTAAAGACCGCATATGACGAGCTACACATCGCCATTTCTAGTTTTAGTATTCCAGTCAAATTCGTCAGTTTGTGCAGCATGACGATGGAGAACTCTCGCAGCTCTACGAATTTGCTATCTACAGTGACAAAGAGATAACTTGTCAATGTTTCGCATGAAGCAGAGAAAGTAAAGTAAAAAAAGGCAGCCTGTTCCAGACAAAGGCTCACATTCATAAGTATACTAATATGCATGTCATTTGTGCTTGATGTAGGTTAAAATCGATTTGTTCGCTATTGTAGTGGCTACTATACAGAACTTCGTAAACAGGGCTTCGCCAACATGCATAAAATAACATTCTCCGCCGACAATGTCTTGAGATAAGAAAATAGAGCTCTAATTTGTTTTATCAGAAACCGAAAAAAAAAAAACAAAATACAAAATTATGTTATCGTTAACTTAATTAAATGACTTCATTTTGTTTAATTTTGCAGCACTAACGTGGTGATGAATTATACGGAAATCGAGGGAAAAGTACGTGAAGCTACAAACGACGATCCATGGGGACCAACGGGACCACTTATGCAAGAATTAGCTCACGCAACCTTCACATATGAAAGTTTTCCCGAAGTGATGTCAATGTTATGGAAGCGAATGCTACAAGACAATAAAACCAACTGGCGGAGAACATATAAGGTTTGGCAAAGAAAATGCAAAAACAAAATATCCAACCTAACAAGCCCATTTTAATTTTGTGTTTTAATTAGAGTTTACTTCTGCTGAACTACTTAGTCCGGAATGGCTCCGAGAGAGTAGTTACCTCATCCAGAGAGCACATCTATGATCTGCGATCTCTGGAGAACTACACTTTCACCGATGAGAATGGAAAAGATCAGGGAATTAATGTACGACATAAGGTATGTCACTCTGAATGCAAAAATGTTTCCATCATCTAAACAAAGACTTGTTGATAGGTGAGAGAACTGATAGACTTTATTCAGGATGATGATCGACTTAGAGAGGAACGGAAAAAGGCCAAGAAGAACAAGGATAAGTACATCGGCATGAGTAGCGATGCGATGGGAATGCGAAGCATCAGTTCTGGGGGAGCGGGTTACAATGACGGGTGGAAGACTTCGCGCAGCGATCATGGCGAAAATTGGTGTATGTTACAAAAGGGTCTTATTCTAAGCAATCTACTACAGCGTGAGATATATATTTTTCAGATTCCGATGCTCGTCCTGGTGACAAATATGAAGACGATGAGAATCCTTATGAAGCTGAGAAAGAACTATCGGACAGTGACTCTCCAAGCCCAAGGTATGTTCGACTCATTATGATAAGCAAACAACACCGATTTTGTTTGGTTTGTGACAAGTTCATTTCTATCTGACGTTTCCTATCGTGTCCACCGTTTGCTAATTACTACAGTCGAACTCCCTCCAACTCGAACTAATTCTGATATCCTGTGAAAATTCGATTGAGAGGGAGACGACTGTAAATGCATTTCCGTACAGCTTGAATTTTGCTAATTCAATATCGCTCAAAACATAATTCTTTACAGGACGTACCGCTATAATGATAGATCTAGCCCAGCAGATGTCGCAACAGAAGCAAAGCCTAATATCAGCATTCGTTCCAATAAATCAATAACAACAATCACAAAACAACCCAACACAAAGACCGCAGCGGTTCCAAGTAAAAAAATCGACATGGGAGCCGCAGCAACGTTTGGCAAATCGAAAACTCCTGGAATTCATTCTCCCACACACCGCGATACCCCACCCGAAGACGTTGTGGCCAGTAACAATACAAACAATAACCTCATCGATGATTTGTTCAAAACATGCCAGGCAAACGAAACTAAACCAACTCGTATTCCTCGTCTTCCTAGCTCCGAAGATTTGGACGACTTCAATCCACGAGCAGAGGACGGACATGAGTTTGGTGATTTCACAAGTGCATTTGGTGGATCAGAAACTAAAACAAATGTCACAGCAGTGACTGCAATGCCAGTAGTTGCATCGAAAGTCGATGATTTTGCTGATTTTTCCGCATTTCAAGGAGGTGCTGCATCCAATCCAACTGTGGCAGCAGCGCCACTTGGAAATGTATTTGGCAGTGGTTTGGCCGCAACAGGCAATACTAGTGGATCGTTTGATTTATTCACAAATCAGGTACCACCACCTGTGCAATCAAATATTGTTCCCTCAGGAGGCAGTACAAATGCTGCTGCTGACTTACTATCTGGATTCGGTGATTTGTCAATTAGCCAAGGAATGCCAATGGGTGAGTTCACATAAAATGTTTATATTTTATTCATAAGTATTTCTTTAAGTTTATAGAATCTGCGTCTCGTTTGACGTGGATTTCGTTGTTACTTGCTAATTAGATACTGTTACGCAAACAGACGTGTGCAATTGGTATAAACATCGCTATAAGTTGTGACGTATGATAAAGATCACAAGACGAAAGGTATTCAGAGGGGCTACTTACATTTGCCACAGACAATGTACCTTCAATCAGAAACGTCACGCTCTGTTCGAATTAACCTATATTTCCGTGCAAGCACATTGTTCCCCTGTTCGTTTCCTAGGTGATTCCAATTTCAACCAAATTTTTGCTTGATTGATTTTGAATCTCTTCTTAGGAGTTTTGTGCAGTTTTTAGTAGTTATTTCCTTTCGCAAAGTGCTTTTGTAGAACATTTTCAAAATAATTTCACTGAGACACATTCCAATTGGACGCAACAATTTTCCGTTTCAGCCACATCGTCGACCATCAGAATGGATTCGAAACTGCAAAGTTTAATACATGAATTGAATGACATCCAAAACGTTCAATCGGCTGCAGATGTTGTCAGAATCGAGCAGATAATATCTGCTGTTTATGAATATCATCTGCCAGGACTAGCAACACCAGAGAAACTGACTGATGTCGACCACGATACAGACAGGGATTGGAAGACATTTGCTTCTACAACATTTGCTAGCATGCTTAAATCGATTTTAAAGCACATCACTTACCAATGGCCAGTTGACGAAGAGAAATGTGTATCAAAAGTCGTGCTTAATCTGCTCAAAGTCGATCACAACTTTACTTTCATCTTCGAGACAATGCACGCTCTAAATAAAGAACTGCCTGCTTGGCCCGCAACAACTGCAGAAATTGTGAAGTCTCTTCTCACTGATGAACAGTACTTGGGCGTGGCATTTGTCCACATGTGCAAGGAAAATGCTGCGCAACAGTATGGCCTATCTGATGTAAACGAATTCTTGCAAATGCTGATCTCAATGCCAAGCAAAGTTGCCAACGTCCAGCACGGACGCATGGACTGTATATTCGAGTCCAAAAACTATGTCCACATTCTCTTGATGCATTTCATTCGAGCACTTCACTTCATGCTGAAAGCTAGCAGTGTCTGCTGTAGAGAAAACGTCTTCAACCTCCATGCAATGGGACAACTACTCAGTCGAATAATCATCAACTTTGGAAACGACGCGACTGACAGTTTACATGCATTCGCTCAGATCCTTGTGGAAATTTGTAAGACAAACAAATACCGATCCACGGTGAACGAGTTACTTCATAAACTGGAGCGAAATTCGATCCAAAACTTTGCCATGGTCTTGTTGAATGGAAACTTGAACTTGTACCTTCTGCTTGACAAAGCCGTGCTCATTTCAGAAGATTGGCGTTTCTGCCTCTTAAACAAGATACCACTCATAAAAATGCTCTCAAACGATGAAGCGATCATCACACTTGTAGAATACATCGCCGTGGTTGACGAATGTAACCCCAAAAAGGACTTGAACAGCAAGCTTCTGTGGCAACTGCTGCAGGATGTCCTGCCGGTCTGGTCGAACCGGAATGTATGCGTGAAGCTGACATCTGCTCAGCATGTTTACATCTCGAAGTTTTGCATTTTAACTTGTGACTACCTCTTCAAGAATGAATCAGTGTATAGGATCGGTGAGCAACAAAAGAATGAGATACGCCGACGTCTGTATGAAGGGAACAAAAATCACCTGACGTCGGTTGACCCAATTTTTCGTCACATCGGCATGATAACAGCAGAGTTGATCCTGGGCATGTTAGACACGAATCCGGAAGGAGAAAAGCTTCAGTTTGACTACACATATGTTCTTAACCTGCCACAGGGAGAGGTCATAAACACGTTGCGTTCCTTGACCGAGAGGAAAAAGAACATCGGCGAGAACGTTTTCTTAAACCATGAAATCAACGAAGAATTTATTGAACATCTAACCGAGCAGTTCTTCAGAACCAAGCCCAATGTTTCGGCGGATAAAATGATCGCAATTGAAGAAGTCCCCCGAAGTGATGAAGATGATGAGCAAATGGTGACGAATACACGTGACGAGAGTGAAAACCCAGCACTAGATTCCGATGATGACGATTTTGTTGCCTATGACATGTCGAACGACACGAAGTTGCTAACAGACAAACGTCCAAGGTTCCTGGTGGATCTAAAGGATGCCCTTCTGAATAAAGACGACGCCGATGCATTCCAGAGTGCATTGGAAACATCAGAGAAACTAATCCACAGTCAACTGCCGGCAAATGATTCTCAACTAGCAATTGATCTCCTGCAAATCTTTGTGTGCCTCGAAATGACGTTTTATTTTGAGAACTTCGAGGAGGCTAAGTTCAGAAACTGTGTGGCTATTTGTGTCTGTCACCCAAAGCGTTGCGCTGAGTACTTGTGTGCACAATTCCACACCGACAACACATCATACAACGTCAGCATACGAATCTTAATGCTTCAAGTGTTGGCAACGGCTGCGAAAGAACTCAGCGAATCTCAAGAAAACTCAACGACTGAGACTAAAACTAAACTAAGTGAAATATATTCTCATCCCAGAAAATTGAAACTACCAAATGAGCATAATCAACGTCTGATGAATTCACAAAAAATCATTCGTATGCGCCTAAAGGAAAAGACCAGACGATTCTTTTCAAAACCGAAAGCAGAGACACTTGGAACGGTGAATCGTTTTGCTGCTGTTGCTGGTTCGTTTTTCTTTCCACTCGTCCGGGGGGAACGCACAAAACAAATGGTATTTGCGAAATTCGGAAAAATCTCTCACGACATCGACACGTACTTGCTGGCGAATTTCTTGAATACACTCACTGTTATGGTGATCGCTTCACACAACAGTCCACTGCTGCCGAAAATGGCAAGAGAAGTCTTTGATTTGTATTCATTCATTCGATTCAGCAGTGAACCCAAAGTGAGGGTAAATACATTGCAGCTGATTGGAGCGATACTGGTGACGGTGCCTCGGTTTGTGTTGTTCAATGAGTTCTATGACAAACTGTGTGAGATCAAGAGCTGGCTGGAGGACTGTTCAAAAAGTCCGCTGATTGGCGGTGAGCCATCCGAGGACTGTCGGGAAATCGCAGCTCAAGTGTTGGCAGTTTGCTATAAATTGATTGCTGATGAAAATGCATAAGGGAATATTTGGTGATTTAACTGTTTTCTGTTTTAAAGAAGATATGCTTTCCAGTGCGAGTCATGGCAGTATTTTAACACTAGATGAGTTGGAAATTGTGTTGTAATGCTTTTAATGTTTGCTGCCATTAAAGGCAATCATTTTTTCCTATTTTTTCATAAAGCATTGGTTAAGATGAAATAAAATGTAACAATTTCTTATGAATTTAAGTTTATATCGTGTAATCCTGATTCTGTATTTAAAGAGTAAATATACATACGACGACACATATGCTGTCACTTAATTTATAGCATTTGTTTATTAAATTATCAATCTAAACAAGGACTATTTGAATACGCCTCAAACCAAACCTATGCATGAGCAGAGGGGTTTTCCTGTTTTCACTCAGCATAAGGAAAATAAGCGATCCGTAACCATCCTTGAGTCTGAGTCTGATACTCATGGATTGTTTAAGCCCGAGCTTCTATCGTTAACGAGATCGGTCAACGAACAGTCATCGAGATCAAGTTGTCTTGCGTCTCATAATAGTTGGGTACAGTCTGCAAAGGCCATGAGTCTAGCTTTAACTGCAGCCCCTCGTGTTGCACGTGCTATACTTCTTCCATGACTGGGGAAGTCACATACTTTTATGTCGACTCGAACCTCGAAGTCTGATTTTTTCAGCAGATATACTTTCTGACGATTGCCAGTTTAACGAGGTGGGGTCGTAGAATACGAACGATATCGCGTTCATAATTCAATCTAAACTTCCGGAATTGGAGTAGACTCAATTACACTACCACGCCATCCACTATTACTTGGGCTTCCTCTTCTTCTCAAACCAGGGGGTTCGGATTCGAAGACTCTATGCTGGACCATCTGTGCTTAGGATTTTTAGTACTCTAAACTACTCCACAGCTTATAAAAGTCGCATACTAGGATGTGCACTGAAAATAAACTCCTTTTTACTACTAGATGCAACATAAAGGTTTGAAAAATTAGCAATCTTTTGACAAAGTGTTTTTGGTACCCAATTATATTAATTTATAATTTTAAATTGTACTAATTTATTACCTACGAGCCTCTTTTAACATTAACCAGAGATTGTTGAAGATTTGAAAAAAAGAGATTAAAATACAGCAAACTACTGTTTTATTTTCACAGATGGATTAATGGCAGGTATGGGATGGGCGTCTACTCTAAGAATAAAGACATTACACACATCCTCGATCAGCGAATCATTATAACATTTTTCAGCAGACGACAATTTTAGGTTTGGCTTGACTATTGGTCATTTGTTCAGATAGTTTTAAAACTTTGCATGCAGTAATTTCTTGTTCAAAGACTTCTTCTCTAAGCTGCTGTCTATTTTTGGATCTGATCAAATGAAGATCCAAAAGAATTTTCTAGAATTTTACAATTCCCCTGATGGGGGTGCCAAAACATGAACCCTATCGTGGAATCGACCTGGGGCAATTCGCCAAAAACAAATATATCAGCATTGTCAAATATGCAGACTGTTCCCGTGTCGATAAAGTCAATGAGTTCCACTGTTTGATAGAAAACATTCCAATCGAATTTTTTTCCCGAAGAAAATTACCTTTTTCATCCGCATCAAAATAGTGTCGGATTTTAATACGATCATACGATCTGGTTGCTTTGGATTCTATTCGCAATCAAATATGTAAGTTATATGTATGCTCTGAGTACACTTCGCAGAGATACAGTATATGGCTAAGAAAAAGCTTAAATTGAAGCAGAGATTTTTATAAGCTGAAAAAAGGACAGTCACAGTGTAGAAGCAGATTGAGTAACTTTGCGCACATGGTACGTACATAGGTTGAGCATGTCAGCACGCAGGGCTCTTATTAGCATTTTTCCATTGGTATACACACCTACAGGATGGGTCACCCTTACATCAACTTCTTCGAAAGTTGCAGACACGACAAAGAGGAGTTGTCCATTACACATCTCATCTGCTTCTGTAGCGGTTTCCTCATTCGAAGAAGGAATTAAGAGTATACTTCCTTGGCAATCTACGCGAGTGAGCTTGTATTGAATAGCTGTACTAGCTGACTAAAAATTGGTATACTGCACACTGAAAAAAAAGGTTATGTATTTTAGTGAAGTCTGGAGAGCGCTCAGTTTAGTTTAAATCTGTTTATTGAACTAGTTAGTTCCTCTAGTTCGTTCCGTTTAAGGTAGATAACTGCTCAGGCAATTGAGTCTTGTGCCATTTTCGCAGGTTGGTCACGCTACACTAATCCTACCGCTTCCACAGCAATTGCTTAAACCGATGAATTGAGTGAAATACAAAAAAATAACCGAAACAACCAAAAATAAATCTCCTTAATAATCATCCATTCGCGCATTAAAACCGTTATAAAAACGCATATGTACTACATATATATTACATACATTCTGTGTAGAAACATTTTCAAAATTCCCTTCAAATACACAATCGGCATCGCAACTATTCCCGATGTGCTTGTGCTTGTGCTGTATAGTTAAACAAAAGAAACGCTCATAGTGCACATGAGGCATAGACACACACAACGCCAAGAGCTCAATTTAGTTCAGTTCATTTCTATTTATTTCAGTTTTTCTTACTGCTGAGTAAAGTATACCTAAGTTTGTTGAACTACTGAACTAAATGAGCTAAAATAAAATTTCGATGTGAACTAGTTCGCCAAGTTTCTAAGCTCTTTTTGAATTAGTTCGGAAGTTCGAGTTCGAGTGGCAAACGCGATTCAAAATGTTCGTTCCTGAACTACACAAGCCTAGCACTGACCTAAGTTTCGAATGTGGCCGATTAAAATGTTCAACTTAGGTTAGGTTAAGCAGGCCCTCAGGACCCATTGTGATGCCCAAGGGGGGTTTTAAGCCTCCTACATCCTACTCGTACTCCAGTTGATCGTGTCTGCTTCTGCAGCCGAGATAATTTCACGTTCTTAGGTGTAGGTAAGGTTTTCATTCCAGTCATTCCGAAATCCTGACGAACCTGCAAATAAATGTTTGTGGGATTTCTGCAAGTTCTTGGAGGTCAGGTTTGTCTCAACTGGCAGAGGCTGGGCCATTGGCAAAGGTAGTAGGGGTGTCCTCTAATTCATCTTTGTCTCCACAAAACCTGCATATGGTTTCCTAGTTAAATCCCATTTTTTTTCTATGAATGATTATGACCAGTTATCGCGCCCACTACCATTCTCAGCGTTCCATTGCAGCATAGAAGGAGTTTCTTGGACCTTGTGCTGTTCAGCCTCAGCCATAGCATTCGGGTAGCCTCGCAAGTGGTTAGAGAGTTCCACCTTTCATTAGCTTGCTGCATGTCATCCACTTTCTTCTTGACCTTTGCCAGATTAATGCCTGAGATTGCCAATGTTGGACTTAATTCAATGGTCAATAGGTAGTTTACTTTAGTGTCAGGAAAGGCGGAAATCAGAGTCAGGAGTAGAAATTAGATACCAGACCTAGACCAGACCCGCACTAACTCAAAAGTGTACAATTTTGTTTTCAACGTGCGATATGCAGCTCCTTTTCGTCGTTTTATTCTTGAAGTGAGTTTCAATGAATTTTCATAACAATTAGATGGTAAATAATTATTTATCGTCTATTAATTTTAATGTGTACTGCTTCGTTATTAGGAGTTTCCTGAGAAAGTCAACACGTTCTTGACAATTATTGTGTATGATTTTTTTTTGTGATTATATGTATCCCCGGTATTGTGTAATTGTGGTGACAGAAGACTGGTTACGTAGGTCAACTTTGCTGAAGGACTCACCTGCATAAGACTTACATGCATGCTCATTTGATTATGTTTAACACGAAATATACATCTCACATAAATACACTACCCTCCCATCCATATAAATACGCTCAATAATGTGTTAATTTTTAATTAATTTCAGATAACATCCTACTTCCAAGCAATGATTTACTACAACCAATTAGTGCAAATAACAATAATAATAACTCAATTAATCAACAACAGCAATTATCTGCAACGACAACATCAGACCTCGCCGTCGGTGCCACATGGTCGAATTCAGGCAATCTTAAAATTGACTTGGACAACCTATTATCGAGTAAGAATTTAAAATCAAATGCCCCAGCCCCATCGATGAACGCCCTCAAAGTTCAAAGTCCCATCAAGCAACCGCTAACAGTGCAAACTCCGGGAATGTTTAATCTTGGCACCGGTATGCCATCACCATTAAATAGTCCACTTCAACGTTCCCCAGCCGCGGCCGGTTTTGCAGCAAAAACAAATTCCATTCCAAATCAAACGATGCCAATGCCGCAAATCAATCAGTCGCCAATGTTTGCGAATTTCAGCAACATGCAGCCAACAATCAACCAAAATGCAAATAACAATCTCAATTCGCAACAATTCAATCTGTTTCAATGATACATAGCGAATTGAATTCGGTTATTTTCAAATTCTTAATTATTATTATTTCATTTCTTTTTCTTTTTTTTTTTTGTAAACTTTGTTGTCACTGTTATTATTCCAAAATAGAAGTAATGTTTTCCGTTATCCGTTCATGTTTGTTTCTGGCTAAGAGAACATCTTCAAAACTGTTACTTTTTCCTTTGTGAGTATATACATACATAGAATATATTTTGTTATTATTTCAATGAAGAAGAAACTAAACAAAAAGAAAGAAAGTTCTACCGCCATGCATTTTATATGCTTGGGAGGCGTTAAAATATATCACATAAAATTAATAAAGCAATACTGTTGATTGTATATATGTAGCAATTTGATTTGATATCATTAGAATTATTTAACATTAATGTACGTCCGATAGGTGTTATATTTTACATAAGTTAATCGTCCAATTGTTTACGTAAACATTACATACATATATAATATACATTTATACTGTTTCATTTTATTGAATTTGTTTTAGAGTACCACTTGAGGTTGTTTTCTAGATGATCTTACTTTATACATGTTTTTTTTTTTTCATTTTGTTGTTGAATAGAAATCAATTATTGACATATTATCTGTGCAGCCTAGTGGTTGAGAGATTCTATTTTTTATACTTAAATAGTATCATGTGTGTGTGGAAGGAAGTATTGATGCTGTAGGTTGTTTGTTTCTGAAACTCGGGAAATTTGCTCAAAACTATGGTATGCATTGACTTTGGTACACTGACGGGGAGTGACTTTACAAGTTCCAAATGTTATCGGATCGAATGGCAATACGCTTCAGTTTAATTTTTCTATTAGATTTAAATTTGAATACTTTTGTTTTGTACAGTCTTGATTTTGCTTGTTTAAACCTTGTTTTGCTTTTTTTCACCGTGCTGCTTAATTTCGCTTGACTATATTGCAATTGTTGGGAGAGTCATGTCGTGTTGCACCCGCTGTGAGGAAATTGTAGAAATACTGGTAATGCCATTAATCAACGAGCAAGAGTGACTGCTATAAAATCGGACTGAGAATGTGTGATTGGCAAGTCGGTAAAAGCTTATGCCTATGCATTTATTGTAGATTGACACGAAAAATAACAACGATCTGAACAATTAAATATTGTCAATGGAAACTCCCTAAGTATTTTTCTTAGGACCCTTCTCCAGCCGGCCTGATCTAACTCCAAACTGACTTCGGTCCAACTCAACTTGTGTACGCCACCTTATAAGTGAACGTCCTCTGTTGCGTTGCCCCTCGGATTAAGAGTCGAAGATCCTTCGGGCCGGAGCTGAGATAACTATGGGCTCTACATTGCCTAACCATCTTAGAGGTTGGTTTCGTAGACGCCTTGCTAGACTCATTTCGCTGTACAGATCGTGGTTGAACCTTTTTCTCCAACTGCTATCAACGCATACAGGCCCAAACATCGCGCGCAGAACTATTTTCTCGAAAAGACAAAGAGCCGCTTCATCCGCTTTGGATATATTCCATACCTCTGCGCCGTAGAGCGGGACGGGATGATCAAGGTTTTCTACAGAGTCAACTAAGTTGGAATTTATATTAAAATTTTGACTTTTTGGAGTTCATTCTGTGGAAATGGAGGAACGTAGGCCATAGGGAGTTTTCGCAGAACATAGATTTTGTTATTTGATTCAATATGGTGGTGTATTTATCTCATTTTTGAGACAAATGGCTTTGTGAGGTTTTCAACACAAGTTATTTGTTTTGTACAGTGAAACCTCTTAACTAGGGGCTCCAAGGGACTAAGAAACTGTGAACCAAATCAGATCAAAGGGCCAAATAAAAGTTTATTATTGAAAATGCAATAAAATGAACAAAATGATATTTTTCAAGTATTATGGCTTTTCTTAGTAAGAAAAAAAATTCCCATTATTTATGAAATACAACTGTCTCGGCTGGCTTCGCAGTAGCGCGTTCTGTCACGCCAATTTTCAAAGACCTTGTTGATGGTAATGGAGGGTTGCTTGAATCGTTCCCGTATTGTTGGCATAACAGCAGTCCTTGTTTCATGCTGTCCCAATTATAGTCTGAAATTAAATGGTCCTGAAGTATTAGCCGTCCATTTTTCTTCTGGTGGCGCTACAGTCCATGGTGCATCTGGGCCTCAGCCAACAGTTTTAATTTGGAAATTATAAATTGTTAAATTAATGCATACTGATCAATGAATGAGTACTTTGTGGCAACAACAGAACAAGCAGTGCTGTAACAAGGCTTTTATGCGCCCGGTCCGAGCTTCTATATTTGCGTTCTCGTATGCGTGTAATTGAAGTTCGCCCTGGCCATTTGTGGGTCCTCCTGGGACACCGCTGACGCCGCCCTTTTTACAGGTCTGAGAACAAGAGCAAGGTTTTTGTTTCTACAAATGGATTTTCACATTCCAGGGGCATCCTTTATATACATAGATGTACACATCTACACAATCAGCTCTGACCCTTGTAATGTCTACATTTCTTTGTCTTCTGTCCCACTTTGGAAGTTGTTTTTCAGGCAATTCCGTGATCCAATGCAATGGTGCCTCGTTTTCAGGTGTTCACTTATAAAAGGTGGCGCATCCAAATTTAGTTTTATGATATCCGCCAAAGTGGCAGCCGCCAGTGTTGATACACATTTCTGCCCGTTTTATGGCATTTTTCCATTTTTCGATACGATGATTAATTTTGCTGTATGAAAATTATTTCAGTGGTGCCTCAATTACAGAGTGTTCCAATTAGGAGTCTTGACTGCACTTGCAAATGGAAACAATTTATCACAAACATCATCTGTCAGCAAAGTATACAAAGCACAGATATCTACAAACAGTTACGGCCTGAATTCCCTCAATTTATGTAACTTGGATGACTTGTTGCAGAATCAATACGCGGCCGAGTTGGTCAAATCACTGAAAACAAAATTTAACTTTTGCATCACACATAGCGCGGCAATATTATTCTCATACTCATTCCTCTTCTTTCGTGGGTGCACATACTTAAACGAAACAACCACAAAAAAAATACTAAAAATGATATTCATACAATAGTTTAAATTTACATAAACGCAATTTTAGTTAATAAAGCGAGAGAGTATATTATTTTTATAACTGGTGTTGGGATTACATAACTTCATTTTATTTCTTATTTATTATTAGCTAAATGAATTGATATTGAATTTTAAAAAAGCATTGATATAATTTGCAACGCACAATATAACACAATTGCAATGAATCCGTATTGAAAAATGGACACGCTATTCCATGGAGATTATATTTTGCGTTCCTATCTTGTTTTTTACATCGTTACAACTAACATTCCAAATTAAACAAAACAAAAATTACATACAAAATGATGTTTCGAATAGAAATAATAAAAACTACATCAAAACAACTTCCATTTTGTATTGATTGAGTTGAAAATAAAAGAAGCATGTATATATAATAAACCTAATAGAAACAGATCAATTAAATAACAATAAATTTCTACTTAAGTATATTTGATGGAGGAAAACGCAAAACGAAAAACATACCAACATGTCAAAACAAAAACAAAAAAAATCAAATAATATATTTATAATAAAAAAAAACAGAAAATCTAGGAATTTATGTGTAGAAATAAATATAGTAGTTTTTAATATAAAACAACAATTACTGAGAATCATGCGATCGCAATATAAGATTTTTAAAGAAAAACAAAACTAAATTAACAAAGTTGTTCGTGTCTTTGTTCGCAGTAAATTAAAATCAACAAGTAATTGAGAGAAAAACAAACGGTTAAATTTGCATTGGATACAAACAAAAAAAAAAAGTTACATACTTGTTCGTCGTGATAAAACTGATTTATAGAAAATTTTTATTTAACAATAATAATAAAAAAAAATAAGTGTATAAAAACAAATAAAACGAAAACAATTACACAGGACCCCGCAGTGTTTTAATGGTTACTTACTTACTTATCAGGCCGGCGACCTGGACATGGAGGGTCAGAGCATGAGCTGCCTTCCCGGACACGCTGCATCCAGTCAACAAGATCAATCTCTCTTCCATCCGCGATTACTTGGTCCTTATCCTTTCGGTCTTCCTCTCCTTCTCGAACCAGGAGGCTCGGATTCGAAGACCCTCTTAGCTGGAGCATTGGTGTTCGTACGCTCGATGTGGCAGAGCCAGTACAGTCGACGGATCTTTGCCTTCCGGACTACATCCACATCCTCGTACCGCTCTTAGAGTTCGCGGTTGTGGCTTCTTCATTCGCCTTCCTCGCAGACGGTACCATATATCCGACAGAATTTCTTTCGCAGGCACCAGAAATCAGGCCTGTAGTTTTATTTATCGGTTGGACTAGCAAAATAAGGACCTTGGTGGCCATGTTTTTGGTCCTTCGAGCCAGGAATTTTTAAGCCCAGTTGTTTCGAGAAACCGTACCGTAACGCCAGTATTCAAGGACGGTTCTACGTCGGATCACCGCTAAGGTAGACAAACTCCTTTACTACCTTGAAATTGTATCTGTCGATCGTCATATTTTATTCTAGGTTGTGTGTGACAGAACGTTTTTTGGTCGGAAGCATATACTTTGTTTTATCCGCATTGACCTTAAGACCACCTCGCTTCGCCTCTTCTTCAATTGCCATAAACGCATCCATTACGGCACGTTTGGAACGCGTGACGATGTCGATGTCGTCTGAATATCCCAACAAATGGACTTACTATTAGAGGATAGTGCTTTCCGTATTCACTATCTTCTCCAGTACCAAATTGAAAAAATCACAAATCACACGACAGCGCATCTCCTTGCCGAAATCCGGTGTAGGTTTCAAACGGCTCGGAAGTCCTCGAGGCGAACTGCACGGTGCATCGCGTGTTTGTTAGCGTAGTGCGACACAACGGGATCAGTTTTCCTGGGATCCCGAATTCAGCCATCGCATCAAATAACTCCTTTTGGTGATTGCTGTCGTATGCGGCTTTAAAATCGACAAAGAGGTGGTGCGTATCAATTTGAAAGTAGCTAGTCTTTTCCAGGATCGCCGACGGGCTTGAAGAACTCCAATGAAAGGCCATCTGAGCCTACGGCTTTGTTATTCTTCAGCTTTGCCGACTTCTTGATTCCCTATCACTCTCTCCTGGTCAAACCCGCTAAGCAGCTTTTGGAAGTGGTTCTAAACTTATCCACTATTCCCTGCGGGTGAGTAACAAGGTTACCCTCACAGTTTCTACGAGACTGTCTGCCTTTCCTAAAGCCAGCGGCAAGGCTTTTGCCTTTTTTGTAGGCCCGTAGTTTATGCTTGCCCCTAGACTCTTCGATATCGTTGAGCTGGGAGGTTGCGAGAGGCCCTTTCTTCAGGCGTATAAGCTTTTTCTCCTCCCTTCTTCTAACTCGTTACTCCTCCTGCGCTGATCTTCTTTATATGCCCTTGTATGCCTCGTCAGTTGCACGTTTCTTCTGCTCACACTCGCCATCATACCACGGGTTTCTCGTCGGTGGTGGTAAGTAGCCTAAGCTGTTTTCGACTACCTCTATGATAGCCGAGCGCCAATGCAACCACATCTCGTTAGCGTTTATGTACGACGTGAGCATACCGGAGAGTCTCTCACTAAGTGGCTCTTCGTAGGCGCTGGTAATCTTCGGTGTGCTTAGGCGTCAAATGTCTAAACTCCTCATCGTTGGCTGCACCCTTCAGTCAGAACCTGACCTTCGTGAGGTCAGAGTAGACGTTTGCCCCCCTGAATGTTCGCACAACCAGGATATTTGATGCCTTGCGTCAGTGAACCCATGGTATATTTGGTTGTCAGTTCGACCATCCGGAGATCACCCGGATGCTGTGTGGATTCTTTTGCGTAAAGTCTTTCAGTCGGAAGCCGATATCTTTTGTCGTATGTCGTCGCGGAGGCTGTGCTGTCTATCAATCCGCCAAAGATCATTCCCTTACCGATTTAGGACAGGCTTCATATGCACCGTCCAAGAGGTCGTAGTAGTCCTCTTTGGTAGAGGCGTGTGTAAGTATAAGGCTGATGTTGTAGAATAGGTGAGCATCACAACCAGTCTCGTCTCCGAGACTGCTTGCTCTCTCGTAACAATTGCAGGGGAATCGCTGCATCCATCATTTCACCTCACAACGGGTGTTGCGAAGGCTATCCAGGAGGCGCCACGAGGATGCTGTATGTCAACTTGGTATATGCCATGCATTCGTCTTCTCAAATCCTGCAGATGATCTCGAGCATGCTCCTTACAAGGACATCGCCACCGGGCTTGAGCAAGGCAAGGCATCTGAGCTTGCGGCTTTGTTGTCCTTCAGCTTATTTATGGCTGAGCCGACTTCTTTAACGCTAGGTGGGGGTAGCCTTGGCACCCTCAAAGGACTCAAGAGCTTTTGAAAACTCAAGCAGAGTTAGGAAAGTTGCTGTTTTATGATCTATGGCTTAGCTGATGTCCTCAACTAGTAATAAAAGCCAAGTGTTACATCTCTTTTTAGGTGGAAAAGCGGATTTATCGTTGCTGAGTAAGCTTTTCTCACTTTAGTTAATACGCAATTGGTACAAGATTGCCTTAGTTATAAAGATAGGTCTGTATTCAGTGACATTTCTCGATTTTTTTTTGGGCGAGGGACTATGAGATGGAAAGGTTGGGGTGGTCAAAAAACAATTAAAACTATGTGGTAAGTACAGTAGAACCTGTCGAGGTTGGGCGGGATATAGTAGAACTAGAAATATTCCTCAAAATACCTCTGTATGTCCACCTGCCTATCTTGGAACTTAGCCGCAATGTTTCCAAATTGTAACGTTTGCATTTTGTTGTGGGTGTATATAAACGCACTGGACAAAATGTACAGACATAGCAGTAATATTATTTTTGTGCTAAATTTTGTTGGGATATACTGTATAGATGATTTTATATCTGTAATTTGTAAAAGACTGCAGTGTCTCTGACTTCGTGGAGAAAAAAAAAGCAGACACCCTTGGTGGCCTTATAAGTTGGCCAAAAATACTTGCACAGCCAAGTTTTCTCTTAGTTTTCTTGGCCAGTAAGTCTTCAATAATAAAGTCTGTCCTAAGGACTAAAAAATAAGCTTATAGTTTAGATGAAAGGCAAATAGTAAGTTAGATTATATTATTTTAGAGTACCCGCGAAGGGTCATTAAGATAGAATTAAGGACATGAAAAGTAAGATATTAAGATAGATTTTTATGTCATTTTTGTTTAGGATATAGATAAGTTGTCCTGGAAATTAAATAAAAATGAAATAAAAAATACTTGTACCGCAGGTGGCAGGTTCACTGTACTTAAAAATGATCGGCAATAGCAATTTAATTAATTTAGGCCAAAGGTTGTCAAGGCCAATACTATTCGACTTAATATATTGCATGGCAATAACAACGCCTACTCGGTGTACTCTATGGAAGCAAAAGGCACCGTCCTGATTCTGCACTGACACTCATGATCATACAGTTAAGCCACATATGCGATAATGAAGTACCTGCTGTCTCACATCTACTTCCGCTGTTCCGCTTTATTCTCTTTGCTTGGGTTATTATAGGTTATACTGTTCCCTGTTGGACATGTCGATAAACTATTTTCTTGCTCTTTAGCAGTTTTAACATTTTTCAGGTTCATTCATTTCAACAGTAGGAATTGCTACGGTAAGTACTTTCTTATCGCATAATTGGCTTAAATATATGAGCATGAGTATAGATCGATTGCTAATAAACTGATGAAGATTTAGTGATGGAAGATTCAGCTTGTTGCAATCAAAATCCTCAGTGATTGTGCGACTTTCCTTGGAAGATTACGAAGTTGTTGCCAGTGTTTTACTGGAATCAGACGAGTGTAATGAGTCTTTACTCGGATTTCGCCCATTCTTCCCTGATTTTTTTACATATGACCATGTTTTAACGAAGAGCAAAGTCAGTTAAAACCGTGTCTCTAAATCACACATCAGTTAGTTTTTAGAATTGCATATATTGAAAGCACGTAGATGTCTTGTTTCAAGTCAGTTTTATTGTTATTTATAGGGTGTTTACAAATGAATAAATGAGAAGCCGAAGGTGTGTACAATAAGACCAAATATTATGAGTACATTCAAAATACTCAATGTTGCAGAAAATTGTACTAAGCAGCTTCCCCCTTATAATTCTATTGAAGTCTAGTATACTTAACTCTACGGAAAAAAAATACAAGTAAAATGTTGTAAAAGACGACTATTCGTCAGTATCCTTGTTCTTATTCTTCTTTTTTTTCTTCTTCTTCTTCGGTTCGCCGTTCTCAGCGTCACCGTTTTCACATGCGGCTGGGGCCTCTGCTGTTTCTTCTGCCGCAGCAGAACCATTTGTAACACTCTCATCCAGCTTCCTCTTCTTCTTCTTCTTTTTCTTACCGTCTCCATTCTCTAGTGTCTTTGGTGTCTCCTTAGACACAAGTTCCATTGCCTCTTGCATTACTTCAATGTTCTTGCGTGGAATTTCTCCAGACTCGTAGAACTTTAGTCTGTCCTCGACTTGCTGCTTCAGGCTCTCGCCAAATACGTTTGTCGGTGTCTCGAGGAAACAATCGATACGAGACGCAATTGAGCACTTGTTTGCAAGGAATCGCGAAATCCTGCCCTTGCTCTTCAACCCAGCTCGTCCAATGAATGAAGAATGATATAAAAGCCCGTACTTTGGCGTGTTACTCTTTGTCTTAAGAGCTCTGAAAAGTGCTTTCTCAGCGCCCAGGATTTGAACTGTTGATGCAGGGTACTTGGCCAGATTTGTCAAACTGCCCGCATGAGATATCAATCGCGCTCCAACCTGATCACCGATCAGAGATTGCAGATTAGGGGCAACGCTGTTCATCTTGTTGTGCAGATAGCCGGAGAGTTTCTTGCGGTATTCGGAAAGCTTCACAACACGTTCAGCGAACATTTCAATGTTGATGAGGTCAACCACGGATATATCCATGCCCATGGACATTTTGGACGCGTCAATAATAGCTTGAGCTTTGGAAGAATCCATAACAATTTCCTCGAGTTCCTCCAATTTGTCCTGTGTTAAACTCTTGCGATCCTTGATGAATTTTGCACATTTTGCGAAAATGTAGTTGTCTGGAACAATTTTGACCAACTCTGGGAAGTGGTACGAGTACCACTCGCGTATACGCATTGAAAATGTGTTCACATCTTTGTCCAATTGATCGAGAAGCGCAATTGACTGAATAATCATGTTGTCAGATCGATGAACGTTGAACTTAACCTTGGCACGGGAATAACTGTGACCCAAGCCTAATTGAGCAATTCCAGCGCTCTTGTCCGTGAATCCTATGGAATACAATATTTAGATACAGGTTTTAACTTCTTGGCATCAAAGTAACTCACCTTTGACCATGCGATGGAAATGGAAGCGAATTCCTCGAAGAATTTCTGGAACAGCTCCAAAGTGACTACTTTGCACTTGAATCGCTTCAGTGATTGCAGCACCGAGCTTTGCATCAGCCACTCCCAAGGTGCACTTCTTCTTCTTCAACTTTGAGAAGTAATCGTCCAAGAACACAAGCAAATCCTGGGGCGCTACGCCTTCGGAGATTGCGTTGATGTTCTCCAGAGCAGCAACGGCTGTCTTAAATGGAGCAAAGCTGACCAGTTTAACAATGGAATTGAAGCGGCCATAGTCTGTAACTGATGACTCTACTTGAGGTAGAAACATGGAGATCTCCTCAAATTCACTGACGCTAAAGAGGCCATACCCTGCCGCGTGCTCGTACAACACGTACAAGCGCGACTTTTTAAAGAGGAAAATGTAAGGTTAGACTTTGTTTTGATTTGACAAACATATGATACAGTGAAAAACGCACCACATTTTGAATAAAATAATATTCTACTTACCATATTTTAAAATTTGACGATTTTATAGAAATAAAATGGTTTGTTCCGGGAACTATTCTCCACGTGCGTCTACTTTCCTTCAAATATATGACGTGAATGACAGAAATGAAAAATGTTCAAACTGTACCACAGACATGTGCACCACGTTCGACTACGGGTACATTAAGAACTTTAAGGTATAAGCACAATGTTATGTGTTTAAAGGCAACTTTCAGTGAATGTGTGTATAATGTGTAGAGTGGAGTATTTTGTTTATTGTAAATGTTTAATGTAAGTACAATAAGTATGAAAAATGAATCAATAAATACAAAATTGGCACGACTTTGTTTTTAAGTGATGAAATTTGAAATTCAAGTCAAGTCAAGTCCAAACTTGTGCACTACCAGAAATGTATTATTACTTTAATACTGTGCACTACGAACCAAAAGTCATACCTATAGACTTCAGAAAGCAATTTATCAACGTTCTGCATTATCATCTGTATTTCAATTATAAATTCATACTAGCTTCATTTGTTCCTACACTAGATGAAATGAATCTAAAAACAATCGGTTAATGACGTTTTAACATGACACCCAGAATTGCATAAAACAAAGGAGCACCTGATCAGTTTACAGGTAGCACATTCTTGTTGAAGTAAATTTCAGAATGTTTTTATCGGCAATTCGCCGTCATCACACAGGTCATCCTGCTCTATCATAATATAGCTGTCATTCAAAAAGACCAAGAAACGTCAAACTCATACGGCCACCTATATTCGCAGATGAGTTGGTTCTGCTGTGGTTGTGTGAGACAGGTTCTTGTTCTTTCTTTTAAGTTGCATTATTTCTATTTATTTCTCAACAAATTTTCGCAAACAATTGTTCAATAATTTCCATAGTTTTTGTTTTTCATTTAAAATTTTCCCGATTGGTACATTGTTCTGCGTAGTACACATATCTGTTTATTGAAATTAATCAACGCAAGTTTCCTGCTCTTTTATCGGTGCAGAGGAGGATTTCTTTTTTAAAGTACCGTGCCGACGATAACGAGACGAAATAAAAAAAAGAGTTCTCATCCAGACTGAAAATGGAGTTTTTGTTGTAAGTATAAGATACAACAATATCAGCGATATATAAATAAATGATTGCATTCTCAAAGTGATTTGTATATGCTTGAGAAGGGTGTTTTTTTTTGTTTCCTGTGGAGGGAATATACTCATGCCTATGGTTGCAATGCAGCTAGCAGCATTATTTTTTTCCTGTTCTTTTAAGGGTGCACTGACCTCCTACACAGTGCACTCTGTCTACATCAACAATAATAAAACAAAACAAAAATTCGACGAGTATTGTTATTGACTGTGGTGTCTTATATTTTAGTGGATCCCGCTCCAGTAAGACATTCAAACCGAAAAAGAATATTCCCGAAGGCACACATCAGTATGATCTTATGAAACATGCAGCAGCCACACTAGGCTCGGGCAATTTACGAAACGCAGTTGCACTTCCCGACGGCGAGGACCTGAACGAGTGGGTGGCTGTCAATAGTGAGTATTTCATTTATTTACGTCTGCTACGAAATTGAATGCATATGAACATGCAGTAGTTTGCCCGAGCGAGCACCTAGTGATCAGATTATTATTTTGTATAATTAGCAGCCCTTCAGCGTATTTTGTGTGTTTGATTGGCTCTAAAAACAGATTAGCAAGTGGATTTCATTTGTTTGAAGAGAGACTTAGTTCGTATCGGATGTCATTTCTTGACTCCATAAAATGAAGACAAGTATGTGTTAATTAAAAGTCCAAATCTCATATCCTATACACTTCACGCACGAATTTTAAATAGCGTGAGTAATAATCTGTTATCAATAAATATATAATATATAACCTCTTTCAGACAGATTTGAATCTTGTGAAATCGCGAATTTTAGTCGTAAAAGTTGGCCTTAAAAGTGTGTCGTGTCGTCGTAAGACGTGTTCTATAAAGAATGCAGTGACCGACTTGACTTCCAGATACGACCTTAGAGGCTTGTAGTTTTTAACGTCAGCGGAAGTGAGTAAGGCGAAATTCATAGTCGGCTCTATTAAAGAGACTCAATTAGGTTTATAGCTTCTATTTACTTTGTATGCCGCTGACCCACTCAAGCACTTGCACTTAGTTTTCATTTATAAAAATAACATCGGATTAATTGAATTTGAAGTATATAGTTTGGAAACGAGATAAAGACCATTCCATTCGGAATGCAATAAGAAACGTGGTAATAGTTTGGTTAGGTGATGGGGCTACCATCATGAGCGATGGATTCACTGAGATCCAAGGGTCCTTGTTGGAGTATCGCTCGTTACTCCTGTACCCATTTTGTTTTTTTGGCCGGATTGATTTGACATCATTTTCGGATATGTGCATTAGTTCGTTTAAATAGTATTCTACCGCCGTTTGTTTCCTAATGAAGACCAGTACATGTCAGTTGCAGAGTAGATTGGAGGGTTCTTCGTCCATGCCTCTGCTGCAGGACTCCTGCAAGGTTACTCAGTTTTTTCTGCCTCGACTGGGGTGGGTCTTTGTGAGTCCACTTTAAGTCATACGTGTTTCGTATGTAGGCATGTGTTAAGATTCCATCTTCCACGGGCACAGCCGACACTGCCACAGGGGTTGTGATTTCATTTTTTTGGGTTCCTACCGGCACCCAGATTTTTTTTATTGTACCTGATACCGTCACTTACGGCGACTAACAAACAACAACTTTTAAAATATTTGTAAATTTATATTGCTGAATATTATATGTTTATTTAAGTTTGCAATTTATTCTCTATTCGTTGCTTTTGCTTTATTTTGGTTTTGTTTCTTGATTGTGTTGTGCTCCATTCCTCTCGACTGATGAAATCCAACTGCCGTCCAGCCAGTCAACTGGCTTTCAGATATAATTGTCTCTCTCTCTCTTTTCTCTCCCTAACAGTACCGTTTCTGGCTAGCTCGTCTGCTTTACTGTTTAATCAGTTTTAGTCTTAGAAATACTGATTCGAGTTCCATAATCACTAATATTTCTAATATAATATTTCTGCCTGGAAAATACTACAATTACCTGGTAGTTAACATAATGTACTTCGGAATGAAAATGTCCTTTCACTGCGAACTTTGAATAATAAATCAATCTCTAGAAGAAAATAGTATTCCTAAGGCGAATTATGGTTTCTTCCTCCTTCGCATCTGTGCACCGTCTACAGAAATAGTTTCATGATACCCCATTGGCACAGCCCTGAGACTCAATACACTCCGACTGTGATCCGAACTCACCATTGGTCATTTGGTGGCATAATACACCAAGATATCTCAAGAGAAAAATTTGTCCACTAGCATTCCAGTTCGGATTATATGTCTGACAACCAGACGCTGTCGGATCTCTAGAAGGAGTTTTCCACGCTGAAGTCCTCGCGATAAAAGAGGCAGTCTCAAAAGGGACATCGCCATCTGATCGGAAGACCGCGGTTAAGTCGCTGGACAATGTCATGTTCAATACAAAAACATCCATTAATTACTGACTGTGACAGCGATCATTTCAGTATACACCTCATGTGTACGCCGTGAGTTTGTGACATGCCGGGAAATTGAAAAGCCGATGAACTCACGAGGTGTGGTCTAACCTCTGCTCTAACAGAGAAGTGATCCAGCCGATCCATCAGCTGCCATAAAACAAAGGAAATATGGCCATCACTAAATTTTAAATGATTACTCTGTCTACTAAGGCTTAGCAAAACTTCATTCAGGACGCTCATCGGCGTCATAACCGGACACTGCACGATTGACATGCACGCCCGCAGAATGGGTGTTCCATCCATTTTTGCCGAAGCTGCTTAGTCGAAGAAGAGGTGGGAACCACAAATCACATCCTCTGCACGTGTAGTGCTGTGGCCAGCCGTAGACACTCACATCCAACACTCATCGGTAATTATTAGTCAGCTATTTTTAGTCAGCTTAGTGCTTTTCATAAGGACCAACTGGTTCCAAGTTGAAGAGCATCAATCCGCAATCTTCTGCATTCAGCCACTCCTACCTAACCTACCCTATTAGTATACTGTAAATTGCACAGTACCCCGGGCTAGTGTTTTTCCTTCAGTGACTTCCTTCAGACAGTGCTTCAGTTTCAGCTTCTATCGATTTGCTTTATGTTTTCGAATGACCTGCAATTAGTAGTAATGTCATCAAGATTTATTGAATACAAAAAGAGTGGGGAAAGAGATTGTTCCAATACTGATGTGTGCGGCAATTCCCTGCAATATAACAGTGACCATATACTAACGAGAACCACAGCTGGAGAGGCTTGTTGGTTGAGGCCCAGATCCACCCCTGACTGTAGCGCCAAATAAAGAAGACCATATACCCACGAGATGAACATTGAAATGATCGGTTGACTTATTTGATTGGTATATATTCTCTGATCTCTATTGGATTAAATAGTGCATACCATACTGGATACTGGAGATCTGGTTTCATGACCGGATTCTCAGCCAGCAATGACACAGAATATTCACCACATTCGGTGGATTTGGCCCTCAACCAACAAGTCTTTTCAACAATCTCTGGCAAACTGCAGAACACCAAGTTGCTAAAACTCCTCTATCTGTGTGCGTCACCTTAAACGCGAGCGTACTTTGTTGCGATGTCGCACATGTTCGGAGTCGAGGACTCTTCGGGCCGGAGCTGTGTTGTCCATACTCTACATGGTCCAGCCACCTCAGGCTTTGGATGCCTGGCTAGGGTGATGTCGCTGTTGAATCTTCTCCTCCACATACCATCAACGCAATCAGGACCAAAGATCGCACACAGAAATTCTCTCGAAGAGACCAAGGACATTGCTTGTGTTCGAGCCGTACAGCAGGACTGGGATTTACTCAATTGCCTATTGAGCCTATACAAACAGGAGTTGGCAAGAATGTTTTTTTCCTCTGCGGAACAGAGTTAGACGAAGTTCTAAACAAACTCGAAGTTATAGCTGCCCGTTGTTGTTACGCTTTGCCCCAGACGTCGTGTGAATTCGGATACTGACATCCACTCGCCGGCCATGCCTTCCTTCCATGTCTTACCCATGAGCTGATGCATGCGTCAAACCAGCTGCATCAAATATAACAGAGTACAGTCTTCCCGCACCACCAACCTTGGTGGACTTCAGTTTTGATATTACTATCGTCTTGAATTCGTCTCAGGGGGCCGTTTAACAGTCTAGAGAAATGGGTCTTTCCAGATTTTCAGCATCGACTGCGATTTTACTAGAAGTGCTCTATTTTCGTCCCTATATCCATTTGATAACTGTCTCACCCTTTCGTAAAAATATATGAGTTCAAGCCGGGTCTCTTCCCTTCGCCTCTGTTCGTTTTAGTGTTGCTGTATAGGCTTCAAGCTTCGCTGCATGTACCAGCATGCACTGGTTGTTAAACCGCGGGTTTTTCTTTGGTGGCAGCTTCTTTGACGGCTACTTAGCAACGCCTCGAATCTTCCAAGTCGCTTAGTGATGGTTTATGGGAGTCGTGGTTCGTTGGAGCTAGTTGCGTTTGTAGCATTCTGACATCAAACCGCTTTTTTCTTTCTCGACTACGCTGTTATCTTGATATCTTGGCGTTGAGATGTCCTAGAACGATCTTCGTGTCGAAACTGGGCCACTGCTCGAATGCCCTTTCTAGGAGATCACGGAAGTCGTTCTTGTTGTTGTAATCGTTGTCATCTGTCGGGGAGTGGGCTAATCAGGATAATGTTCCTGAATTGGGCCTTGATGCGGACTGTTTTGAGGAGTTCGCTTAAACAGACAAATAATCGTCTTTTTTTGCAATCACCGTAGTATATGTCACAGTTTTTCATCCGCTCTGTGCCCTGCATATTCCACCGTACTTCCTGGATTGTGGCGATGGCTGCTTCGTAGCAATCGAGGTTCTTCGTATGTGGTCAAGGGACCTGACACTGAAAATCGTTGTTCATGATTCGTTTCCCAGAATCTGATAGCTTCTGCTTGTTTTTACCGAACATCGACACAACATATCTACCACAGTTTTATCCGTTACTTAGTTCGGGGGAAAGGTTCATAGTAATTTGAATAACAACTCAGAGGTTTATTGTATAAATTATGGTTCACCAACAACCAGTCCAGTATCCTTTGTGAAGATGTTGAATTTGAGCTCTGAATAGTTCGTTCGTATTTCTTGTTGTTGTTCTACTGTCACGCAGTCGACCTTTGGATCGAATCTTTGGATGATTGAATACAGCGCTTCTTCCATGTGACGATTGAATATACAAATATATAGCATATTTGTAGACTAAAAATTGGTAGGTTGATGTGCCGGATAAAATGCACTTAGACTTGGCTGGTCGGTCCATTGCATTGCCAGATGATCACTGAGAGTATCAGAGTACATAGTAGAGTAGAATGAAAATCAAGTTTCAATCTCAATTTAATATGCATTTTTAAAATATGAATCTCCAGTCTCTCAATGTTTTAATTAACAAATTGTATGTATTTTCAATTTTAGCTGTCGATTTTTTCAATCAAATCAATATGCTCTATGGGACCATCACAGAATTTTGTACAGAAGAAAGTTGTGGCAACATGTCGGCGGGACCAAAATACGAATACCTCTGGGCCGATGGACAGGCGGTAAAGAAACCAATTAAATGTAGTGCACCTAAATACATAGATTACCTTATGACATGGGTGCAAGATCAACTGGACGACGAGACTTTATTTCCGTCCAAAATCGGTGTACCCTTCCCTAAGAATTTCCTAACCATTGCCAAGACAATATTGAAACGACTCTTTCGAGTGTATGCCCACATCTATCATCAGCATTTCTCAGAAGTTGTAACACTGGGCGAGGAAGCCCATTTGAACACATCCTTTAAGCATTTTATATTTTTCGTGCAAGAATTCGATTTAATTGAACGAAAAGAATTGGCTCCGTTGCAGGAGTTGATCAATAAGCTAACAGCAAAAGATGAGCGGCAGATTTAAATAAATAAAAACAAACAAAAAAAAAAAACCCCTAAAATTGAGCAACAAAAATGAGAATAAAAAAAAGAAAATAATAACTACCGCCTCAAAACATTTATATTGTATTTGTATATTATATGTTAAAAATGATAGATGAAGAGAGTGTTCTCTGGAATGCAATTATTTTTGTAACAATTCACAAAACAAGCAGATAATAACAAAAAAAAAAAAAAAAATTACAAAATTAACATTTAAATGCATTATGTAGTTCTGCAATTTTTATGTTTCCTGTTTTTCCTTTTGTGTTGCACAACACAACGCAAGGTGTGTACTTTAAGTAATTTTAAATTTATTTAACGCTTATTTAGTTCTTTACGTTTAGCTGTAAGATTGTTTTTATTATTTTCAAAATAACTGTATAAGAGTGTTTCGTATTCATTTCTTTTATATTTTCACAATTTATAGCAATTAAAAGAAACACACAATTATTGACATGACAAATTGTATATATTTTATTTTATTTTATTTTTTTTTGTTTCGTTTTTTTTGTGGTAAATTTCTGTGGAGTTGTGGTTGATGGAGATAGTTGCGTGTGACCAACGTGTTCCCATTCAATTGGAGAAATCCGAACTATTCACACGAAGATTAAAAGATGTGCTTCATTAAATTGTCGCTACGCATTATGCAACAGTGCTTTACATGTCCTCTTACCTCTTAATTTGTTTTTTTGCTAACGATGGGTTAGATTCCATTTTGTGTAATGAATTCATTTAGAGTTTCTTCCTTGCAATAACAATTGGTTTATCTGATATCATCCCCTGTTAATAAGTCACACATTTAATAATGTTAAATAGTTGAATCTTCTGCATATTGCGAACAGGCTTCATAATAATAATAATAATAATAATATGGGTGGCGCGACAGTCCGAGACGGGCCTGGGCCAACCTTCTGTTGCAACCGCTCGTGTTGAGCGTGCTATTGTTCATTCACGAGCGGATGGGACCTGCACGCGGCGAAGTTGAGAAGCTTTTCATAGACAGGAAATACTCCGAGCATTGTCAGTGACTCGATAGAGGTGGAGTCGTCAATTATGAAAGGTGGTAAATTCGGGTATCAAACCTGGTACCCTCTGCGTAGGAGTCGACGCACTAACCCACTGCTCAACGGAGACCCCCACCTTCTTCCATTAAATTAGCAATATCATTATTTTACTCAGTTGCACATAACTCAAGAGTGTGATTCATGTTTGTCGAACCTACATTTTGTACATGTTTTCCACACCCCTGCAGCTTCTTTTTATTGTTCCTTTCTGCTCCGAAGGTTGGAAATCATTGACAGGTCAAGCCATTCGCATGTTTGATAGCTGATCTTCCATCTATCCTCCTTTGTAGAATGAGTTGGAGTAACTTGTAAGACTAGATGGCGCAGTTGGTTGAGTGCCTGCCCCTGGTTAGCGGGGTCCGCGGTTCGAATCCTAGTGAAAGCATTCATATGCTTTCATCTGGTTTCCAATCTAGTCCAGCCACCATTTGCCCTTGGGATCAAATTAACGACGCTATCACTGGAATGGTCAATCAGTGGTAGTAGTCTGACTATGGGTATTACAATGGACCAAGATGGTCTAATTGGGCTGGTGAATGCACTAGCAGCCTCCCTACCTACCTAACCTAACCTAACTTGTATTTTTCGTTCTTCAAGATGTGACAGAAATATTCAAGTTTTCTCATCAGTCATCTTTTCGTTATTATGCGTCTTAGTACTTCTTCATTGGTCATTCTATCAACTACAGAGATACGCAGTTTTTCCTTGTAGATCCAGGTTTCAAAGTCCTCCAGTTTTGTCTGTGTAGCGTCCATGTTTCTACTCCATACAAGACCACCGATCAAATGTTGCATTTGACTAACTTTACTTTGACGTTTGTGTTGATTTGCTTGCAGCACAATACTTTTTTCATTTTGCAGAAGATTATCCTCGCTTCCTCTGTCCTACACTGTATTTCTTTGTTGGAGTTTGCAGTTTTGTTTATCAGAGTGCCTAAGTACAGTAGAATCTTAGAAAAATGAACAAAAACAAATCATGTCCCGTTCACCTTTTCGATAATCAAATTAGAACGTACAAAAACAACAAAAAAGAAAAGTCGTTTATTATTTAATTTATTATTCATTTATATATTTATTTATTATTTAACAGACTCATTTAGACTTTTTCTTTAAAAAAAAAACTTCTCTATGGTAGAATGTCGCCTGGAAGAAAGTTGTCGCACAAATGCATTCAACCTTCCGAATTGTTCATCCCATAAACCCGTTCATTTTTTCCGAGATTCTGCTGCATTTGATGCTTTCAACCATTTCGATTTGTATGTTATTTTCTTTTCATTCGAAGTTCCGCAATTAATGTTTTCTCATTAAGACTATAAACCTGGAGCTAGAACTTTGTAAATAGACAATCCCCCTTGTCTCTTAGAAGTGAAAAAATGGTAGTCAGGCATTTTTCAGTCACCTCACATCAAAATCTGGGGCCTTATTTTGTATCACCTTCGGATTCGGAAATGAAATCCGAAAAACTATTTTTACAATTGAGATTACAACCAGGCTTACAAACAAATGGTAAGGGTTTTGGCTCAACAATAGGGATCCAACTGATGTACACTGTTTAATTTAACATATGGTATTATTGTCAGTTTATTGTTTATTTTTCATGTCCTACATCGGGTTATTTAAATCCGTGTGTCCATGGTGGCCTTTTTGGGATAGGGTGGTGGTGTGGTAGCCGATTTAGCCTCGATGGTGATTGCTATCGCTCCCTAGAATTCATGCAGCTCGTTGTTCGATGTCGTTGGAAATTTCTGCTTTTTTAACAGATTTAACGCGTTGAGGTAGCGATGTCAGGAGATTGTGTTTCTCAAGTTCATGAGTTCTTCATTAGGATACTTGTTGCTGTCTAGTAGCTACTTGAACAGTGTCACCATGTACTATTGTAGGGGGATGATACGTGCTTGGTCGTAAAGCTTCTTGTTGATGTGGTGTCTTTGACGGTCCCTGTTGAAGCTGTGTCCGGTACATCTAATATTTTCCTTTCGAAAATTGCGAGCTTCTTCATGTTGGTATGCAATATTGGGAGGCCGTACATTTAGATGGGCTGTAAAAGCTGCAGCTTAATCCTCTGGGTTAATCCATTTTACTTGCGCATCAAGGGATAGAGGCGATGGAAGCCTAGGATAGCTGTCTTGAGGGACTGTTTTGAATGGCTGTTTAAGTTCAAACTTTGTGTGAAATTAACGCCAAGTTACTAGACCTTCTAGTTTGCAGATATTTCTGTACCGTTAGGAAACACTATCTTTATATTCCGGCATTTGGCTGCTGATCTGCATCCACCTCGGGATGGTCTCCTAAAGTACATGAGTACCGATTTCCCAGCATTGATACGAATAACCCACTTGGTATAGTAGTCAGATTTGTTTGTTGTTTGGATTTTGATCCTTCTCGCGGCTTTGGTGACGTCCAGCTGGCATAGGTCAGCGAGTCATCTGAAAATAGACAGCAGTTCACTGTGTCGGTTGGATGTGGCTGATCTGCCGTGTAGATTTGGAAAATCCACGGTCCTAGCTTTGATCCTTGTGCAACTCCCGCCTTGGTACTCCGCTCTGTTGATTTGTTGCCTTCAATTTGAAGCCGAAGAAAAGGGGCCATGCATACTTTGATTGTCTGAAAAAATGGGTTTACGAGCGAGCGTTAGCGTTTGCGAGAAGTGACTTCAGTAAAACTCCTAATTGAGGCACCTTCCGAATGAATCGCACTTCTTGCATGCACTCGTTTTTTTTTCATGTACGCGAACCGCTGAAAACGAGGCACTTGTGCATTTGATCATTGGGCAACGATATCGTTCGAATTGCCTAAAAACCAACCTCAAAATTGGGACAGCAATTAAAGAGATGTAGAGATTACAACTGGCAGGGCTGATGTGTGCCATGATGTGTATGATGCAAAAAATAGGGGGCGCACTAGGGATGAAGGAAAAGCTTTTGAAAAAAAAATTAATCCGTGGCTCCTGCTTTGCATTTATTCATTGACTAGTGGACACAGTGGACTCCCCCTAAGATGAATTATCAAGAGATACCAAAATCTGTTCGAGTTAGAGGGAGTTTCACTTAGAGAGAGGTTTTTGTATGGAAATTTGATGGAAATGTATGCAAAATATGGCGAAAAAGTTCGAGTTAGAGAGAGAGGTACGACTTAGGGAGAGTGCACTGTACTTATTTAAAAATTTATAATGGCCTGTTAACACTTCAGAAACATAAAATTTAAAATCGTCAACAAGCCCACTTAAACTAATTGCTGTTGAGATTTTAGTTGATAGAAAAACTCAATAATTCAATCCCCATCTTCTTGCATACCAAGAAGTACAACATTTTATTTATATTTTCCTGGAAATTCTTTCTCAAAAGTTCTCGTTCGCTGCCATATGAATGGGCCTTTAGCTATACCAGCAAATAAGCTTGGACTGTGAAAACGGGCATTAGGATGTTAGATTTCAAAAAACCCGCAAGGAGACAACAGTATGCAAAATTTGTGAGCAAAAAAAAAATCTTAGAAATTTTTTTTTTTAAGAAATTGCATGGAGATCTTGGTGGAAAGAGCTATGCTTTGTTGGTGTGGTCACGTAGCACGTATGTCTCCACCAATTTGACTTCCGAGGCGGGCCTTGAATGCGATTCAATCAGGTAGCCGACCGCTTGGCAGACCCAGGATGAGATGGTTGGAGCAAGTCCAAAAACTCGCCTGATTACGCTTGGGCGTAACTCCTGATGAGTAACAGTCGATGGCAGAGGATCGAGTTGGCTGCAGATCTCTCATGAGTGGCTTACCCCCGCCACCCCTTTAGTGGATCATGCGTGTCAGAAGATGATGATGATAGTTTCACTTACAGTTGCAAATGTTTTTGGGTTGACATTTTAATTTTACTTAAATTGGGTTGAAAAACTACTGAACTCATTACCCTAAGATGCTGTTTACAATTCTGTAGGTTGAACAAAATAACTTTATGGCTTCGGGACATTTCGTGCCACAATTTTTCATGTGGGACACTGGCGGGACAAAAGTCCAATACAGTCGACTCTGCTTATTTGCAACACAAAGAATGCAGAAAATGTGTTGGAACTAAGCAGAGTTTTCATATAAACGATGTTCGGATATAGGCAACTTTGTTGTACCGTGATCAATTTCTTGTTGCATATAACCGAAAGTTTCGTTTAAGCGGAGTGCATATACGCGGAGGCAACTGTATCGAGACGGTTCCGCTCTGAGCTGGACATCTGACATCTCTAAATACAACTAAAGACAGACTCGACATATGTAATTGACGTGCATACAATTTCGAATACGATTGATTGTTTCATTCATTACGATTGATGTTTAGGTTATATTGGTGGGTAGACGACTATGTATATCGTCACATTTAGGTTCTACTAGACCCATTGTGATGCTAGAAGGAATGGTAGTTATTACTGTTTGGAAGCCTTACCTGTCCTAATTTGATAGTTATCCTGACCTGATACACTCGTATTGTGACCTGTTGACGAAATTGTAACTATAAGCACGAGTGATATTTTCACTAAACAAGTTTACAAATGCAGCATTCATTATGATGATTAGTTCTTAAATTATCAATTTCCTCTGAAAGAATCCTAACAAGAATATGTTCTCCTTGACCTCTACGGTGTGCCATCTTTCATCTTCGACTTTATTAAGCCTCTGTCTCCGCAAACAAATCCAACAAATCTGACTTTAAGTACTACAGCAAAAAAATACCCACAATGAAAAAAAAATAATAATTCGAAATGATCGCAGAAATGAACAATAAATTAGATGTAGTATAACGATAGTTACTATAAAAAAAAAAAAAAAAAACGAGAAAATAAATTTCAAATGGAAAATGACATGTTTTGTTCAGCGCATGAACAAAGTTTACAGTGCTGTAGATCTAAATATGTAATCGTCTTCGAAATTGAGAATATCTATTCGAAATATTTTTGTCATTGAATTATTTTTGTAAGATAAAATATAAGAAAAGAACGTATTCATAGAAATTAAGCTTTTTATATACTCTGCAGATGAAAAATGAGAAGATTAAATATGTACGTGTTGCCGGCATTTATATTTGTATTATATTATTTATCTACACTTATTCTATTAACGACACTCAATAAAATCACTCCTGACAATTGTGTTTTTATGCAAATTATTCTTCATTTTATTGTCGCTGCTGGTAAACAAATCACGCTTTAGTTGGGGTAGGTTAGGCGATGGCAGCTGAGCCTCACAGTCAAGTCGTCCGAATAACAACAGGTATAAACCGAGGCGTTAACGGTATTTACCATTATGTGACATCGCACCCGCACATCGCACTGACCTTCCAAGGGTCGTTGGCGTGATAAGTAAGTTAGACATCGCAAACAGCAATCAGTTTTGAGCAAGATAAATGTAAAATATTAGTTGCATTATCTTACTCAAATTCATCGTGTTCGTGTGAAGTAAGTAGCACCGTTATCCTTCTATTTTTTAAAATTAATGAATAATGTTTTAGGTAAGCTCGAATCTTATGCGATCTCAGCAAGTGGTAGTTATTATTGTTAAGCTTGAAGGTCTTAAAATGATCTATCCGTTATTTAATTATATTGTAATTTTGTGCAGAGTTTTTAAAATGTATCTCAAGGTGTTATTTATTCATTTTTCCTCCGGACTATAGGGTGATGGCACTTGTAATCAGACCCTTAACTATTTAACAAAGTATGTTAATTTGGTCCTTAAAAATTAAATGTTCAACTTCTGAATAAAGGATTTTGACTATCCACATGAATGATGGTAATACAGCGCTAAAATTGTTTGGAAACGTTCAGATGAGCGCGGATATAACAGGCATCAGCATTCATCTGATCTACCATTTCAGAATTTTACTTTGCAATATCGACTGAATATGACATTGATGCAGAAAAGTTTGCAAGCTATGCCAATGAAACAAAAAACTTATATTTAACGCATTACGCATGGTTTCATATAGTTTGAGACGACTTAACTATCATGGTCATGTGCCGCCTGACATGTAAATAGTTTAGATAGATATTGAGACATAAAGAGCAGCAAGACGTTGTAGATCGGCTTCGCCCTTTACCGAGAGATGACTATCCAATAATGACATGAACTAAAAGCCATCAGAGAGAAGAAGAAGACCTGCAGAGACTGGATTCTCTTGGGGAACTCTGCTTCTCGTGACCCGTACACTGAGGCGCGAAGAACTTGCAAATTGATTGTGCGAACAGCTAAAGAGCAGTGTTGGAAGGAGTTCGGCGAGAAGTTGGTAAGCGACCATAGATCTGCGAAAAAGGTGTTCTGGCAAACCATTCGCCGACTCAGAGAAAGGAAATTCAAAATGATCAAAGGAGTTAAATCCAAAGATGGTGTGGTGCTTTCCAATGAGGAGAAATCTTGCGCAGATGGAGCGAGCACTTTTCGGAGCTCCTTAATCCCTAACAGGGCACAGAGGAAGACCCGAAGTTTTAAGTGGAGCGGAGAATAGTCCAACGGTGGAGAAACTCATTTTGGCCATAGATTCACTAAAAGCTGGTAAATCCGCCGGTGGTGGATGAAGTCCGACCAGAAATGCTTAAGGTAATGGGTAAAGAGGGAGTTTTATGACTCCCCTCCCCTTGGTGGCATCGGAACCCAGTAAGACACCTGACGATTGGCAAACTGGGGCGATTGTCCGTCTTTTAAAAAACAGGGACGAGACAAAAGAGATTGCTCCAACTACAGGGGCATATCCCTCTTAAGTCTCCGGGGAAAAGCGGAGGTTTTGGAAGCGCGTTCTAGAGCTATGGTCGAAGCATGGATGGGTGATGAACAGTGCGGCTTTCGTCCAGGCAGAAGTACAACCGACCAACTTTTTACTCTACGAATGGTACTTGAGAAGGCTTGGAAGTATGCCAAACCCATCTATAGCTGTTTTGTAGATTTGGAAAAGGCATATGACCGAGTTCCTTTTCCGAGGTAAAGTCTGGAGTGTCCTGCAGGAGTATGGGATTGAGGGTCCTTTTTTGAGGACCATTCAATCTCTATACACAAACTGTAGCAGCTGTGTTCGGGTTCAGAAGATGATGATGATCATCATCATCACCATCTTCTGATCCGCATGATCCACTAAAAGGATCGCGAGGGTAAAGCACGCACGAGAGATCTCCAGGCAACTCGATCCTCCGCTATCGACTCTAACTCATCAGGAGTTACGCCCAAGCGTAACCAGGCGAGTTTTTGGACTTGGTCCAACCATCTCATCCTGAGTCTGCCAAGCGGTCGCCTACCTAATGGAATCGCATTCAATGCCCGGCGCACATTTCCTAATTTTGTGCAATTACTAAAGTTGACTAAATTGTGCACACAGTGGACTCTACCTACGTTAGCTTAGGTTAAGGAAGGGGAGTTTGATGGTAGAACTTCACTTCCACTCGGAGGCCTTAGGGCCCATTGTGAGACCCTTTATCTGTGGAGTACACATTCTGGATAAAGCTACTCTGTTTCACGGATGGCTTGAAACACCCTCTATGCCAGGAGCTTCCTTGTTTTGCTGTCGTTGAGCTCTGGCCACGTTGATCTTGTCATGTGACAGTCATCTCTTGCGAGCCAAGACGAGTTGGCTTCTTTAAGAATGGTGTCACTTAAAGTTGGGAGTAGTACACTAATCGGTGGCTGCAGTGATGTGTCCGCTTCGCTGATGTCCATTTCAGACCCTTGCTATTGAGCTGTGGCCCGGGACCCGGCAGAGTTTGCCCTTGTGGTGACTGATGGCCTTTAGTGAGTCGCGGCAGTTCATAACAGCCCTTGATCTCGTCACCTGCCCTGTTGGGAAACAGAATTGGTATTTTGATGGAGAAGTCGTTGTAGGGAGATATATAGTCGGTTGTAGCCTCGAGCCTACTAGAACCATGTCTCTTCCCCAAGTCGTCTATTATTCTGAGAATGGCCGCATGCCCATCGTTGGCTTGCTTTCATAGAGAGCAATCTCTTAGTCTGAGAGAGCGCAGCCTTTTATGAATAGGTCCAGGGCAAAGAGATGAAGTATCATGTCCAACCCAGCTTGCGGCGTAATTCTTATATCTTCCGTTGTACAAATAGCGGCTGACCTTTGTGTTTTGTTGAGCTTGTTCATATAGCTTTTTGTGTTACTGGCAGTCCACCAGACAAGGGCCTCATACGTTATAATGGGTCTGATGATAGCTGTAAACATCCAAAAGCATTTAATCCTTAATCCATCCAACTTGGGGAGAGTGAATATCGGGATTTTCCTTTTCCTGGTGAACAAAACCAGCTCCGTTTTCTGGGGGTTTATATTCAGCCCATTCTATCTTACCCATGAGGAGAGTTCCTTTAATGCAGATTCGATTAGCTCGCTGACGTTTTGTAGGAATTTACCTTTTATCAGGATAACTAGTTCGCCTGCATATGCTATGGTCCTTGTGCCTTTCTCCAGGAAGATATTAAGGATTTTATTGACTGTGAGTAGCTATAGTAGAGGGGAGAGAACTTCCCCCTGAGGTGAGCCTCTTGTTGTTAACTTCCTTATAGAACTGTGTCCAATATTTGCATTGATATTTCTACTGTTCAGCATATTTGCAATCCACAATGTGGACTCTCCCAATGTCGAAACTCTATCTAACTCGAACTCTTTCGCCATATTTTCCATACACTTCTCTCAATTTTTGATACAAAAACCTCCCTCTAAGTCGAACAAATTATGGTATCCCGTGACAATTCAATTTAGGGAGTCCACTGTATATATATTCCCGTTTGTGGAACCCAGGGACATTTTGGTAGCAGTGGTGGTACTTCGAAAAATATTTTCCCACCAACGCTGTTAGCGACGCGTCGTCGCTTTTAAGATTAATAGTTCGAAGACTTAATGCATAAGAGGTTTGATTAAAAAATACGAATCACCACGCCCGAAAATAAATAAAATCTGATGAAATCCTAGCATATTCATAAAATCATACGATTATTAGACATCACAAAATATTTAAGAGTGATACGCGATAAAGTAACCTCAATCGTGACCACTTGTCAGGGTTGTTAAACTCCGGCGCTAAGTAATGCCAATCCTTCCGAGCCCAATAACCATAACTCTTACGGTCACCATGGTGGACGCAGCAATTCTTTGAAATGACTTCGCATTCTTTGCAGACATCAGAAATTTATTACGCCTCAAGACATCACATTTCCATTTGAGGCACGTTAAGAAGTCTAAACTCAAATAAACTAATAGATATGTTTGTGCAAACATCTAATTGGGACGACCAAAAACCCGTAAAATTGGACGACAGCCATTCAAAGCAGTTGAGGACGATATGAAGGATGGAAAGTGGTGGCTGTGAAACTTAGTCAATCGTTAAAAATCCTGAAGCCCTCGCACATAATAAATGAACGACAATGGATTTATTGGCGAACGTGTGTCCCGATGGGGTGGCGACGGAATTTACAATTGTGCGGTAGTTGTTGCCGCAGCGACTATCGCCGCCAACCGCCAACGATTCCGGCAACAACACTTCTTTTTTTTTTTTTTCGTGGTCTGTCATTGTTTTCAGTTTTTGACGGTTTTTTTTTCTTCGTTTCTTTTCTTTATTTTTCTCGCCTTTTGACTAGCATTCGGTTCAATTCCGGATATGAACGTGTGTATAGAGCCAGCCAGCTTGGAGAGACAAAGGGCGCCAATCGGCGCTTGTTTGTTTCATACACTTACAGTAACAACATGCGAACGTTTTTGGGGAAGTATCAGCGGCGACAGAAAAACTATGACACCATTACCACCGACCAACAGCTACGCGACGGCGACGAAAACGAGGAGGACGACGACAACGACGACGACGGCTACGATGGCTACGAGACCTCCACCACAACTACTGTTTCAATTTTTGTATGATGAATAAAAATCAGGAGCACTAAGGAGCCACATCGCCACATTTAGTTGATTTTCCTTCTCCCATCTCTTTTCGGTTTTCGTTTTTTTTTTGCGCTGAGCGTCACCCATTCTGTCTTGTTTGCTGTTTCTGCCTGCATCCGATTGTCTCCCCAGAGTGGCACCCGTTTTAGCACACTCCCTGGACAACCAGGAACCAGATTGGTTCCATCTATTCATTGATATATGACCATTGTCGGGAATGTAAATAGACAGTTTTATTAAGTTATTCTAATTGATATTCATCTTTGATGAGTGGCGTCGAAGAGTAGGTCAGAAGAGTAATTGGCAAATTGTATTGTTGCCTTAACGATTTGTCAGTCCTGAGTTAGCTGGAGCCGGGGGTGGTTATTCGAGAGATGTATATGAGTCACTGACGGAAGATTTGTTTTGCTGGAGATTTTGTCTGCGACACAAGACATGTTTTTGCAAACTGGGCGTGGGGCTAAGATTTTGGTAGTTTGCTTCATTTGACAATATGTAGGTACTTTGTATTTGCAGTAAATGGGAGTAGATGATGGTGCCGTGCTCAAATTTCGTAGATTAATGTATTCTTGCCTTATTTTGCAAATCTAGTGATGTTAATGAAGGGTTGCTATTCGTCCGAGTATGTCGGGCCTGGGCTGTCCTGTCCACATGTTGCAAAATTCCATATCATTCGATATCTGCATCGAAG
This sequence comes from Eristalis intricaria, assembly GCA_964034865.1. Taxonomy (NCBI): domain Eukaryota; kingdom Metazoa; phylum Arthropoda; class Insecta; order Diptera; family Syrphidae; genus Eristalis; species Eristalis intricaria. The sequence continues at coordinate 93,980,317 of OZ035873.1, forward strand.
CACTAGCGATGATTGTGAAATAATTATCATAAAGATTTTCAGATATTTCTCAATCTACACAGTCAGAGCAGAGATGCGAATTTGCAGAAGAAGAAGGGCACAAAGGTATTCCGGGCAACGAAAGAGTCGATGAATTAGCAAGAAAGCTGGCAGATCTACCACTGGCACAAAATCAGGAGACACTTCACTCCCATTGAAAGCTTTAATAGGATCCTTTAGTGGTCAGGCCCACGCTCTTTGTATAATACCAGAGTTAAGCACAGTGGATGTGCAGAGATTTGAAGGAAAGAACCACGTTTGACCAAGTACAAGTAACAAGTGATTTATTAAGAAAAAAGGAAATGTAAAGGAAGTATGTCCATATTGAAATATATGTACAGTCACCTCCGCTTAAACGAAACTTTCGGTTATACACAATAAGAAATTTATCACGGTACATCAAAGTTGCCTATATCCAAACATAGTGTATATGAAAACTCCACTTAGTTGCATCACATTTTCTGCATTTTTCGTGTTGCAAATAAGCGGAGTCGAAAGTAATTAGTATTAGATGGTTACGTAAGAGGGCGTTAAGTATCGTTAGTGTTGACACTTAGTTTAATTATATCCAAAACACCCTCCCAACACTAAAGAATTCAAGGCTTATAACATAAATATACATTTAAAAAATAGTAAGTCTTACTAATATTTTAAGAAAGTAGAATCGCATCCATAAATTATACAAGGTGAAAAAAAAGAAAACAAAACAATTGATCTATATCTAATCTTCGAATTTTAATCCGAGATTTTTAAAACAAAAGCGGTGTTTTGGTAATACCGTACGTTTAGTTAAAGCATCAGCTAACATCAGTTGGGTTTGAAGGTACTTTATTTGAAAAGTTCCTTCAGATAGAGCTTCTCAGACATAATGGCATTTGATGTGAAGATGTTTAGTTCTGGATCGTTTCCTTTGATAGTTTAATGAGCTCTTTGACTATCCGTATAAACATCTACTACTGTAGAAACACAAGCAAATTTTGCAATATCAAACAAACACGGCGCGACTTAGTCATATATCCTACAAAGAAAAATAGGGAAAATACCGTAATTCACAGAAAATTCAACATTCGGCCTCGGCAAAATCTTCAGCCTCATTTGGCCTAAGCCGAATGTTTTGCCGAAGGTGATATTTTTAGCGGAAGGTTGTCGTAGCCGAAGCCGAATGTTCGTCGGACTCTACATTTAATATCAATTTAAGGTTCTCAGCCACTAAGAAAACATTTAAGAGGAAACCCCCAAAGAAAAGAAAAAGGGTTGCTTTGAGCGACTGTCCAACTACTGTTACACAAAAACTTCCCTTATCATCATTTGAATCTATAAATCGGCCTAATTGGTTCATTCAACGAACAACAAAGGGTTTTTCCAATGACACTCTGCTTATTCATAAATGTTCAAAAACCATGATTTGATGCAATTTTCAGAAATATACTTACAAAATACTTTTTAGCATGCCAGCAGCATTTTGTTCCAGTGTATAGAATGCTCATTAAAATTAACAGCTCGCTTGCATTGCTAAAGTCGATTAACTGTGTGTGTATTTTAATTGAATTGGTCACAGTAAAAGAGGTTTCCTTTTTTTCACTATAGAACAGAACACAATTATTTGTTGAGAAAACTGATGAAAGCTGGATTCGGTTGTTTCATGCTCAATTAGTTCAAGTCATACCTTGAAAATAAGTCACAAAGAGTAAAATTAGAAAACATTAGAAGTGATGCTAAACTCCTTAATCTAGGCGTTCCTCAGGGTTCTGTCCTGGGACTTATTCTCTTTCATGAAGTCACTCTATGTGAATGAAGTGTCAGAGCAGTGATGGACAAATCGTTTACTATTGTACTGAATTTAGTACAATTTAATTTTCTCAGTACATAAGTACAACTTTGCCATTTTAAGTACAATTTTTAATTGTTTGTACAAAATCGATTTCATATATTAATGAAGATGTTGAGAATAAAAATTGTTTGTTAATAAATACAGAAGGAGCCAAATACAAGTTTCTTTTTAAAAATGCAATAAAATAAATTTGTTCAATGCATTATGGTTTAATTAGTAGCCTGTATGGGAAGAGTACCCAAAACTCAAAATTTAAAATGAGTGCTGTTGTGAATTTTGTTTTGTTTTTCCGTTAGTACAGGTTCTTTGACATCATTTAGTAAGTATTACAGTTATTTTACTAATTTTATGGAGTGCATTTTTGTTTTTATAAAAAGTTGATTGGCAATGGACCGAGGTAAGAAGAATTTTATTCACACAGATTTCATAATTTTATTGGACATATAACGGGGGATATTGAAGGTTGAAGTAGACAGTAGCTTGTTTTAATAAATAACAGTTTATTTTAAAATTGCGCAACAGGCTTTTGAAACTGTTTATGCAAATTGTACTAAACAGAAGTCCAAAGTTAAAGCCTGTTGCGCGAATGTTTTCTTGCGCATGTCTAAAATATCTTTTTGTACATTCTTCCAGAATCCGACTCAAAGTTCTCTAACAGTCTAACAAGTCTAACAAAATGGAGAAAATTTAGTTTGTTGGCATAACCCTAAACCTTCTCCACCAAGACTTTGTAGGCCAATAAGTATTGGATACAAAAAAGAAACAGGCGAGCTAGTAATGGCCAAAAAAGAATATTTAGACCGTCAAATAGGAGCGCTGACACCAACAGAAATAACGTTGGATGGCCAAAAGTTCTTCGTTTCACATCAAACATTGTTTACCAAGGTTGATGGATAGATATGTAACACACTTTCCGAAACAAAATCAAACATGAAGTGTTACTTATGCGTTGCCAATAATCTAGAAATCAGTTTCCAGAAATCAATCCAAAGCGACTATGTTTCGTTTGGAATTTCGGTATTTCATGCGTTGATAAGGTTGTTTAAGGCATTGCTCCATTTAAGCTATAAATCACTCTCTTGGCGCTTAGCAAAAGAGAACAAAGATTTGGTTGAGAACACAGACAAAAAGAGAATTCAAGACCAATTTAAAAGCGAGCTTTCACTTATTGTAGACAAACCAAAGCCGGGCCATAGAAACTCTAATGACGGCAACGTAACGTAACGTTTTTTCCAAAACCAGAATGCTTTTCCCCAAAAATCAATGCAGAATTCATTAGAAGAATTTACATGTGTTGAGCGATATTGCACGAGGAATAAAAATGATCCCTTTTCTCAATCGACTCAACCATCAGCATAGCTACCCTCTTGAGTGAAAGAGAGGGTGGCCAACGATCGTGTGAATCAGAGAGGACATGCATGGGAAACCATCTTTGGATCGCTAAAGGGTACGGTCGTTGGCTTACCCGTGGTATCTATTTTACTAACCTAACACATGATACATCAAGCCATTCCAAGCGGACATATAATAAATACAGAAATATTTCAATAGTATTGTTTCGAGACGGCTTCCTTGTATGTTCAGTTATATCCTTGGTCGCCGTTCCCAACGTGCCGTAGTGGAAGCATTCACGGTAATTGAAGAAGAGGCGAAGCGAGCTGGTCTTAAGGTCGACGAGGATAAAAGTAAGTATATGCTATCGACCAAAAAACAATACGTCACACACCACCTAGGACAAAATATTACAATCGACAGCTACAATTTCGAGGTGGTAAAGTAGTTTGTCTACCTCGGGGCAAACGTAAACTACACAAACGACATCACTATAGAGATCCGACGTAGAACCGCCTTTGCTAACCGGTGTTAATTCGGTTTGTCAAAACAACTGGCGTCAAAACTCCCGACTCGAAGGACTAAGATCATGTTCTATAAAACCCTTATTTTGCCAGTCCTGCTGTATGGAGACGAAAGCTGGACGCTAAGCAGAACTGCGTAGCTGATTCTTGGTGCTTTCGAAAGAACAATTCTACGTCGTTTATATGGTCCCGTCTGCGAGGAATGGATGAAAAGGAGGAAAAGACACAACTCTACGAGCTGTGGTACATCCATGGTCCGGAAGGCAAAGATCCATCGACTGCACTGACTCGGACACATCGAGCGCATGGACAACAATGCTCCAGCTAAGAGGGGCTTCGAATCCGAGCCTCCTGGTTCGAGAAGGAGAGGAAGCCCGAATCTCGGGTATAAAGACCAAGTAATCGCAGATGAAAGACAGCTTGGTCTTGATGACTGGAAGCAGCGTGCCAAGGACCGTCAGGAATGGAAAGCAGCTATCGCTCAGGCTCGGACCCTGTATGGGTCTTCAGCCTGATAAGTAAGTAAGTAAGTATATCCTTGGATGCCTATGACACCAACTCTTCACAAGATACTCATTCATGGATCCGTTATATTTCGAGAAGCTTTACTACCGGAATTTTTCGCCAGAAAAACGGACAACATCACTGATGTACTACATCGGCTTTTGATTTCATCGGACCCATTCATCAGCCTTATTCGAAAATTCCCAGTAACCGACAAAAATGTTATAGATAGTGAAGTTAATGATATGTTTAAAGTTGAAATATAAAATATAAACCATCAGCATACATAAAACAATATTTTAATAGTTTTGGGCATGTTTGCCTTAGTTTGACCCCAGTGTGCGTCGTTCAGGTGGCTTCCTTGACTGGCTTCGCCGTAGCGCATTCTGTCACCCCAATTTTCCAAGATCTTGTTAATGACTTCGGGCTCTAGCTTACGGATTCCATGACTATGTCAGAGTTTGCGAAGTTCGCTATTCGTAGTGAGCTTACGTGGATGGCCCTTTAGTCAGCCGGTTACTGACACTTACGCTTCCTGTCTAAAAAGCGGAAATGTATCCATGTACACATGTACATTGCAATCAGCATCTTCGCGAGCAACAGGTGTGCCACTTGTGGTCTACCTGAACAAAGCCTTCCATTAACCCAATTAGGTGCCGTACGACGTGTCTAGAGCGACTTTCTCAATATCCATCATCCTTACTTCACCGCACAGCGAGGTGCAAGCTGTAAACACAATTACTCAACTAATTACCGACGACCCACTCAATCCGATGTGAAAGGGATCCCCAACGTCAACAACCACCACCGTGACCGAAGGACACACAAGCAAGGATCTCCTAGCGAATCTCATAACCAGTCAACGCACATAAAACTCTTTTAATTGAAAAATAAAGCGTTATCCTTTCCATGCCGTCGACGGTATTCCCTTTGTTAAATCATCATCCCCCTCATATCTACTGGACGAGATGGATACCTATCTCTTCTTGTGTTACCCTCCTCCTTGGGAGTCACTGTGTGTGCGACTGTGTGTGTATTCAATGAGAAAATAATGAAATACTGTTGACTCAAAAGCCGCCGTCAACTTTACTAGCCGGTTGTTTTTGACGGCGACAACAAACCAACCATCACCACACTACACGCACAAGGAGACAACAGAATCAACGGCGACAATATTAATGGCGACATTCATATTAGAAAGGAGCACAACTGCCCCGGGGAATCACCGCCAACACACGCACACATCCATACATTCAACCACACAACGGCAGTCATCATCATCATCATCGTCCTCGCCGTCGTCCACATTTTTACCATCATCAGTCCTCAAGAGCGCCGCAAGCAGATAAATTATTTTGACTCCAACTCAGCCCATTCCACTGATTATCTCTTACATCGTGTGTGCGTGTGTGTGTGTGTGTTTTCGAAGTCGAAAAGAAAAATAATAATTGTAACAACTCTATCGGTTGAAAAATAAAAACTCGAAAACGAGTAAACTTCACATCGATGGGTCGCCGCCACCAGCCGTCACCAGCCGCCACCGCGCCGATGGCCGAACAGTCGGGCAAATATACCTATCCCATGTCCTGGCGGCGGCGTCGTCCCCCTAATCAAATAGCATTAGAAGCAAAGAGTATGCATGGCACACAACAAAACATAGGTACCCCCGCCACGAGGAGCACTGGCGGCCGACCGACACCACCATCAGCATCATCATCATCATTGGAAAAATCATCTCTCCTCGAGGACGACAGTCGTCCTCTTTCTAGTTTGGAAACGTCTGAACACTAGTTGGCGGCGACACATCAGCGTCGACTACCACGACGACAACGACGACGACAGCAGAGCCGGCGGCAGGAACTCGGGCACCCAATCTGCGCCAGTACTACTGGCTGGAGGAATGGCACGGCATGGCACATAAAACTGGCGCGCATTCTGCTGCTAGCTCTTGGCTGTGCTTTTCTATTCTCTGCCACCAGCTCTAGCTCTGTCTATACTCATATCTTCGTTGAGCACACATGGAATCAAGGAGCCACTGCCAAAAATAAACAAAATCGAACATTTTTTCTGCCCTCAGCTCCAGTCCAGTCCCATCCCCAAACGCCTGTGTCCCGCATATCGTGTCGCGCCGCTGATGGCTGGAGTGAGGGGCACCCAATTCGGTTTTTTTTGTTCTCCATGCATCGCGTGTGTGCTTAAATGAGTATAGTCAGTCTTCTCCATGGAGACATCCTAGACCACATTAAAACGACGACCCTTCAATTTCCAAACCCAAGAAAATCCATCCACCCAAACGTTCTCTCCAAACCCATCGAACAGGATAAAACCAAATAAACAACAACAACGCCATAAACAAGGCAAAACGTTCTTCTTCCGGATTCTGAATGGACCGCGAAGGACGATACAAAGAGAGAGAGAGAGAGTGAGAGCAAAAAAGCCAAAAAGGATGAACAAAAATTTACTACAATGTTTATTTGTGTGCCGCTGAGTCGTCGCGGTCGTCCCATGCTGGCGGCAACAGCGGCGACACTACCAACAACAAAATGATTTTCCATTCATAAATCCAAAGGCATTGCCTCGTCGTCGCTTGTGTGCGCCAAACAGCCGACTGTTCTGCAAGGATGCGCGATGGCGAGTCGCCTGCCAATAGAGACAACAACACAACAAACCACCATGTCGCGTCATTATTACCAAATTAGCCATTCGAGTTTGGATTTTATTTAACATATTTATATGAGAGTTCAACCGTTAGATAGATATCTCTGGAGGATGTCCTCCATCCACTGTTCTGTCATGCTTTGCCCGCCACAGTCGGCGGCGATGAGAGAAGGCGCCAAAAACGTAACAAGTGGCGACTATCGATGGATGCTGTGTGCGCCAACAGTCTGCCAATATGTCGGGCGATGGTTCGTTTCTCTGTTTCTCGGTGAGTTCTACGATGACACATACACACTCCACGCACACAGGCACTCGTGGTTTGCGAATGGGTCGCATCTCGCGTCGGGGGGATGTGCTTTGTTGTGATGAGTCGTCCTAGTAGCACGTTTCCAAGGCTGCTGAGAGTTTATGGCTTTCGATGCAGGGGATGAGTATGTCTATCTGCATACTGCTTCTTCTACCACTACTATAAAAAGATACTTGCGCGTAAACTGTACAGTGACTCAATTAAGTTCGCGTGCTAAGATGATCATGTGTCAGCAATGTTTTCAGCATATTTTTGACTTAATGTTGTTTTGGAAAATTGCAAATACAGTAAAAGGGAAAGAGTGTACACCAATGCCTCACGTTGCGTCGTGGTTACGTTCCAAAAACAACACGACGCAAATGGAAACGACGCAAAGTGAATCATGATTTTCTACAGCAAACCATGTAAAGATCGAAGATACGTTCTAGGGTTACGAAAATATTACTTTTTAAGAAGAAAATTGAAAAAAAAAAATGAAAATAATATAAAATTTTATTACATACATACAAAAAAATAAATTCAGTTAAAACAAAAAAGAAACAAAATAAAATAACATATTTAATTACGTAATTTATAAAAACAAAATAAAAATTAATCACTGCCTCATGAGTCCAGAATCGTTTTTTAAAAAAATCTCTATAGCTTCGTCAATCAAACACATCGCTTTGGAAATTCGTTCGGAGGTTAAATGTTGTTGTTCGGAGATTTCTATTGAACGGTCACTGTCAACTTCTTCATTAGCAAATCCAGTTGCAATAGTTCTTCATTAGACCATTCTTGGTTGTGCGAGGTTTGCAAATTCATTTATGCCAGTCTAATCCATACCTTAAGAATTAGACTCTCTAGGTAAATTAGAAATTTTAGACAGCTGGTGTACCATCAACTTCTGCAGCGCATATTCTTTGAACACATTCACACCATATTTTGCGCCAAGCACCATTCATGCAAGACGGTTTAACCTCCTCCCACGAATCGGAAATAATTTCTATGGATTTCATGTTTTTTCCAATCAATTCAATTATCTTGTCCATCAGAAGCTTAAATGTTCGTCGAAGGTAATAACTTTAAAAAGTCGGTTGTACTCCATCGGCTAAATAACTGATGTCGTATTAGGCGGCAAAAAAGTTAAAATAAAACTGTATTAAAATTGCATTGATTTTCAGTTAGAAAGGGAAAAAAAATTAAAGATGCGAACCCAAAACGCATCTTCGAAAATCTAACGAGACACAATGGAAATTAGTCTAATTCAGCAGCGACGCAACTTCGAAAAAGCGCTAAACGACGCAAAGCGAGTTATTGGTGTAATTAAAGAGTGTTCAAAGTGTATTTTAACGCGTTAAAACGACTTACTTAGCCTCTCTTAGTTTTCGAACTCCTATACTCAACTCCCCGTGGTGAGAATAGGGGAGCCTAGTACCATCGACAGAAGATGGGCTAACCAACCCCCGTGGGAGGTCTTTGGCGGCTGCAAACGAGAGAGGGGGTGGTTGAGCCTACCAGGTCTCATCTCTCTTGTCTGTCGTATAGAGACAGCGACGGATGAGCCCCTCTCTTAGGGCCAACGGCGGCGCTCACAGCCTGGAAGACGCTATCGACACCGGATCCTTTCCGGTCTTTAGCGGCTGCAAACGAGAGAGGGGGTGGATGAGCCTACCAGGTCTCATCTCTCTTGTCTGTCGTATAGAGACAGCGACGGATGAGCCACTATCTTAGGGCCAGCGGCGGCGCTCACAGCCTGGAAGAGGCTATCGACACCGGATCCCTTCCGGATCCCTTTGTCCGGCTAAACAAATGGATCTCAGTTGAAGGTTGTGCCTGGGTTTAACTTCTTCACCACGTAAAAAATATCGACTTCAGAAACACGGACATACTGTTGATGACTCCAGTAAATGGAAAAAGTACAATGACAAGTGGGATGTGAGGTTTTTTTAACAGACCACGTGCAGGCGATGCATTCTATTAAACGCAGAATTAGTCGCGATTGGCAAATCGCTGTTTCTTTGGGCTGAAGGGGCAAGTGAGTAGTAGAGCCATTTCCCGAAGAACCAAGCTGACTTTATACAAGACCTTGATCATCCCAGTCCTGCTGTATGACGCACAGGCATGGACAATCTCTAAAGTGGATGTGGAAGCTCTTGGTCTTTTCGAGAGATAAGTTCTCCGTTGAATCTTTGGTCCTGTTTACCCTTAACTGTACGGGCTGTACAGTCTAGCTAGACGTCTACGGATCCAACGTCTAAGATGTTTAGGCCATGAAGACCGGTATGGACAACAAAGCCCTACCCCGAAGAATTTTCGACTCAGAACCTGTGGGATAATGCATCGGAGGACGTGCGAAACTGGAAACGTCTAGAGAGAGATCGGCTTGGCTGGAGGGGCATGTTGACTGAGGCTCAGAACCACCCCGGAGTGTAGCGTCAGAAGGAGAAAAAGAAGCGTAAGCAATTTAGATGGGCATCGCAGAGAGGTAGGTTTCTTTATTCTTAACACTGGTGTTTCATTCATTTCTAAACAGTACTATAAGTTCCATCCAATGTCATCGAATGGAAGGCAGCTATTGCACATGCTCAGATCCTCCAAGAAGTCAGTAACTTTTCTCGACTTACGAAAACTAAATTCGATGAACGTTATATACCAGAAATGGCACCGTCGACTGGCTGTCAATGTCGTGCGATTTAAGACCTCTAGAACGACTGGATGGCGCAATTGGTAGAGTGCTTGCCCCTGGTTAGCGCGGACCCTGGTTCGAATCCCATTGAAAGCAAAGCTGTTTTTCAAATCTGGTCCAGATCCATTTGCCGTTGGGATCAAATTAACGACACTATCGCTGGAGTAGTCAATCATTGGTAGTAGTCTGACTATGTATGGGTATCACAATGGACCAATATGGTCTAAGTGTGCTGGTGAATGTACTAGCAGCCCTAGTGCTAGCACCTCTAGACTTTTTTGTTTATTTTGCAACAATCAATTCGGCTGTTTTGTGCATATCGTCCATCTTTTGACTCCATACAGCATGACTGGGAAAATAAGAGTTTTGTAGAGCATGATTTTGGTCCTTCGAGCCAGGAATTTTGAGCCCTGTTCTTTCGACAAACCGAAGAAGCATCGGTTGCCAAGGGGGATTCTACGTCGGATTTCCATTAAGATTTCATTCGTTGAGTTCACGCTTGCTACGAAGTAGACAATCTCCTTCAGTACATCTGCCGATAGTAATATTTTATCCTAGGTGGTGTGTGACGGTTCGTTTTTTGGTCGACAGCTTATACTTTGTTTTATCCTCATTGACCTTAAAACCTGATGGTTTCGCCTCTTCCTCTTTCACTTCGCCACATTGGGACCGTGCGACAGTCTGGATACATAATATTATATTGCGAACCTTTTATTTTTGTGACTTCCGCCAAAAGATGAGCACAAAAATAATACTCCACGGAATTCTTTTCAATCACTGTACTTCATTCACCACCCCGTGGCTGGTGTATCTCGAAGTGTATTATCTCTGTATACACCAGGGGGAGCACCGCATCGCGAAAAAAAAGCGTTAATATTTATAACGTGATTATGATGTTTGTTGTCGCCGCTGTTTGTTCATTGTTATTGTTGATGTTGTTGCTGCTCTCGATGTGTCAATTGTGGGTCCTTGTCTCCCTCCTCATTTGTCCACGAGTTTCCTTTTCGGTTTTCTAATACAGCTTTACGAGTGTGTGCAGACTTTCAGTTATTCCCTCGCGATTGTTTGTTGTTTTTCATTTTTCCTGTGTTTCCTTTTTTCCCCGAACAGTCACCAAAGTGACTAGACAACGAATGTCGCCAGAGAATTCGGTACTACTATATGGCAATAGTTACCATAATTATGGTAGTAATCATATCACCATTTTTTTTTCTCTGCTGCTACTGCTGCTCCTGATAGCAATGGGTGGTGATGGTCGTTCGTCGGTGGTGGTGGCAAGTGTCTGGGTCTATTTTTCGGGGAGAACAGCGACGACACCGATATCCAACGACGACGCCACCAACAAGGATACTTTTCCGTCGTCGTCCTCATCGCAGTCGCCGCCTGTGTACGATGCTCGCGTAGTATTGAGTTTTACTCCCCAATATATATAAAATGAGTCAATTGCTTCAGGATCTGTTTAGTTTGTTAGCAGACATGTCAGAAGGTGGTCCTTCGGAAGATGCGAACATTCCCAAGGATAAATGTGCTCTACGAGATTTTTGTGCAATACGAATATTAGATGATTGTTCGGAACGCTTGCAAAGGGACACAAAAATGACAACAAGGATTTTCAAGTTTTATTTATAAACAATTTACTAACCAAATACGAAGTGCTCTTAAATTTAGTGATTTTATTTATCTAATAGTGATAACGCTTTTAATATTACACGTGTTTTATATATTTACAAAATATAATAGATATATACTGTATCGACTTGTATCTGCCTTATTCTTGTAACGAAATAAAACAAAAAAGAAGCTATTTATATATTATATTTGATTAGTGGGAAATACAAAATTATTTTATACAAAGTTGAAGTTTAACTTGCTGAGGAACTGTTGAAACTTAAATTTACAAAGTGCCAACTAATTAACTTTATAAGGATACTAATTATGGGTAAGTCAATGCTTAGTAAGACAAGTGACACACAATATATTTGTTTTATTTTTTTGTTTGAAATAAATTCTACATTTAAAACAAATTGCTGTTTATGGTGTGACCAATATAAGTACAGTGGACTCTCTCTATATATACATACATTTATACATTTGTGTCAATTTTCCATGCAAAAACGTCTCTCTAAGTCGAGCTCTCTCTAACGCGAACAAATCATTGTATCCCGTGAAAATTCGACTTAGGGAGAGTCCACTGTACTTGATATGTCTCATTCCAAAGCACCACTCAAAAAGAGAATCGTGATGGGAAAAGCTGGATATTTTTACTCAATTACATATTTCTGGACCCGTATTTTTCTGATGTGGCCATTATTCCACCTTTATTATTCAACCTTTTCCAAAGAATATTTTAGTTCATTAATTTCATCTTCATTTATTGCTTACTCATTATTGCTATAAGAACTTCAAGCCTTAAACTTTAACCGCAAACATTGGATAAATAACAGTGAAAGTGACATACAGTCAAAACTGGTTATAATGACCTTCAATGGACTGACGAATTATGTCGTTGTAACCGGTATCAGGCATGTAGTTTTATCTGATGGGTATACTTAACCATCCCATCTATCCTCCTTTTGGGAGGATGATCCTCCTTTTTTAAGCAAATATTTTCAAAACCTCCTTTTTCGCCTTAAATGCTCCTTTTTACCTCCAAACACCCTCCTTTTCTGTTCGAAATTATAATACGTTTTTTTTTTAACGAAAATCAATTCAAATAACGCCACTGTAAACATTTAGAGTTGTACTAACGCTAAACCGTTCCGACGACGGAACGATTCTTTTCGTAGTCGGAACTGATACCATTAGATATGTTCGCGGATTTATGTATATACGTCCATGCGTTCAACATGTCTGCGGAGCTATGTAGTTCCATAGATATGCCTGCGTTGAAGTGTCTACCGGAATTTTTGAAGATATCATCCAATCCACCGAACTATGTATTATGTCGATCACGTTCCGACCGATTGAAGAAGTATGGTTTGCTGTTGATCTTCCCCTTTCGCGAGGCTGGTTAGCATATCATGCCATGTGATCTATATTTGCCAATTCGGCTTTTCTTTCTATTTCGAGCCTTCTTAGCTCGATCTGCTCGCTCGTTACAAAGGAGCAGGTCACCAGCCATTTGTCAGCTGACTCCGTCATATGGCTAACTAGGAGCTCGATAGTTGGTAGACTTCCTCTCGCCACGGCAAAGCATCTGCAATAGAATATTGCGTGCTCTGCGCCTTCATCTTCGCCCGCGCATTCTGGACAAGTTGGTGAGCTGTCGTGATCGAATTTCTGGAGGTATTTCCGGTAACCCCCATGGCCCGACAAGAACTGCGTGTGGTGGTAATTGCAGTAATCGTGAGCTCTCGTTGTCCAGGCTTCTATTCTGGGTATCAATTTATGGATAAATCTGCCCTTGGTTGTGGTGTCCCACCTGGCTTGCCACAGTGCCATTGATGTTGCCCTTTCTTAATTCTTCAGACCTCTTGCTCTAGTCTCCGCGTGATTTGCAATTCTCCGTAGGTAGATCCTTTGCATTTCGGTGGCGAGAATGTCGATCGGGACCATACCCGCAATGACGCAGGCTGCTTCATACGAAATTGTTCGGAAACCGCTGATTGCTCTTATCGCGCAGAGCCTGTATGTTGCGGAGAGCTTCCTTGCTGCTTCCGTGGTCGCCAGGGCCCCCGCTCATACTGGTGCAGCGTAAGCAGAATCCTTCTCGCATATCATGCTTCATACCTCTGTCAATTCGGAACAGTATGGAGTTTGTACATAGGCAAGGACATGTTTCGATTGAGCTTACGGAACGATAGGAAATGTTTTCGACACAGGACATACATAGTTCCGGAAGCCGGAACTGACACAACACTAGTTCGTTCGCGACATTTTTCACGTGCGCTGGAGTTATCTGTCGAAAGACGTCGACGTGGCTTTGCGCAATTTGAATGAGCAAAAATTGTACGACGCAACTTAGAACTCATCGCAATTACACAAGGGATTTGGCTTCATCAAGAACTAATGCTCGCAAAGTAAGCTTCAGCAATGGAAAAACAAGATTCCGGTAGTGAAACGATGAGTCGAAGTGGATACTCAAAGTCGCGAAATGGGTAGAATAATTGAGTATATTCTTTGTCTGCCCGGTTCAACTGCTTCAGCTGAAAGAGTTTTTGCTGCGATAAATAAGACGCGGGCGACAGAAAAAATTCAATCAGGACACTAAGGGCCATTCTTGACCATCAAAATTAATTTGAATATGTCGTGCCTCGACAAATCTATACTTCGACAAATCTCATCGAAAAGAAAATATAATGCGAACAAATAGTTGACGAAGATGGATTTGGAGAAATGGACTTAGAATTAGATACAGATAATGTACACATTTCAGTTCGTTAATAAAAAAAATGTTCGTGAATCGCCGTGGTAGGTTAGTAGTGGGTTAGTGCGTCGACTCCTATGCAGAGGGTGGTTCGAATCCCCAATTTACCAACTTTCATAATTCATGGCTTCCACCTCTTTCAAAGCTCAAAGAGTATTCCTGTCTAGAAAAAAAAACTTCTCAACTTTGCCGTTCGGAGTCGACATAAAATTGCAAAATTGCTTCCACTCGTAAGAGAACAAATGGCACGTAACGTACAACACGAGTGGTTGCTGAGAAGCTAGGACCAGGTCCGCCTCGGACTGGCGCGCCACCAATGTTTTATTTATTATAATAATAAAAATTTAATTTAAAACTGTTTCTCATCGATCCTCCTTCTTTTTGAGAAAAAAAACCTCCTTTTTTGGCAAAGTTTGGAAGGAAACCCCTACTTTTTGACAAAACAGAGTTGGGAATTATAGGATGGTCTTAATCCATATAGGCAGAGCATTTTCAACCTCAGCGTGAAATGGCCTCCATATATTTTTACAGTGTGTTTTGCTTGATCGATTTGTATTTTCCATATTTTCATCATCTTTAATATTAAGGAGCAGAGATGGTACGTCTACCACTTCAAACCTACCAACCTTAACTATAAATCTACCACATTTTGCCCATTGCTCATTATATTCCTAGCATTCTTCTGGTATATATACTGTAGTGAATTATGTATTAAAATTCAAAAAAAAAGTTTTGTCTGTTAGACGCTAAAATTAAAATTGTTCCAAAAATTGTAAAATTGTCATGTACCTAGATCCAAGAAAGGTTATAGCTGGAACAATGCCAACATTTATGGGAGCAATGGAAATTAATTGAAACGATTGTTGTACAACAATGGGATTTATTTCGAATAACTAAATATGGTATGGAAATCTATCTCTACAAAACACAGTGAATCTAATATTTTGCAAATTTGTCGAACAAAATTGTACACAGTAGTGCTGTTGTTGTAAGAAAGTTTTAGCAGCTTAAAGTGATAAAAAAGATTTAAATATTCATAACACATTAGCAGCCAAATAACTTTTCGTAAAAGAGGAAGATTTGGCTCCCTCCGAATTTCTAATTAAATAAGCGGCTGGATTCATTTTTGCAGATGGTTGTCATGAGGAGAAAATAAATTGTATTTAATTATGTAAAACCGAAAACTATGTATATACAGTGGACTCTCTCGAAGTCGAAACTCTCTCTAACTCAAACAAATTATGATATCCCGTGACAAGTCCACTGTACTTGATATGTCTCATTCAAAAAGAGAATCGTGAAAAGCTGGATATTTTTGCTCACTCACATTTTTCTGGACCCGTATTTTTCAGATGTGCCCATTATTCCACTTTTATTATGCAACCTTTTCCAAAGAAAATTTTAGTTCATTAATTTCATCTTCATTTATTGCTTACTCAATATCGCTGTATATTAAAACTATTATGTTATTAAAGAACTTCAAGCCTTAAACTATAATTACAAACATTGGATAAATAGTAGTAGAAGTGGCATACATCACACGTAGGCTAAAAATTTCGTATCGTTCCTATGGCGAGCGAATTAATTCCATATCATTTTTAGTTAGTAGCAACTTCCAAAAGATACACTGTCCCAAAAAAGTGTCCATACACTCCTGACTTTTTCATTCATGACACGTATAATATTAAAAGCGTGAATCGCGGAAGCTTCTTAATGACCGAGAAGACGGGTTCCGCAGCGACAGGTCCACTGGTGATCTGATAGCTTATCTCATCGAAAAGTGGAACCAATCTTTTGCACAATGCTGGCGAAAGCAAGATCGTTGCGCTTGGTATTTCTATGGCATTTGACAGAGTTTGACAACAAGCTCTCTTGTCGAAAATGTGTGCCTGTGGTATTGATGAATATCTTCTTCTATGGATTAGAAAATACCTTTCGAACCCTTCAATTCAAGTTGTTTTGGACGGTTTCAAGTCCGATATCCACCAAATAAATGCTGGTGTTCCCCAAGGCTCAGTTCTGTCTCCGACACTCTTTCGCTTTTTTATAAATAATCTCTTGTCTGCTACTTCTAATCTAATCCATTCCTTCCTGATGACAGCACTCTCTGATTTTCATACGCGTTCCAAGACTCACGACCCCGCCATTCAGCCGTAGAATTGGATCGACAGCTTATGTTAAGCACATTGAATTCCGATCTTGACAACATAATTAACTGGGGAAAAAAGCAATAGAGTGGAATTCAATACTGTGTGCTGTCACTCAAGTGAACCCTTATTAATCAGCCATTATCCATGAACGGCGCTTGTGTCGATGAAACAGGAAGACTTTCCTGCCTTGGTATGAGTATCAACACAACACTTTGTTGGAACGAGCATATATTTGAGGTCGACAAAAATGTACTTCCATTTGCCTATCCCTTCTTTTGCCAGTCTTGTGATTGTTTTGTTTTATATTCTGCTACCATTGGAGGCAGCTCCAATAGCATTTCCATAAGAGCAGTTGAAACTCGCATCTTCAAATTCATGCATGTACAGTGAAACTTCTCTTTACGGGCACCTCTCTATAAGACACACCTCTCTTTACGGACAATGTGCCATGATACCGACATGAAGGTACTCGTGTAGTTCAACGGGACGGAAACCCCCTACATAATGTACAATCATGATGGTCTCGCTTCTGTCCGCTATAGAGAAGTTTCACTGTATATTATTTCAAAAATTCAACCTTTCACTTAGATTGTAACCAACATTCTAAAAAAACATCAGTAGGAATGTAAAAGTGGTGGTTCGGTAAGAACCTTAATAGCATTCTGTGACAATTTAATAACAAAGCTATCTTACCTTTCTGAGATATTTTTAAATCCAATCCTAGTTATATGAAAAGGACGTTCAAGCTATTCCTGAAGTTGAGTGTGAGAGAACTTAATGAGAAATCTCATTAAGTGAGTTGAACGTGAGTGAGCGAACGCTTGGTAGACCCTTCCAAGCGCTCGCTGTCTGGATTTAGCAAGAGCCGGACAGGTGCAAAAGAATTGTGTTAGGGTCTCACTCTCACATGTATGGCTGCAGCTGCCAGCTCCAAACGGCCAATGTCCTGTAAAGACCGCCACTAGCAATGCACGAAAGGAGATCTTTTCTTTTAGATTGACATATTTTCCGTCCTACCATGTTTAGTTTTGAGACATTGTATTTTTTTTTCTCTTAAACAAACAACCGATCTGCTCCTTAAATTAATAGTCCATCCGTCACCATAAGGGCCACAGCTCAATAGCAGGGAACGAGAGAGCGGACGAATTGGCCAGACAAGTCTGAAATGAAACCTCAGCGAAGCGACACATCACTGCAGCCACCGATCAATGCTCTACACCGGACTATAAGTGACACTATACTTGAAGAAGCCAACTCGTCTTGGCTCGCAAGAGATGACACGACAAGATCTACTTGGCCAGAGCTTAACAATGACAGAACAAAGGAGCTTCTGCCTTTGGACAGCAACTCGATCCGTGCGCTCGTCGGAGTGATCACGCCACACTGCCCAATCGAAGCCATGCTTCGGAAATGGAATCCAGCGATCTCTGCCGGAGCTGCGGTGACGAGGAAGAGACCGAAACAATCCAACATCTGCTTTGCCAATGCCCAGCTCTCTAGAATCGACGCCTAACTGGGCCAAAGATTCCTCACAGGGACCGCGGACTTAGCGAAGATCCATCCATTCGTAAAGAGCACGGGGTAGTTTCAGCCATCACGTGACAGAATGGCTTAACAGAAAGTGTACTCCACAAATGAAGCGATTAACAAAGGGCCCCAAGGCATCCGCGTAGAAGTGATGTTCTATCATCACACTCCCTCTCCAAAACATAACCTACCTTCACTCCAAATTACTGGCGGATTTATAGACACTTCTGGTTTGCTGTTTTGCTTTGTTTGTGTGCAAAAGTCAACGATATACTTGTCAGAAGTATAAGCCGACTCATGACGTTCATCCCCTCGATACAGAGTGTAATGAAGACTTCTGCAGAATTTGTACACATTTTGCACACTTCAACAAGTCAATTTACATAATTATTTTATAAGGACAGTTCTACTTACATGTGTGTGCACGTGCACTCGCCTTCCTCGAGTCTTAATGGCCCTACATTGTTCCACTCATCTTTTTAATTAATGAATGAAATGTAAATACGGTAATTACAAGTCGACAGAGCCAGCTCTAATGGGTGGCATTTAATCGGAACTCCTTTTAGTACCAGCAAGCAGGGAACCTAATAAGATATCATCTCATCACCCGGCAACGACGCACGATGAGAAATGTGAACATGCCGCCGACGTCAGCCATCCCATCCGCGTCTTCTTTGTGTCTGCAGAGATGCGATTAGTATGCACTTCCCCATCTCGTCTCGGCAAAGTCTACACCAAACTACCAAACTTAATCCATAAAATCGTATGAATGGAAAAAACCCGCTCCGATCGGAACGCTTCGACTCGCTCGAAGACAGTGCGCTATTTGCGAGATTTTCTATTTTGTTTTGATTTTTCTTTCTAATTTTGAAAAATCACTTGCGTCAGTTGGTGATCTTAAAAGATGACAATAAAAATAAGGCATTTGCAAAAAGAAAACACAAATTTATATAAAACGTGTTAAGACGAAAATAGGTTCGTTTTACGATGCGACTGAAGAGAACAAAATCACCAAGCATCAGCAATGATAAAAGCTAATTAGAGAATTTCGAAGAAGAAAAAAAAACAACAAAAAAACCTCAAAAGAACAACTAAAAATACGCCAACCGACTAAACAGTTCGCAGCTCTTTGAAGTCACTTATTGCCAAACATAGTTTAAGGACATCATCTGCTTTTATGATTGCCGATGAACGTTTAAAAGTTTTTGAAGTGCTGTGGATTTTTTTTGAATCACTTGCTGAAACGAATGATATGTGAAATGATTTTTAGAAAAATTAGTGCAATAAGCCAACAAGTGCATGAAGTCGTTAAAGTTTTTGGTGGCAGGTCTTGAATCTGCAAATCGGGTCTGAAGGTAATGCTCTCGGGAAATAATGTTTTTTTTGTGCACTTCAGTCTTGGAGGCTCGAACTGACCTAAATCAATATTAAGGCAAGAAGATTTTACTTGTTATCAAAGGCTACATAATCCCCGTCAACGTTAATTGTAATACAGTCCAACACAGATATAAGAACAACTTATAAAGTGGACTCTCCCTAAATCAAAACCCTCTCTAACATGAACTTTTTGGCCATATTTTACTTACATTTCCTTCAATTTTTGATACCAAAAGCTAACTCTAACTCGACCAAATTATGGTATCCCGTGACAATTCGACTAAGGGGGAGTCCACTGTATAAGAAAAAGTCGCATATAAGCAACGTACATATGTGGAATCACCGTGTCCTTTCTCTGTTTGTCAGCTTATATAAAAAAAACAAGTTTATAAGAAAGAGAGAAAACAAACTTTCGCTCACCATCCCTATTCCGCTTGTCGTTTAATGGCATGTCACTAAACGACTTTGAGATCGATGTACCGGTTGTCGTTTTACTGTGGAACTTAATTTTTATCCTACTTTTGTCATGATTCATTATAACGGTTGTCGATTAAGTGTCAGAAAATGACTACCTAAACGACAGAATCAGGCGTTTAGGATTTTCCTAATGACTCCAAGTTGCAGTTAACTGAAAATGTAACTTTTGTTTGTTTTTCTTTTTACTTTATTTGTTTAACTACACTATTTAACTATTTTACCAATTTTAAAAGAGTGTGAGGGAATAGGTAGTGGAGAGAAAATTCCGCAGTGAAATTGACGAAGCGGTGGCTAGCCTTCTTTCACTACACGAAGCAGTATACCCCGAAGAAAAAATGTTCGGCTGCAAACGACTACAAAATAACAAGACTCTCAAAACGCCTCGAGTCGAATAAATAAAACGACAAGCGGAATAGGGGTGAATATTTACTATTAAAATAACTTTGACCCTCCCACACTATGTGGGACCCCCTTAGTGCTAAGCGACAGCGCTAAATTCCTAGGCCTTATACTAGACTCGAAGTTAAGCTGGAAGCAAAATATCCAGGAACGTGTCAAGAAGGCCTCAACGGCTCCCTACTACTGCAAACGGGCCATTAGGTGCAAATGGGGACTGCAACCCCGAATGGTTCACTGGGTATTTATATCGGTAGTCAGACCCATACTGCTATATGGTGTCGCAATTTGGTGGACTGCACTTGACAAGAGAGTCAACATCACCCCACTCGCTAGAGTGCAGATGATGGCTTGCGTATGCATTAGCGGGGCGGTAAGGACTACCTCCGCCGAAACATTAAACATACTCCTAAACCTGCCACCGATAGAACTAATTGGCAGACAGACAGCATCTAGAACGGCGATCAGATTAAGATTGCTGAGCAGCTGGAAAGAACTGCAGTCTGGACATTCAACGTTTCTGCGCAGGTATCCTCTTCGGGGAGTTTGGGAGGCTGAACACCAGATGCTGGATGGTCCACTGCGAATTTTCACAGATGGATCGAAGATGGATACAGGTGTGGGTACTGGTGTCTATTCCAAGGATCTAAATTTCCAGCTATCTTTTCGACTACCTAATCACTGTAGTAACTATAGCGATTAAGGAAGTCCTGGCCTGGCTAAATAATGTAATATCGCGGACAGATATCGGCATCTGTTCCGATATCCAGGCAGCGATAAAATCTATGGATTCAGTCACTTTTAATTCCAAGACTTCCCTTAATTGCTGCCTATCTCTTGAGATGGTCAAGTATTTTAGCATACATATTATTTGCCGGGACATTCCAGAGAATTGCGAAGCAGACGAACTCGCTAGAAAGGGTACAAACTCCACAAACCCACCCTCCATGCCTATCGCTACTATAAAACACCTGCTAAATCTTGAAACGCTTGCCCAAACAAACCGCAGTTTGATATCTGGCACAGGATGCCTCATTACCAAACAACTCTGGCCTATGATCGATCCCAAAGGATCGCTTAGCCTGATCAGATTAATCAGGCCCAACCTCAGATCTCTTATCGGCGTTTTAACAGGGCATTGTGCCATCGGAACTCACGCCTCTAGACTAGGCCTTCTCTATTATGATTTCTGTAGAAGCTGCATGGACGAGGATGAGGAAGAAACCATCGAACACTTGCTATGTAATTGCAGTGCTCTCTCATCCCGTAGATTTAGACTTCTGGGCGCCTTTTTCTTTGTTAAAGTGGCTGAACTGAGCAGCATCAAAATCAGCCATCTTCTTCGCTTTATAAAAAGCACAGATTGGTTTGCGGAATATGTATATAATATACAATGCGCCTGTGATTGGCCTAAGTGTGTCTGCTATCCGTATGCGCGGCAGTCAGCCACTTCAACCTAACCTAACCTACTATAATCCAACGCATAAAATAAACATTTTTTTTACCGTGGGTAGGTGGAAATCTTCGACAAGACTCTATGGCGAACGTCCGCACATAGAAGTGTGCGATTTTTACCCACTATAACCACCTCCCTGTATTTTTTAAGACTACAACTAATTGAAGCACGTAACCAGTACTTTGCATTTCATAATTACGGTACTGATCGTCAGGTTACTCTCCAATGCAAAGTCGGAGAAAGACATTAGTTTCCTCAAGGATCGGGTGAACTGCAGAGTTTGTGTGCTTTTCTAGGCGGCGCTTATGTTTATAAGCAAATTTCTTAACTTTATCTTGGAGTGGTAATATTCCAAGATCTCTGTGGATATCGTCGTTTCTGATATACCAAGGTAAGCACCTTATTTTGAAAAGTCTGTATTATGCTCATATTACTTGCTTTGGTACAACCTCAAAGTTGTTCGCCATACGTCCAAACAGGTTTTAGGATTTGCTTGTATGCAAGCCAGTACAGATCTTTATATTTCATGTCAAGTTCTGCAAGTGTCTTCTTAACGTGCTCCTTCCACTTGAGTTTTCCGTCAAGAGTCATCCCGAGGTATTTCGCTTCATTGCCGAAAGGTATTTGGACGCGATTTAAGAAGACTGGCAATGAGCCTATAAGTGAAATCAATATGGACTGATTTGCATTCATTACGGGCAATTCACCAGAAGTTCATCCATTCGTGTATCTGATCTAGTACATGATTTAATTTAGCTGTAGACTCATCAACGGTTTTCGCTGTCACCAAAATGGCGGTGTCGTCAGCAAATGTGCCTAGGTTAGGAAGGAGGGCTACTAGTGCAGCCACCAGCACACTTACACCATATTGGTCCATTGTGATACCCATAGTAAGACTGCTACCACTGATTGGTCACTCCAGTGACAGTGCCGTTAATTTGATCCCAACGGCAAATGGACCTCGTAATCGTATTAACTTTGCTTTCACTGGGATTTGAACTGGGAACCCCGATAACTAGGGGCAAGCACTCTACCAACTGCGCAATCCAGACGTCATTAAAAAAATGTGCCTAGAACAGTGTTTTCTTCTTGTGGTAAATCACAATGTAGGTATAGCAGAGTGCCAAGAACACTCCCTTGCGGTACATCAGCATTTATGTTTTTAAAAACAGAGTATTCAATAATTGCTTGTGTCACACGGAAGATCCTATCAGAGAGATGGTTCGCTAAAGCACAAAGAAACATGCATTTTACCTTTGTTGAATTCAATATGAGATCCACCACGACCGCAATTCTAGTATGCATGTAAACGGCTTGGAAATCGAATACATAGTTGCATAAATACAAATAATGTCTTTTGTGTATTCTTTACTTTTTGTTTAAAAATGAATTTAAAAACTTTCAACGTAAAAAATTAAATGTATTCTCTATTGGTCACATTCAGAGATGGCAGAAATGTCACTTTTTTGGAATAACTACATTTCATACGTCTGCTCCCCATTGTAGTATTTAATAGGTCTGTTCCAAATGATTTATGCGCAGAAATTCGTAGTTGAGCAAATTGTCTCTTTCTTTGAGAGAGAAACAGTGCAGAAACTAGAAATGCACAGAATCAGAAATGAAGTATTACAGAGATAGTCGATTTCACAGCTGATTGCCCCCTAGTCCATCGACGAATTTGAGTGACTTTTTGACAGATATTCATGAATTTTTGATGGTTATTCACGAAATAACGTAAATGCCGCCCTCTGATTGGCCAATTTGGCATATGAACACGTTATATAAAACAGTTGTCAAAAATCTTAAGGAGAAAGAGAGTTAGAAGTCGGGCATCCCTGTGATACTTCATTTCTGCACAGAATTCACGAAATGTCAAAAAAAATATTTAGTTTATTTATTTTTTATTTATTTTTGTTCTATACCTAAGAGACAACAACATTTTCTAAAAGTCTATAAATTTATCACAAAATAAATAGATATATGAAATGTCGTTTATTTTTATTTTTGATTTGACAGCCTTCAATTTTCTGCCCACACACATCTCTCGCAGGGTGGAGAAATTTTGTACTCTACCACGAGCACCCTCTACTGTAAAAATCTACGAAAAAATCACCAAATGGAACGGCTTTTGACAGTTTTTTGGTGAATTTCACAGCAATTGACACAGATCTAATGCAGTATGTGGAAAAAAATGTAGTAGACGTAGAAACATGTAGTTGTGATGCCAATTTAACGTCAGTTCAATAGTGCCTGTATGTGAAAAATGTGAAAACAATAATATTTGAATAATTAATAAAATATTGAATAAATTGAAAACATTCTAAAAACTCTACAAAATCGCACACGTAAGAAAGGTTGTGAAGCAAATCGGGCATGTAGCTTATTCGAATAACTACGCAGAATTAATCGAGTAGATAATCTTATGTAGTCTACTCTACCATCTCTGGTTATATTGAATACTTATAAAGTAAATAATTTTCTTAAGCCCTTTCTTTTCATAATGCGATGTTCACTTTTATATACGATTTTCTTGACAGCAGTGCTTGATGGGCCAAATCGTCAATACGAATGCTCGTTATTACAAATCGGTGACTCTTCGGCTTGCTTGATCGTACATTTTTCTTTTCTGATTTGAATTTTAGTGAGTGTATATCGGCTAACCTAACTTTACATGATCACGGTTAACAATCTGCGCAATGTCTCGACTTGGCCTAATCATGACATATCACCTACAAACGATATAATACAGAAGTCGCACACTAATCAATATCCACAATAACGGAGCACTGGGTATCATGCAGTTAGACTAGCAAGACTTCATAATATAAGCTTGAATCACTGCCTGTACGCGTGTCTAGCGCTTGCTAGACCAGTGCAACGCACTATAGGCAAAATCGTTATTGAATCCTTGGGTGAGATCTTCGAAAAAGAGCGTTAATGAATGTTTAATATTCCGCTGAGCGCCGCAAGATGGTTCTACACTAACGACAAAATATTTCAATCAGAACCGTAGTCTTAAAACGGCACTCAGTGCTAATTGGATTCTCTTTGAACCGCTACCAAACAAACACACACCGGCGGAATAAAATATGACAACAAATGTATAAGAATATCAAATATAGGAATTTCATTTATATAAGAAATTGCGTCTCTTACATATATTTCTCACATAACAAATGTTGTGTATTTTATATGTTTTTTTATATCCTTTGTATACCGTCGAAGGGGGAACAGGGTTCCTCTGAACACCAAACAAAGTCGTAAGTGGTGTTCAAAGGTACACCACGCAATAAATATTCCGTGAAATGAGTGGCACGTTAATCCCACATTAAATAAATTAGGAACAAGTGGTTGAAGCTGCCATCGCATCCCATTTAATTCACCTCCCATGACTGCATTATCCGTAGCTAAACCAATGCAGTTATAGGAATATGGTCTTATCCAGACATTCCTTAACAACTTTGGAGACTGAACTGGCAGAACAGTCTTCCAGTTCGATCAAACCACAAAATGTGTCTGTAACTGTACTAAATTTGAAATATCTAGCTACAATAGCGAGACACTTTTTGGTGGCAATATCTGTCGTTTTATCCAAGATGAGAGAAAATTTAATACTTCTTAAGTCATTCCATTTCTGCATCTGCAGCTCAAACTCGTTTATAACAAAGGATCGTTGAATTACTTTGATTTCATAATCTTTTTTTTCAAATCGTATCGTTTTGGAATTTTTCGTAGTGGCGTGGTGAAAATGTTAAAAAGTAGAAAAAGTAAAGTGAAACGCTTCAATTGTAGTGTAAGTGGGGACACTGCTCACGAGTGTCAACTCCGGTCGTTCAAGCGGGTGAGAAGCTTTTTCTAGACAGACTAATAACTATCTTCTTTGAGGATTTTCAGTGACTCGAAAGAGGAGGGGACTTGAAAAACTACTTTGTTCGTATCGGGATTTGAACCCAGGCATTGTAGTCAAATGCGTAGGACGGCCACGGTAGCCACGGTAGCTCACGAATCGATGAATTAAATTACTTTAAATGACTTTTTATTATTCTTAATTTTGTGTTTTTCTGTAATTTTAAGTTATGTTCGGTACGCAGACAGAACCTGCGAGAGCTGATAGTTACAGCCTCCTGTTAATCTTGAAGTCTAAGTCTCGATACCGATAACCCTTTGTGAAAATATCAAATGAAGTCATTAGATATGGTCGTTGGATCCCCGCACGGACTGATTAGTGCATGACTTCCCCCCCCACGTAACGGCTGAAGGGTTGCTGGTAGTTCCTTCGGACTAAGCCCGACCAGCTGCCGATCCGGACAGTCTGGCCACCAGACGCTCGCATATTGTTACCATTCAGGCCGGGCTCCAAATAGGGCCCTGGTACACCAGAGTACTCAATATCCGAGGCCAATAGTCTTCTTTTCGTCATCATGGGGGGTTACGCTTCGTTAGCCCGGTTTAGGCTGAAAATAAACTCATACGCCCCAAGCCCCCCCCCCATCAGGTAGGTGACCACGTGCGAGACCCATGATGAGGTGGTTGGACTAAGTCCATAAGCTCGCCTGTTACGCTTGGGTATAACCCCTGAGTCCATGGTGGAGAATCAAGTTGTCTGGAGAACTTTCGTGCTTGGTTTACTCCAGCGACCTTTTCAGTGAATCGGATCAGAAGATGATGATGATGACCCTATAAAACCCATAAAAATGAAAAGCTATTGATGATGCAGTTCCTTTTTGGAAGTTCATTGCTAGCAATTGATCAAAAAATATTCTGTGCAAATATACTTATTCTGTACCTGGTTAAAAAGACAAACTAATCCTTGATCATTGGTGAATAAATAAATTGTTTGATCACTCCTCCCCCAACAATTTGTGTATGTACTGCCTTACACATTTACGACAAAAATGGATTCACCAGATCTGATGAAGTTAAGTTTTTACTAGCCCTACCCTTAATATTATCACCGCCATCTCTTGAATTCAATTCCGGCTACGGCCAAAAAGAACAACCATTTGAACAGCCATTCAAACAATGTTGAATCGCAACAATCAAGCGGATGGTGACTGGTGACATAAGTAGATCAGTTACGTCAACGTCAAGCTAAAACGGTCGCAGTCAAATCGCTGTGAGTCGGCCAGGATCGCCATGCTGTGTGATTGGTGGGATTGGCAGGCAATTGTCAACAATGCGGTGGCCTTGGCGTGGGTTCGTTTCCCGGCCGGTATGTAACCAGAAATAATGTTCACGGTCACACCTCTTTTACCACACTTTTTAATTCACTGACAATGTTCAAAGAGTGTAAAGTGCCCAGAAAAGGCTACTCAAAAACTTGGCGGTTCGGAGTCGGCATAAAACAGTAGGTCCATTCCACTCGCGAGCGAACAATAGCACGCACAACACGAGTGGTTGCTGAGATGCTAGGCCTTGACACTCTAGGGGCTGTAGCGCAGCCTATATTATTATTATACTATTCTTGTCAACAATTTGATATTCTGAGAAAAGCGATTGCTTAAAAGCTACGCCAGCTTTGGCGTGGTATATCATCAGAACAACGCTAGTCCACACACATAGAAAGCGACTCGCTAGAAGGTCCTGCAGCTTGGTTGGGAGGTCCGTATCTAGCACCAAGTATATGTCCATGGCGGAAGACTTTGCCGTTGCAAAGTCCGCCGCAAGAGAGGCTTGTGAAACAAGACTCTGTTTTTCGCCAGTAGGGATGAAAAATGACAACAAATAATCAATCCAACAAAAGGCATATTTGACCAATCGGATCATTTTTACTGCGGTATTCTTCCTTTGCTTGCTTTTAAGAAACATATTCTAGGCAACAACATTGACCTCTGGTTGCCTGCAGATCGTGACGAAATAATGGTCAAATCAACCTAAAACCTTTCTATCCATGATCAATCCATTTTATGGCCTCCTCACGCAATCCATCTCTCTTCTTATCAGGGGAAGATCCATTTTAAGCACCTTTTAAAAAAAGAAGAACAGCAAAAAACAGACAATCGACAATGCAGACTAATTTCCAAGTTGGAAGTAAAGACAAAAACTAAAGAACCAAAAACAATTTAAAAAGTAACATGCGTCGGTCGCCTGTTGTCGGCCGTCGATTGTCTGGCTAAGTGCACTTCAGCCGGCGCCAACGACTCACGATTGAGTGGGTTGACCATCCGCGCGCAAAACAGACACGCACGAACACACACAGCCATAAGCCAGAAGAAGAAGCATTGGCCGCCGCCGCTGCCGCCACTAAGGGCATCCGCATCACAACGACAACGACCCATTCACTTCCCTTACCGGGCCAACATCGTGATCATCAACCGAAGCCTCGCGTCACGTCGCGTCGTCGCTTCGTCAGGGCAATCATTCCTCGTTTTGTCTTACGTGTACACATGCACACCCGACTGACCCACGGCGACAAGGTGTAGTCACAGATCACAGCACAGCACAGCACAGCCATGGCCTGCGACGACGGGTGCGTAATTGCGCGATGCGTTCCTTTCGTTTTCCACTCGTGTAGCACGACATGGAACTCTCCTCTCAAATGAATCCATCAGCAAAGTGGGTATCTCAACGTTGTGTTTTTTTTTCTCCTGTTCTTATACGTTTGACCTATCATGTCATTAAGCAGCCAGACAGGCGCGGGACTGTTCTGTGGAAACGGGAATTACTTTCTCAGGTACACTCTCCTGCAAGCAAACGCATGTCAGAACGTCTTGGGAAGCACATAATTGGGACAGACTTCTGTAGTCTTCCTTTTTTTGATGCGGCTCATTTCGCAATGGGAATTCGGGATTTATTATGATTTAATTGGGACGAGACTCTGGCTGCAACGCCGCGCCGTGCCACTCTGCCTCTGAGGATAGTCCAGTCGGCAGTGTTTTTGTGGCAATGACTTCATTTGTTGAAGCGCAGTGCGCCTCGCTTTCGTAAGGGTGGTCCATCAATGAGCTTCCTCTGGGGACATGAGTCGCTAAAAAAGAATGACAGTTGTTTGTGTACAAAACTAAAGAGCACAGCCACGCTAGGGTGGTCCAGTTTGTCGGTCGAACAATGCTAAGCCGCAGTTGTTTGCAGGAGCACATGGGGGGACGCTCTGTTGTGTACCACCATGGAACTCAAAGCATAGGAAGTCGTAATTAGTAAGGGATCCGGGGATCAGGAGCTCGCTTGCATGTTCCTCTTAGTGATAATTTGTTGGAGGCAAGAGCATCTTGACATGCAACAGGTGGTGTGGCTTCTGGAAAAGATAAAATGTCAAAGAGGACGGCAGGTGTGTCCGATTAAGCCGTGTGTGTCTGTGTATGCCATGAAAGCAAAATTCTGGGGTGGGGGGGGGGGGGGGGGGAAATACGATACACTCTCCTCGTTCCCATTTAAGGAAGTGAACGTCGAGGAATAATGGCAGAGGGTAATAAATGGATACGACCGTAAAGGCGCCGCACCGTCAACTTATCTTTGCATTTTAATCGGCGAGCCACGCCAGTTGCAAATAGGTACACATACTTGTGCACAAAAAAAGGGTGTTCAGAAGACGAGGGTGTGTTCACAGAGTGCACGGTTTCATGGCAGCGAAGCGGTTGTAGGAAGCGTGTATTTAACAAGGCGTGTGACAACGGTTTGCGAAGAGGGCCTTTTATGCTGGCAGTGATTGTGTGCACATAGGGAAGGGACATCGGCTACAAGGGCTTAAATTATTTGCATTTGATGTGTTTAGAAGATGGGATTGCTATCTGATTGGGTTTATTGGCGACAATAGGCGGGTTATTCATCGAGGTTACCTTTCTGCATGCTTCGGTATCATTATAATATTCTCTGATTCGTGTCAGAAATCGTTCAAAAATTGACAGTGATCTTGAATTCGGCGAGAATCCTTTTTGAAGCAAATATCGAACTTTGGTTTTTCTAATAACTCAAACTCCTTGGTTTTTAGTGCAACAAACATGTCTCATAAATCTGTAGCATGTAAGAGGTTTTCAAACTCTGCACTGGACAACTCAGACTCAAAAACTAGTCCATACTACAGTAGAATGTCTATAATATGAACCCCGATAATGTGAACTCGTAAAATCACACTACCTACTCTCGAAAGTGAACTCGTAACCATTTTGTGCTATTCAGAAAAAAAGAATATGGCGGTATCCCACATCAGACTTATTGTACATTATTCGTGCACGTGCTCATTTCCGTTAGTTCTTTCTGCTGTTAAAGGCTCCGGCACATAGAATACTTTACTTCCGTAGCGTCAGAATATACGTACACGCTGAAGTATCTGACGCAAGGGGATGACACAATGAATACTTCAACGCACAGCTGATTTCATTTGACAGTTTCAAGTTTGAATTGAAAATTCAAGTTGTTTTGCTTATTTATGCACAATTTAAATATGTATTTTAATATAAATACTCAATTATAAACATTAATTTATCTATTGTGAACGTTTTTTCAACGAGAACCAACTCCCAAAATTTAACATAAAATTCGAATTCTCTTGAAATGACACAATGTGTGGATTGTCAACGCTGAAGAAGAGAGAAATGTTAAAAGTTGAGTAACTATATCCGTAGCGTGAACGTCAGCGTTGGTCGTTGTGTCACCTCGCATAAGAACACATGCATTTTATGTATCTGTCAAAGTATTGCTGACGCTCACGCATGAAGAGTATTCTATGGGCCGGAGCCTTAAGTCTTAATTCTGTGTCTTGTGTGGAGTACGTGTATCGCTTCCGGAAAACTATAAAGCTTCCTTCAAGGCAAAAGCGACACAGATTCCTTACAATCAAGAAAAAGGCTGAGATTTTGAGAAAATTGGAAACTGGCTAATCAGGATTAGGTTTATAGCATAATTTTGGGACCGTGGTAAGTAGTCGTAAGTGGCTTAGATGCACTTAGGCCAAAGTACCGCCACGTGGGTTTGTATGAAAAGAAGGGGATTCCCCCTTCAGATCTGTCAATGAAGTCTAATAGCGATTTTATTGATGTCTCTCTCAGTTCACTTATAGATTAACGAAGAACTAGGAGCCTAGAGAAGTTTTGCGAGCAGTTGCGGAGCAGGTGTTGTTCACTTTCCTCTTCTTCCTGGTCTCGGCAACTTCTGCAGAAATCGTTAGAAAATAGTCTTAGTCTTTTCGCGTGTAATCCCAAATGGAAGTGTCGGGTAATTATACCCACTGCGTTGCTAACTTTAACTTTCTTTAGGTCTTTTAAATGATTTCAGACAATAGATCTTTTGGGGTCAAGACTGGGCTAGATTTGTTTGGCACGTACTGCCTGTTTCAGAGTTTTAACTTAAATGAAGCTAAAGGGGTACCTAAGTTACAGAAGGATCCATTATCTGGCAGTGTTTTGGCGATTTTTGGGATCCACAAAAATCGCCATAAAAATAAATGAGATTATTCAAAAACGCGCTCCGGAATCGCAAAGAGAGTCATGCCATGAGAGATGCTACAATTCTAAGCTGCCCTCTTGGAATGTCTTATGAAACAGCGAGAAAAGAATGTTCTGAGTTTGTTTATTGTTTAAGCTGTTTATCCAATTAAATGATAAGTTTATGCTAATCTAGAAACTAATGTGTTCTGATTTTGTTTAATTTAATTTTCAACAAAAAAAGTTTTTGTTTTCTATTCGATAATGTGAATCTCTCTGAACTAGTCATGTTTTAATACTTCGAATTATCGAGATTTTACTATAGCAGACAGCAAACTACATTTGCAGAAATTTCGTCCTCCGGAAGAAGATTGGCAGACGCTTCCTTGATGGGCTCAGCTCTCACCTCATCAGCGACGAATAACTACCACTTCATCCGAGCAAAGGCGGGACAGTGTCAGTGTTCGTCTTCCCCGCAGGGGGTTTCTGTTTTGTTCAATACCGCGGAGACTACAAGCTGTCCTCAAATTTCGTGGAGGTCCAACAAGCTACTAGGAAACTACTGCGAAGTAATAACCAATTTATGTCGTGTGAATGATACAAGTAATTTGTTATTGTTTAAATAAAAGCTGCAAAAGTGGAAACTGAATTTGCTGTTATACGTAAATAATCTTTGTTTTTTAATACAATTCTGAAATGTAATCCATTATTTGGTACTGAAATCGAGCATTTTTGGGTGTCGTACGATGAATTATGTCAGCCTGTGTAGACTTCCCTGGCCTGAACCCACACTTATTTATATAGACTCATCGGATTGCCTATAAACGGCTTCAGGTGTCAGTCTACATAAGTGATTCTTAATACCGACTGCAGGCTTAATACTGGCAGGCGCTATTTATCCATCCAACATTTGCCCTCCATGCTCTCAATCCGTCCTGAGAAGCCGAGTCTCTTCCCTTCGTCTATGTACGTTGCACCGTATAACAGCGGGAGAAATTCAAAGTCTCAATCAAAGGCCTTAAAATAAGGAAAGTTCTTTCCTACCCACTTCTCCTCACTCAGTACAACCGACTAGCCTTCCTATTCCATGCGCTCTGCAGCCAAGGGTGGCTCGTTCTAAGCCTTGATGCCTGAGGCGCAAACGTTTTCTCAGCCCCCTTTATACACACAAGTTATAAAAAAAAGAAGTGACTAGAAAAAGTTACGGCTCCTTCGGTCCACTCTCCGTGACATCATCTTTGAGATCCCTCAATCAATTGGAAAACAGTTATTAACTTCCTCTCTTCAAAAAATCGTGATTTAAGTCTTGACGAATAAGTTGAAACGCATTAATTGGCTCGTCAACTTCCACCAAACATGTGAGTACTCTCAACAGTTCCCATGAACCGGAACATTCCGGTTTCTGTGTTTCTATTCGGTTCGCTGTTCTCTGAACTTTGCTAAGCACCTTTGAGAGCGACATCCAAGAGACCAGTCACGTTTGTCGTGTTGACAACGTGTTCATTCATACCGACCATTGGAGCGAACTCAGCCAGAGTTCTTGCCTTCCACATTGACTTTACATAATTCATTAGACACTCCTGCATTCGGCTCTTCCGTTACGTGCACTTGGCGCGCATAAAACGGATGTGAGTGTAAAGTAGGATTTTTTCCGAAAAATTACGACTTCATTGCCGCACGTCTCGTCTCAATCCGACAAACCGAATATTCTTAAGAAACTAAACCACAGAAACGCACAGACGTTTACGGCCTCCTAGCGGCAGTCTGCTGCTGGAGGACGGCCTCAATGTCGTTCGTGATTCATCATACATCTCCAACACAGGAAGAGACACAGAAACACAACACATACCCGAACGGTATGCACCTATCACGGTCGTGTCGCCGTCACGATGCTGATGGGCGATACGCCGAGTGGTGGTAGTCAAGTCACCCATCATAGCGTGCGCCCCATAACCACTAGAATCCCCCATGAAATTAAAGATGGGCGCCACGCGGCTGCATTTTATCATCTTTTATTCGTTTACACTCGATGGCGATGGTGTATGTTCTTATATTACTTATCTTACCGACGACGACGACGACGCCGCGACTCTCTTCCTCCGTCGCACAAACCGCGAGACTGCCGTCCGTCGTAGATGTGTGTGTCGCCACCAAGGAGTCCAACGTTTCCAGCCGTAATTGTTGTCTCGGCCAACAAACAACAGCGATGGTGGTGGTGACGGTGGCGCTGGCGACGGCCTCGCCAGCGGCAGTCGCTTGCATTCAGGTTCACCTTCTCGTACTTACTCGCGCCCATGTGCGTATGGATGTATATGTATTCATTCTAGCAGCAGTTGTAGACACCAGTTAAGACCGGCAAGCAGTCGCCAACTCTTTTGATGTGAAATGACGGTTTTTGATGTCTGGTCTGGAATTGTATCGCTGTCTCCCATGCTAAACTGCACATGATTACATACAAAAAGAGAAAAAATTCGTCATCGGGCTTATGCACACCGTCATGTGTTGGTTTAGAACTGTGCCCGACGATGGGAAGGTTCATTGCCAGTCGTTTTGAATGACGACGACTGCTTTGCCATAAGAAATCCACTTACTGAGTGGTATCCCTCATTATGCTGATGGGTTATTCTGGCAAATACCACGCATTGCTTTGAGATTAGCACCTTTTTTCAGTCTAGTTGGACTGCATCGCGTAACGAGCGAAAGAAAAGTGTAGGGCTTAACGTTGGGATTATAACACATTGCGGAGGTATTCCTCGACCGACGGAATTCGACGATTAATTGATAAAAGGGATTACCTGTATTTAGAATCGAAAAAGAATTTCCAATTAGAGGACACTACTCGTCGGGGGATAATGCGTTAAAAAATGTGCATACGCACCTGCCTGTGGAAATGGTAACCTTGGGGCGGTCTTTATTGACTTGCACATCTCTTGGCACTGGGTCAGGTCCAGGCGTCCAAAATTCACCGAGCAGAGGTAGCTGATTGGAGGAGTTCATTTTTGAAGAATGGCTGTCTACACGCTTGCCGCCTTGGTAATTTTAAACCAATGGTCGGGTCGGTTGGGGTGAATGTGGACAGTTTTTGCATTTTTTAGAGAAACAGAGTTATTTTTTTCTGAACATTTGAAAACGGATATTACATAATAAGATACCAAATATTCAACTTGTTTTGTGTTGGAAAACGCATATAATCCCAAAAACGATATAGGGCAGTATTTATGTTAACCCCTGCCTTGTTTACATTTTCCCCACAATTTTGTAACTCTGGAGTAAATTTGGACGACTAACTTCTGTTCACTAAAGGGCCAACTATAATGGCCATGAAGAAACATGAGCTAGTGTCAAATTTTAACGAAATGCCTCGTCATGTTTGCATATCTGTCAGAAATTCTTCATATATTTTGTTTTTAATCAGTCGAAAAATATCATATAACGGCCACATAGGAATTGGAACAATTAGAACTCACGCATAATGGCATGTGGGTTTCAGACGATATCATTTACCAGAATTTTGCCTTTTTGAACTTATTATAGTATTAAGCGTTCCTTTTGTCACGGGTGCTTCCTGACACTGTCAACGAAGTCATGGACGTTTTCAAATTGCAAACTGGCCTTTTCGCTTGTGCGGAGTTCGATCCAGAGCGCACTAGCTCATGCTTAACGAAACATTTGCATGGTTTGTGCACACAATATCCCATCTGCCAAATTCACACGTGCTTAACGAAAAATTTAACAATCATTCGTCGACGACAATTATAGGTTGGCTCATGAGGGTAGGTGTATTCGCTCACTCACCCATGCGCATTTGAAACTAGCTCATGCTCCCTCATTCGCATTATGGTCAACCCTTAAGGGCTAGATCGCCTATGGGGTTAAATGAAATATTGTTCTTCTTCTTTATTCGGCGCTACAGTCCGGGGTGGACCTGGGCCTCAACCAACAAGTCTCTCCAGCTAGCAGCTGTCTCCAGTGTCGCACGCCAAGTTGGTTGAGATTCCACCTGGGTGCACCACCTTAAACGCGGGTATCCTCTGTTACGTTGTCCTACGGGTTCGGATTCGAAGACTCTTCGCGCCGGAGCTGAGTTGTCCATACGCTCTACATGGCGTAGCCATCTGAGGCGTTGGAACCGAAGAGGCCTGACTAGACTCATGTCGCTGTACAGCCCGTACAGTTCGTGGTTGAATCTTCTCCTCCAGAAACCGTCAACGCACGCAGAGCTTTCGTCTCGAAGACACCAAGGACTTCCTCATCCGCTTTTGAGATTGTCCATGCCTCCGCGCCGTCTAGCAGGACTGGGATGATCAAGGTCTTGTATGATGTCAGCTTGGTCCTTCAAGAGATGGCTCTACTACTCAATTGCCTCTTGAGCCAAGCATAAGTATAATGGTCAGGTTGCTCGAAAAAAAACCTTTCATAGGGCTAATAATGATATTAGTGAATAAGGCTAAAATGAAGAAATTTGTCCAATCTTATCGGGATAAGGACATTTCGTTCTGGAACAACGTGCTGTTTACAGACGAAAGTAAATTCAATGTATTTAAGTCGGATGGGCAAACATATGTGTGGAGAAAGGCCAACAAGAAAAAAATGTGTGACCCACTTACAAGCATGGTCGGGGATCGGTAATGGTTTGGGGGTGTATGTCGGCCGCTGGCCCCAGGAGTCTCCAAATTATTGATGGAATAATGGATCAATATAAATATTTGGATGTGCTGAAACGACATTTGAAGCATGGCATGCGAAAATTGGGAATAGAAAACTGTTACCATTTCTATCAGGATAACAACCCTAAGCATAAGGCTCTTAATGTCCGCTTATGGCTTCTGTATAACTGCCCAAAAGTATTGGAAACTCCACCACAACCACCGGACCTAAATGTCATTGAACATGTATGAGCCTAATCACGAGATTTCAAATAAAAAAGTCCTGGAAAAGGCTCTTTTAGAAGAGTGGGAGGAAATTGGCACAAATTTTTGGCGAAAAACATGTGTCATCCATGCCAAAACGGTTGGAACCTGTCAGAAGAAATAAAGCGCTTCCAACTAAATACTGACGACAAAGAGTGGTCTTGTTTCTTAAGCTTGAAGTAATTTTTTTATTTTTGTCCGAGTTTTACTTTGGGATGCCCTCTGGTAGTGTTTCATTTCTTTATTTCTTAAATTTATTTGTACTCACAAATTGTTGTTTATTTTTTGTTAATTATTAAGAAGAACTACTGTGTTCATTATTAGAAATTAAACCGGATGTCTATCGCATGTGTACCTTCTTTTATACTCATTATAACGTATTTAGAGGAGGGTGTCGGAGTTTCGCTTTGAGCTACTGTATGCTAGATCCGAGTCCATTATTTCTCCAGCCCAAGAAAAGCGTAGTTGTCCTATTGACCCTGTTGACAGAGCGTATCTTCAGCAGGGACTTCGCCGACAAGTACAGTACAACTTGAGTTCATAATTGCACAAGAGTTCGAGGGCTCCGTGATCGAGGGCGTAATCTGGCGAAGCAGCTAGTTCATAGAAGGGGTCAGATGCATCTAGAAATAGCTGCAATCACAGGTTGAGAAAATTGCCGATCTGAGGAGAGCTCAATATATTCAAACAGCAGATGAAGCTGTCAGAATGATCGTGTAAACTGAGGAGATTTCTTAGTTAAGACCGTGGTAAGACAAAGTCTCATCGTCCATAAAATCTTACTGAATGCACAATCTATAACCTGAGACAGGCTCTGATGATGATACGGGTATAAATTCAAGAACAAGTTTCGAACCCACAGGGAATTGAATGCACTGCATAATTAAAGCCAATCACATCATCGTTGGAGTCGAAAAAAGCAGTTCAGCCCCATGCCTGCCACCAAAGAATATACGAGACAATGTTTGCTTGGTTGAATCGTGACACTCATATAAAATGTGTTCACAAAAATCGCTGCAAATAATTGGACCACTAATTGGTCCGGCGAATTCTTCATACGCGGTCGTACGCACGTCCTCCACCGTTGCCTTCGCCGCAAAATAAGGTCTGGAGAATACTACAACGCAAACTACCAACTGCCAGCAGTTCCCTAATCGATTAACGCCTAATCAATAAACTGCTGTAGATCTTCACAGCAGCCGCCCGTCAGTTTCCTGGAACTCTGGCAAAACAAATAAAATCTGTTTACCATCGTTGTTCCTTCAGAACGCAGTGCACCCGTATCCGCCGCCGCGCCGCACCACTTTCCGTGTGTATGCATCCGCATCCGCCCAATAAACTACTTAATATGTGAGTGCGCTTACACAGAACGCATTCAAAGTTATTACTTGGAAACAAATTATCTCGATCGATTAAAAAAATTTACCCTGAGCAGCGCACAGATCCACACACACACACACGCAGTGTGCTGTAGCTCAGCGGAGCAAAATGTTTTGTTGTAGCTTTGGGGTACTTGCCCCAGACTCCATCGCTTTGACTTCAAGACGAGACGATAGTCGGTCGAGGCGTAATGATATGTTCCCGCAACTCGACGGAACAGTGCTCAAATCGTCCACGAAATCGGCCGCGCTCACTTCGAGTTCAAATAATAGACGTCCGTCCGCGTTTTTCGTTCGGCGAGAGCGGACCGCAGACCGGAGACCAGAGACTGAACGAAAATGCAATCTGCCTGTAATCAGGGTGCGCTCCTCCGAAAAACAAAACGTAAAAGTGAATACCTCGTGGATTTTGTTTTTCCTTTTATCCATGCCCCGAGATGGACCTGTGAACGCCTCGTCTCTCTCCATTGAAGACGGAGCGGCCTGTCATTACGTTAATCGGAGCATATTTGCCCTTGTGCATGATGGTGGATTGGATGGTTACTCAAATTGCGCTTAAAATCGACCGAGGAGAGACGAGACGAGACGAAACGAAGCCGATCCGAGATGATACCCATCTGCCCTTGGAGAGAAGGAGGACATACAATTTGTATCATCGGCATTGGTTTTAAAATTGAGCCTCATGTCGTGTGTACCTGCAAGGTAAACACTGCTGTATGTGAGCCCTTCCGATCGACGAGTTATTGATCATAAACTGCTAATTGCTCAAACTTCGACATAATGACGGCGTCGTAAAGTGTCCGATCATGTTCGGGCTGTAAAGCTACTAGGCAAAGGTGATCATGAAACCAATTACTGCTTGATCTTAAGAGTAAACCAAAGGCAGCTTGCTTTTGGCTGTTCGATTCCCTCAATAATCCACGACTGCCGGTGGTGTTTTGTAACCTATGTGCGAAATGATGATACTTGTGGGAGAGTGCAATAAAGATCAGAAGGGTGAATCGATGAGAATTTATGCTGACTGCAGAAGTGTGCAAGGAAATGCTGACTTTAAGGTAGCTAATTACCTCTAGGCTGGTCAAGGGGGTTGGTGGGAAAGTTAGGCCCTGGTCCTCTGTGTGCTGTACCGACACCCATATTATTATTAATTACCTCTAGGCCATTTGGTGGTGGGTCGCCGTGGCGTAGTGGGTAAGTGCGTCGACTCCTACGCAGAGGGTGCCAGGTTCGATACCCGAATTTACCACCTATCTAATTCACGTCTCCACCTCTTTCGAGTCACTGACAATGCTCAAAGAGTACTCCTGTCTAGAAAAAGCTTCTCAAATTCGCCGTTCGGAGTCGGCATTAAACTGTAGGTCCCTTCCACTCGTGAAAGAACAATAGCACGCACAACACAAGTGGTTGCTGAGAAGCTAGGCCCAGGTCCACCTCGGACTGTCGCGCCACCCATATTAATATTATTATTACCTCTAGGCCATATTACTTTTTCATGATTTCTGATTGATTTGATGGTCACAGAGGTAACTGGCACAGAGGTGACTATCATTGATCCACTTCTTCGTCTTTATTTGGATCTACAATCCAGGGTGGACCTGGGCCTCAACCGACAAGCCTCTCTAGTTAGCCTGATCTTTGGCTAGCTGTATCGAGTTTTGCACGCCCAGTTAGGTTAGGTAGGGGGCCTGCTAGTGCTTTCACCAGCACACTAAGACCATATTGGTCCATTCCATGCCTCTAGTCAGACTACCACCACTGATTGACTACTCTAGTGATAGTGCCGTTAATTTGATCCCAACGGCAATTTTTGACTGGACCAAATTTGAAAACCAGATAGGAGCGTATTAATTTTGCTTTCCCTGGGATTCGAACTGGGGACCCCGCTAACCAGGGGCAGGCACTCTTATTTTTAACGTAATGTTATTTAATTCAATATATTTTACTTAATTGCTATACAAAAGTACTTAAAACTAGCTTAACTAACTTAAGAATTTGTTCTTAATAATAACCTACTGACCCTATGCGGGTATTCAAAGCTAATCTGATCTACTTTCTAAATGTTCCTTTTGACTTAATCTAGGTTTTTTTCTTTAGTCTTTAAGACAATCTTTTATTACTTTTTTATTTGCCAAGAAAACTTGTGAAAAACTTGGCGAAACTTAACTACTTAAAATACCTTATACTAACTTATGCCCATCGTAACTACAGTGAACTCTCCCTAAGTCGAACTCTCCTTAAGTCGAAACTCTCCCTTACTCGAACTTTTTCGCCATATTTTACATACATTTCCCTCAACTTTCCATACAAAAACCTCTCTCTAAGTCAAACTCTCTCTAACTCGAACAAATTTTGGTATCCCGTGACAATTCGACTTAGGGGGAGTTCACTGTATGTCCGTAACAGTA
Source organism: Eristalis intricaria (assembly GCA_964034865.1). Classification (NCBI taxonomy): domain Eukaryota; kingdom Metazoa; phylum Arthropoda; class Insecta; order Diptera; family Syrphidae; genus Eristalis; species Eristalis intricaria. The sequence goes on from OZ035873.1 coordinate 94,019,982, forward strand.
CCTACGACATGTGCACCAGGTGGTATATGTTATGTATGTGCCTAACATACATAATTTATACGCCGTGGTTCACCTTATATATTTTTTTTTGATTTTTTGTTTTATTATTATTTTTGATTGTTTTTGGATCCTTATTTTATAATTTGTTTTTGGATTTTATTTTTGTTTTATAATTTTTTTATCTTAAAACTACCTTAAAAACGTTGTAAGCTGGCCACTATGGTCAACTATCTGATCCCGTGGAAAAGCTATCGGTGGCGGAGGCTGGCATTGGTTTAACCACCAGTAAAATTGCCGTTCTTTTGTAGACTCTTTCCTATCTCGAGCGGGGATCGCTCTACTGAACCGGAGGAGATCCTCGTGGGTGCGAACGACATCCGGTTCGTATTGGAGTCGCCTGTCCACTGTTCGGCGTACGACATGGAAGATGATAGGACATCCTTGTGGATCCTGTATAAGGCGAATTCTGTCTAGATTAAGGAATGCTTCGGGAGGAATAAAGCCGTTAGGGCTCACCCCTTCATGGTACATACTATTGGGGTATTAACCCCGAAAGATCAGACTGTTGGAAGAGGTCATTGCTCGTGCCGTGTGCCATCTGATCAGCTTAATAATAAAATTATCTACCCTATTCACGTTTGCCTTGTTGTACAGGACCTCGTTAAGATAGTACTTCTTGTACTCATACTCGGTGGTACGATACAGACGGAGACAGCTCCTAAGACACTGCCTCTCGAACACCATCATCTTTTCCATCTGGGAAGGACTCACGTTGAACCACAATGGACAACCGTACACCATAATTGGCCGTACTAGGGCCATGTAGCAGATTACCTTCACTCTGGTATCAAGTTGGCTGCTGAAAAACAACCTCCTTGCCGCAGGAAAGGCTTTTCTGACTTTCGTCAGAGCAATATCTATATGTTTGTCAATATACAGATATGATGCCAAGATATCTAACTACACTTTTACAGCTAAGGCCGACCATGCGGGTCAACTATGCCGAACTTACGCCAGTTTTGGCGCGTATCCCGCTGTGCCCTGTGCAACGTTGTCCGGAAAAGACTAGTTTCTCACTTCTAGAAGTTGATAAGCAACTTCCAGTCGTCGCAAAATCGCTGAATTTGTTTATTACCTCGTCCTTCGGACCTGATCTGTACACAACTAGTTAGTCCGCGTACGCAATTAAGTGCGGCATGGAACCTATAAGATCTGCAGTGAATATAGAAAACAAGATCGGGGAACCGATGGCCCGCTGTTGCAGACCGTTTTCAATATTAAAGACTGTAGTGGAAGTAACGTCACCATTTTTCACAACTACCTGTTATCATGTCATAGACCATGTATAGCAATGTTTTACTTATGCCAAGCCTGACCAGCTTGAGGAAGAGGCCCTCCAACCAAACGGTGTCGAACGCCTTCTCCAAGTCAATCAGGCAGGCACCCGTGCACTGATTTTTGTTTTTATTCCATTGTATGTCGGACACCAGTTTTGACGCGGCATTAATGGTATCATGCCCCGCTCGGAATCCGAACTGGTTGTCCGGTATGTTTTTCTTTTCATCAGCCCATTGCTTCAGAACTCGAATGACTATCTTTTCAAAAACCTTGCTTACGCAGGGAAGAAGACTGATCGACCGAAGATTTGTCGGAATGGACTTATCTTTGTCCTGTTTAGGGATCGGTTGAACAACAGCTGTTTCCCCGTGCATCAGGTAATGTGCATTACTCAGCGCATTGTTGTACAAGGTTGTGCAAATCTGGACCGCTTCGGGGGGAAGATGGCGAAACACAACGTTCGGTATTCCATCGATTCCCACTGACTTTTTCTTCTTCAGCGAGTGGAAAATACCCTGGAGATCTTCTTGAGAAATCAAGATGTGATTCCCATCATTGGCGACGGCACTATGTGCCATGTTTTCGTCATTGAACCTGGTGAAACCTGGATTCTCTGATCGCCATTGACTTATCTCATTGCGGAGATAGGAGTGGTTTAGCAGGGCTCTGTTCGTGATCGATCGTGATTCGGCCTACTAACCTCGTTGACCGTATACACTCTCTGGAACACTGCACCAATAGCTGTAACCTTCTCTCGGCCGCTTAAGAATTCATTGTCTAGCACTGCCTCATCTGGATCGATGCCAACTGAAGTCAGTAAGTGTTCATTGTCTATCGTCCTGAGAAGTCTAACGATTTGAATGTCGTTTTGATCTTCCCTCCGAAAGATTTTATTTACTTGCGAGAACATACCCGGGTTTTTGGATCGTACAGCCCGGAGTTTGTTGCCCCAGTGCAAGCTTATAGCAAAGCTATAGTTTATACGTATTAACTGTTGGAGGTTCTTGATCTTTGACTTCTATGCTCTGACTTCCGCGTTTTGCGGATCTGTAAACCGCCTGTGCAAGAGTTTGAGTCTAGACTACTTTTGTGCACGTGAAATGCATCGATGGTAGTATTTCGATATACATCGCTGTTATCGATTTGAACTACCTCCGGAATTGTTTTGTCCATCGTAAGTTTAATTAGGCCATCCAAATCTATGAGATACCTGCCAACCTCATCGTTCGTCAGGTTTCTGTTTGTTGGAGGATTGATCTAACTCGAACGTAGTTCTGTGGATAAAGTCCTGGAGAAGCGTGGCCAGCGGGCCTTATTATAATTATAAGGGTGCCTTTGGACATAGTCCTCCAGTCTTTCGACCGCGTTCGGGAGCTAAATAGCTGCGAAGAGCCCGCCCAGTGGTCACTCTCGTACTCAACAGCAGTTATACAGTTCCGTGTGCGTTTTTTAGCATCAGATCCAGATAGGATCCGCTTCTAGGATACGATGGCCTATCGGTTGCAAGCAAATCTAGCTTCAACTCAACATTGTGTTCTAGCAACCAGTTATACAATGAGGTCCCCCTGGTGTTATGCACCACGTTGCCCCACTCTATATGCCTCGAGTTCAAGTCCCCGGCTACGATATAGTAGTTATCTTCCGAGCTCAGTCGAAGGCTAGTGAAAAGAGTATCGAGCTCTGAAATGAAATGTTGGTCGATGCGTGACTTGTCATGTGGTTGATAGCTGCTTACCACCCCGAAGGGGGATGCGTGCGATACACATTTCTATGGCCTTTAATCTGCGCACTTCACCGCTATATACGACCTTATGAGAAAGACATTTTTTGATTAAGAGCGCGACTCCACCAGCTAGGTAGCTTCGATCTCTTCGAATGATGTTATAATTGTTGTACCTGAGTGGGTGCCTGGGTCTGGCTCAGCTTAGTTTCGCAAGCCATCAACACATCAGGATTATGGGTCTGCAACAAGTTACCGAAATTTAATTGACGTTCAGGGCGGATCAGTGAATTCACATTCACTGCTAGAATTTTAAGGTTACAGGCTGCCTGCGCTGCCATTAAACCGATGTTGCGTTTTGGAGAGCCAAACAACGTTGAATAGATGAGGTCTTCTTGTAACTGGTTCTGAAATTGGTTTTGGAGTTGAGCGATCTGCCTCTGGATAGAGAGCAGGATCGTCGGCACATCCAAATTCGCTTCAAGTTGCCTGGCCACAGAGACCTGGTTAACTTTCGGCAATGTCTGTTAAACCGGTTGCCTACCCGATGCCATTTGGGCATAGGAGACTGCCGCTTCTCCCATTTTTCCTTTACGTTTGGCCTCTATGATTTTTCTGATTGCCTGGACCTTAGGACATCCCCGACAGTTTGCTGAGTGCCCGTTGGTCTTACAGAGTACGCACATCAGCTTGCTCCTGTCATCTACTTTATCCGTCCCTAAAGGACATTCCCTAAAAGTGTGGGTTCTTGCGCAGTGAGACTTCATGTTGCAGTTCGCCGCGGCAGGGGCAGGCACTCTGCCAACTGTGCCATCCAGTCGTTGCACGCCCAGTTGGTTGAGGTCCTTCTCAACTTGGGTGCGTGACAGCGGGCGCCCACTGTTGAGAAGAATCTTCGGACCAGAGCTGAGTTGTCCATACGCTTTGGACCAGCCATGGACCAGCCATCTTAGGCTTTGGAATCGTAGACGCCTGGCTAGGTTCATGTCGGTGCATAGACCGTGCAGTTCGTGGTTGAACCTTCTCGTCCAAGAACCATCAACACAAAGAGGACCAAAGATTGAACGCAACAACAAAAAAAAAAACGGCTTCTTCATCCGCTCTTGAAATTGTCCAAGTTTCCGCTTCTTGAACCCATAAAAACAGCGATTGGCAAGAGTTACTCTCCGTTTGATCTCGGTACTGATGTTGTTCGTACTGTCTACTGCGGAGCCGAGAGAGGTAAAGTCCCTAACTACCTAGAAGTGATAGCTGTCCATTATTATCCTGGCGACCCATGCAGGATCCGAGCCTGTCCGATAGCTGCTTTCCATTGCTGACGATCCTGGGACCGCTGCTTCCAGTCATCTAGAGCAAGCTATTTTGCATCCGCGATTACTTGGTCTTTATACCGAAGATTCGGTCTTCCTCTCATTTTCGAAACAGGAGGCTCGAATTGAAGACCCTCTTAGCTGGAGCGCATAGAGCTCGATGTGGCCGAGCCAGTGCAGTCGACGGATCTTTGCCTTCCGGACCATGGATGTACCACAGCTCGTAGAGTTGTGTCTTTTCCGCCTTTTCCTCCATTCTTCGCAGACGGGACCATATATCCGACGTTCAATTTTTCTTTCGAAGGCACCAAGAATCAGCTACGCAGTTCTGCTTATCGTCCAGCGTTCGCAAACCACAAATATCTAGTAGATCCTAATCGGCGAACCGTCTGGAGACTTTGACAAAGCGCTGAAGCTGACTGATGCTAAGATTAGCACTTATGAAGTTCTGTCAGATCGTAGAAATCAGCAGCGCGCTTAAGTCCTTCAGATTTATTGCCTCCTTTTCTTGGCTTGGTCTGGAGCAGAGCAGACAGATTCAATTTCATCTTCGTCCTTGCAGCTTCTGCCAAAGTAGTTGTGCGGTCGAAATCAAATCAGATTAGCATTCGCACTTCCTTGCGTCTTAAACTGATCTGTGCGATGCTTTCTTCTTGCTTTGCGCCGACCATAGATCCCTTGACGTTGCTCTATTATCTAGACCAAGCTATCGAGTTTTGGATCTGTCTAGAGGTTCGTCTATCACTGTTTTTAAATAGAACAAGTAAGGAATTGCCAGAGGTTTTCCCAGTTCAGATCCTTTTTTCGCGAGACTGACTGCTTTCCTTGAATGCTAGTGTCCTGGTACCTAGCATCTTCTGGGATTGACGACGATTTCCAGTAGCATCATCTGGCTTATACCCGAGTAATCTCCTCTTTCATGAATCTACTCCAAAACGCATATTCTTCTACGGTTACGGCGTCTTCTATGTGTTCGAACATCAATCATTCATAATGCTCTCATTTTCAAGCTCGTTTTGTGGCTAGTCGGCGTTAACCCACATCCCGAAGGAAAACTTCTAGAGCGCGGTAAAGAGCATGAAGATTGTTGATAGAAGAATAATTCCCGATCGTAGACAACCAGACGCACTGCTTGCGGAAGCATCCAAGCAAAGATCATCCATAACTCATACACGCCTTTTTCAAATCCCCCCAAAAGCAAAGCGTTTTAGTTGAACCCTCACATGCACCAGTTTAATTACCTTGAAAAAGACGCCTCACGTCGACTACTGATTTTCCTCGCGCCAAGTTTTCCCTTACAATCCCAGCCATCAACGAGCACACGATCGACGTGAATCATTTTCTGTGTTGGTTTATTGAGGCAACGATAAAATCCCCAAGCATCTTGTTTCCACTTTGCTGACACATACCCAGCGTAGCGCCGACGCCACTGCCACTGTAGGTATTCATGTGCGTACATTCATGCATACGTACAGATGTACACATGGCGATCCAAACTATTACAGCGTTTAATACACACAGCCGAAAGCAGGAGATACAAAACTGATCGTAATTATATTTTGATGAGAAGCAGCTCACTTTGCGCACACAGAGGAGCAGCACAATTGACAGACAGCGGAACGTACCACACACACAAACGAACACACCCATCTAAACGCTGAAACGCTACAGAAAGAGACAACATCCCATCACGGCGCAGCTACATACACATCCGCATAAGTAGCTGCTAATTGCAAATGTGTGACAGTCGCTGCTGCACCTTTTTGCAGCTTTTCCATGAGGAACTGTTCAGGTAGGCAACAGACAGCGCACAGATATGTATCTATCCAACAGGTACGTTCCTCTTCGATTGCTTTTTCATCATCTGCTGCTGCGGCATTAGACCGCTCTCTACCTGTCTCGATGCAGATACTTCACACGCACACACTGGCCACACTGGCTGAACGAACATAGCGATGAGCTAAGAACCAAATACAGTTACAAGAGCACAATGCCGCCATCCCCCGACGGCGGCGATGGCGACGGCGACGGCGCTCCTACACACCCACAAGGCGACTCCGACGAGAGCCAGCCAGATCCATAGACATAGATATGCAAGCGCCTAATGGTTCCAATTAGAATAATAGAGACAAAATACCAAGAAAGAAGACAAAGACGACGACGAAGAAGAAGAGAAGACGAATAGACACGAAGAACTCGATATGAATGTACAGGCATTCTATTCAGGAAAACAATGTGTAAGTGCGAATGTGATGGCAAGGTCGAGACAAATATGCGATTCGTATGGTTGACAAGTTGAAATAACGAACAAAAAAAAAAAATCAGATAGAAATGTGACGTCAAAATGGATCGCAAACCATAGGTTGGCGCATGAAAGGTTTCGGGGTTCCCGGATGGATGGGTGACGCTGAATGACATCTGTCAACTGCAGTCCGGAAAAGAAATCATGACAGATGTCAAATCTGTCGAGAGTTACTCGCCACAAGACGATGGGGCCTCCAGCATCTTAGAATCTCTCCAAAGAGTCGAAGGCAGCTTGCGAGCTGCCTCCAGACATGCGAGAGTGACATGTGATCAAGAGGATAAATTTAGACTGACGAATATGACGAATTCTCTTCCGAGACATCAATCTACTCGCAAACACCTCGAATCGCCGTCTCATTTGACCTAATAAGTTTGGGGTTCGAATGCCCTGAAAACCCTGCATGGCGCCATGTGGGTTTGTTTGTATTCGTTACTAATTCCAATATTTCCAGACGTTTTTTTTTTATTATTCCATTTGTCTGGCCTCCTTCTCCCGCTCATGCAGCGTGTCCATTACTTACCAATTCCTGATCACTCGCTCTTGGGCTAATACAACTTAGCCGTGTTTTTCTTTTTGGAGCTGCGAAAGAATGCCTTGAGCCAGAGCAGAACAACCAGTGAGCGGCGTATGCTTGTGTGAAACTCTCATAGCGAGCAGCGAAACGTGTACACGCCGGAGGGGTGTCGAAGTGTTGTTGATGCAGCTGGAACTGGAGGGAATGTTACTCATTAAATGTTACTGTGGTACGAGTAGATTGTGGTATTACGGTGGATGTATAAAAAATTGACTCGATTTAGATTTCATTTGTTGGAAGATAGTGAAGTACGTTGGTGCAATAACGTTCCTCTCCGCTAGACCGCTCTCTACCTGTCTCGACGCAGATACTTCACACGCCACACAAATGCTACTTTCCCACTGAACCGAAATCCAGTGGTTTGAATGTATATTTACTGAGACCTCCATAGTTCGTTACCTCAACGAGGCGAAGTGTTTTCAAATGTCGTTAGCTGTTAATCATGAAGTGGCCCGCGAAACAAATGTCACCCTCTCCCAATTTTTAAATGCCCGACGAAACAGCTGTTTCTTGACTGGAAAAAATAGTCTGAGAACAATAGAAAATAGAGAGAGATAAAATGAGAAAATTAACTCCCAAATGACAAGAATTAAACTAAATTTCAATGAAGCTTCGCATTCGTGGCTGTACACCTTGTCGCGGTGTGAAGGCTTACTAATGATCAAAGACTCTTGGGAAGTTTTCCTTATGAGGAGACATGATGCTAAGTTGCAGTCGGTTCCTCTTTTCCCTCCCTTAATTCCTTAATCGCTCTCTTTCCTAACCACCCCTAGAGGGTCACAATATACCCGAGGTCTGGCATGCCTGTTGTAAGAGACGACTAAAGTCCAAACCCAATTCCCAAGCTAAGGTGGTTGGAATACGCGGTGGATTAAATACGACGAGGACTGAATGGTACAGGGAATTCAAACATGTGCTATTTAATGTCTAATTTTTATTATACTAGATTTGAAGAAATTTGATGAAATCTCGCGATTTCGTTGGAAATGTGGTATTAAACTTGTCCTAATTAATGTATAATTTTTACTCTACTAGATTTGAAGAAATTTGATGAATTCTCAAGATTTCGTTGGAAATGTGGTATTAAACTTGTCCTAATTATTGTCTAATTTTAATTCTACTAGATTTGAAGAAATTTGATGAAATCTCGCTATTTGGTTGGAAATGTGGTATTAAACTTGTCCTAATTATTGTCTAATGTTAATTCTACTAGATTTGAAGAAATTTGATGAAATCTCGCGATTTTGTTGGAAATGTGGTATTAAACTAGTTTTCGTTGAAACTGCGAGGTTTCGAAACCCCGAAAATGTACGTCGAAAACTTAGAGGTTTAGGGAAACTTGATGAAACCTCTCGATTTTTCTTTTGGGGGGACATATCATAACTCTGATTGGAGAGGTTTCGAGCATGGAAGAATATCGAAGCGAGATCGTAAGTGCGTTGAAGTGACATAGTTCAAATCGAAGTGAATTCAAAGGTGAGGCAGGTTGGTTTCATCGCTCACCGTCCCATTTATGGTGTATTTTTTTATGATCGTGGATGCAAGAGCAGAAGTGTCGATTTAAATATTTTTGGCAACATTAACATGATCAATAGTCAGCTTAAGATCAACTCAAGTCATAGAATATTCACCTTCCCCCAAATTATCCACTTTATATCCTGGCAATGGCTGTAATCGATTAAGTTAGCAAGATTGCCAGTAAAGAGGGTCTGTCGCTTAACAAGAAATTGACCATCCTAGTTCTGTCCTTCGTCGTAAAGGCATGCACGATAAGTGGACGATGAAAGTCATGATGCCGCCGCGGAGACTAGTTCTGTGTGCGATCATTGGTCTTCTTGGCTTTATGGGCTACTGAAGACGATTTAACTACAGTATCATGATTCTGAGTTAAGTTAAGTAACCAAATTTGAATGCTTTAAATGCTGTAATTATGGCTTCCGCTGTCTGTGTTTCGGTTCCGGCTATGGCTTTCATTGTTCATGATGATGTTGATGACAGTGATTTCGTTTTCGATGTTGACGGTGACTTGACTGTCTATGGCGTTGACTTGGCGATGGCGTTATTTAACGACTGGATGGCCCAGTTGGTAGAGTGCCTGCCCCTGGTTAAATGGGGTCTCCGGTTCGAATCCCAGTGAAAGCAAAGTTAACAGGCTTTTATCTGGTTTTCAAATCTGGTCCAGTCACCATTTGCCGTTGGGATCAAATTAACGGCACTATCACTGGAGTAGTCAATAAGTGGTAGTTGTCTGACTAATGGGTATCCAATGGACAAATATGGTCTAAGTGTGCTGGTGACTGTAGGACTATAGGACAAAGGCAATTAACAAGGATAATAAAATACATATAAAGAGTGTCGAGATATGTCTCGGATACGTTCTACATATTTCATTGCTGCCAACGTATGTCCTGTTATTGTGTATCCTACTTACACTTTTACGGCCGTCTTAAGCTTGACGAGTCTGTAGCGTATTGCTACCCAGAGGGCGCCAGATTTAACAAGTTTCATAATTCGAGTCATAAAACGAGCCCCCCCCCCCCCCCCCCCCCCTTCTCGTTATTGGATTTCATCATTTTTTTCGTCCCAGTTACGAGCCCCCAATATTTTTTAATGAATAACTATTTTTTACAGCTGTGCAAAAATGAGTGAAAATAGTGAAGGAATTCAGTATATTTTGAAATTTTTGTATAAAAAAGGGAAGAATGCCACTCAAGTCACCAATGAAATTTGTGAAGTTTATGAAGACTATGCTGTATCAGTTCGTGTAGCACAACCATGGTTCGCTCGGAAATTTCGACGTGAAAGATGCACCTCGCTCTGGTCGACCTATCGTTGAAAAAGTCGGTGAAATTATGAAAAAGATTGACCAGGTCCGTCACATAAGCAGCTACAAAACTAAACATTCATCATCAAATGGTTTTGAACCATTTAAAAAAGGCTGTATACAAAAAGAAGCTCGATGTTGGTTACCACATGAATTGTCAGTGACAAAAGTTTGATTAGTAATACGAAAAGACTTTTTCGACTACCCATTATTAATTTTACTGTGGTCTACCTTATTTTATCGCTAATATAAACAGAACTATATCACTTGATACCCGCATACCCAGGAACCTACCCGGATATCCGTTTACCCCCTTTTCCGGGTATTGCACAAGTACCAAATTACCGGGTACCCGTGTAGCTGTGGTTTCGGATCAACGTAAATTTTGACGAAATTAATCTGCTACTTCCAATGAATTGAAATGTAATTCGTATTTAATGCATGCTAAATTAATGCATTATACTTCTATTACTGTTGGTGGGATTTCCACCAGTGACTTATGTTTTCATCTCCGTTTTCCCATTCTTCGCTGTGGTATAATATTCAACACTTAGGTTTTAGGTTATAAATTTCTGTGTTAAATTAGAGTACTTGTTGTCATTATCGAGTAACGGTTACCCGAACTCGATAATGAGGGTACCTGGTAATCGACAATGCCTTAATACGTAGAATTGGGATTCCCGGGTATTCAGGTAGTTCTCGAAACGGGTTTTACCCGGGTAAGATCAAGAGCGCTACACACAATTGATCATAGATCGACATTTCTTAACACATTCATTTCAGGAAACCTCCCATTGGGCGCCATTAAAAAAGTCGATTGTATTTTAACCTTGCCTTAAGGTTAAGCCTCCTCGTTCTTTATGTTCCATTCTACATATTTAAAGAAGAACGATACACGGTACACTCTCGCTCGAGGGAAATCATGTAACAATCGTGTGTAACAATCCAATGGAGTAAATGCACAAGCGTAAACTAGCTAACCTCTTTAGAGTGAAACCAAATGTTTAACACGAATAAGCTAGCTGCAACTACTGGACAGTCTTTCGAGGTAATTTATTCATCGTTCTGCGTTTTCCATTCTTCTTATACTGACGCTACAGTCCGCGGTGGATCTGGACATCGGCTAACAAGCCTCTTCAGCTGGGACGATCTTTAAACAGCTGCCTCTAGTTGCCTCAAGTTGCGATCCTTCTCCACCTGAATGCGCGGTTCGTGAGCATCCTTTACTGCGTTGTCCCACTGGTTCAGGGTCAAAATCTCTTCCTTTTAAATGGCCTAGCCATCTTTGGTGTCGAATCCGTAAACGTCTGGCTAAGCTCATTTCGCTGTACAGTTCGTGGTTGAATCTTGGCCATGTCCATATTTCTGCGCCATAATTAGGACAGGTATGATCGGGGGTAAAGTAAAGCTAGCTTGGTCCTTCCAGAGGGGGCTCTGATACTCAATTGCCTCTTGAAGCCAAAGAGCGATTGGCAATAATTATTCGTCGCTTAATCTCGGCATTGGCAATAGTCGTACAGTTCCCTTTGGAGCCGACATTGATGAAATCATTCACTACTTCGAAGTTTAAGGCGACATTCCGGTCAAGTCGTCGATGTTGAACGTCCTTTCTCGATGACGGGTCAAAAATGGAAAAAGACACAGGCGCGGGCGTCTTCTCCAAGTTGTTAAACATGCACTGCTATATCAGATTACCTGACTACGGTAGTGTTTTCCAAGTGGGGGTCCTGGCGGTTAAAATGATGTGGTTGTTGGTTGATCGACAGTCAAGCGGCCATTAAACCGGATTTAGAAATCAAGTCCAAGCTAGTCGCAAGCTGTCGCGAAGAGATCAAGGTTCTTGGCACGCAGCATTCGTTTACTCTATGCTGGGTCCCAGATCATAGGGACATAACTGGCAACGAGGTAGCAGATGAACTTCCCAGGAAAGGGGCCGAATCTGACCCATCCTATGCAATCCCATGGCTTTCCCCACTTCTGTCTGTCAACAAGAGAAAGGTGGACATTAAAATCAAGGAGCTGGCTTGTGAAAGGTGGAGTTCCTTAACCACATGTGACACCACTCGTACGGAATAGTTCACGCTACCGAGAATGTACTGTACTGCTGATCCGACATCAAATCTTCTACGATTGATAAATACGCTTAACCCTCACTTACTTACTTTTTGTTTTATTTCCTTTTTCAAAACCCACATATTGTAAACTTCTGAAATTTTCTTACTTTATTAAAATCTTTATTTTACGCATTCCCTCTTCCGTAGAATTCTAAAAAAAGTTTAAAAAAATAAAAATCATGGAAAACACACTAAAATATCACGTACATGAGGGTTAAATATTCCTTTGTTTGCCTTCCTCAGCAGAAAGAGAATAAAAAGCCAATTGTTGATTTGTTCTTACAGTACTTTCACACTTTTCACTACAAACCAGCTACAATCGCAACACCATATTTCTCCCATTTCCACTTGTCGTCATCCTCTTTGATACCTATTCTCCCACAACTGTCCGCCTTTTTGTGTGTTGACCGAATAAAAAAGTATCTCAGTCTCGTAGCCATCTCACTACCACCACTCTCGCCGAACACACATCCATGGGCACTTGTGTATCCGTAAGAAACATGCGGAGAAAATAAAGCCGAAAGAAAAAAAAAAACAAGAAATAGCACTACCAACTTGAGGAACATGTAGTGTACAATTTTTCTCCAACTGAAAAATGGTATTTTAGTCAATTGCTGCAACTAGTCGGTAACACGTCGCGGGGTGTGTTCGTGTATTATTTTTTAATTTTTTTTGTTCACAAAAAAAAAATACAAAATTCTCCTCACCAAAATATCCACTCTTTGGGAATGCTGCTGTTTCCATCATACCACAGATAAATTATACATTTTTTTCCATAAGAATCGCTAAAAGAGGGAGAGAATTTTTTTGTGTGAAAATTGTTATATATTTTTTTGTCTGTTTAAATTTTTTATATAATTTCTTCTGTATAAATATTTGTCGTGAACGCAATAAAAAAAAAGAAAAAAAGAAAAAGAAAGCAAAAAAAATATCATTCTCTTGTTGATTATTGATTATATTATCTGCTAGTTTTTTTTTGTTGTTGTTGAATCTATCTGCACCTCACACGAGAAGGAGAAGAAAAAGTTTATTCAGTACGAGTGTTGTAAAGCAATTTTAAAGTGAAAAATAATTGAAAAAAAATATATCGCATATCTATCTGTCACATATACATATCGTGAAACGGGAATTCTTTTTTTTTTTTTTGGATACATATCAAAGAGAAAAAAGTATATATATATTTGTCTATCTAATCGCGGAACGTACAAAAAGGAAACACACCGAGTGAAGGAATTAATACTTAAAGTATCAATCGCATTCAGAGAATATAAAATAAAAGTGTTCATCTGCGAGAAAGGAGTTTGTGTATCGTCGTCGTCTGGCTAATCAAAGGAAGATCGCTTCTTTTGCATTCTGTCAATTTGCAAGAATCAAAAGTGAGTTTTGACAAGTATGCCAAATGATGTGCCCCTTGTGTATGTGTGTGTGTGTGCAATTCTTCTGATCTGTCATGTCAATTATTAATAGAAGAGTAAATGAGAGAAAAATAATAACCGAATAAAATATGCGTGATATTGAGAGGAAGGAGTAACTAGTGTGTGCCTTTGATCGAGTTCGAATTATGAGAGTTGGGTTTTTGATAAGGAAGGATCCTCTGACAGTTGCGCCACCATCTAAACTACGTCCATTGTGCTCTGGATCTGTTTGTTTCAATTATTGCATCAGGCAAATATGTTGTATTTATTAACTGTCATTTTGGTTGACAGCCAGAGAGAAATATAATGTCTTAGGGGATCGTCTGAAAAAATATTTATTTGTTTTTTTTTTTTTTTGTTCTGTTTTTCAAACATACATATCTCACTCGTCCATCTTCGTTTTGAAAGGAAAATACAGTGAAGAAGAAAATGATCAAATTGGTAATATTCAATGTATTGGACAAGTAGATATCTTTGAATGTATAGAATACAAAACTAGTATTAACGAACGTAGCACAGCAGGCTAGAGAAATACACACATCCTCATATATGTACATATCTATCTATCTACTTCTAATATTTAAAAACAAATTAGAATAAAACCATTTTTGTCGGCCACCGGCAAAGAGCCGACATCGGTCTCGACTGTCTCCTCTGTATCCATTGTTGCTGTGTGAATATATCTACACATATCTGTGCGTTTGTATTTGTCGGTCTGTCTGGCTGGCGCCAGTGCGACGAGGTTTACCTTCTTATTTTTTTTTATTACGTCAGTGGCGCCCACTGGCGCCTATTGAAAATCCTACACACACACATACAATGCAGCTTTTTTTTTTCGTGCATGTGTGTGTATAAACCTGCTTGAATTTTTGTAAAATGTTCACTCGCGCCATGCATGCGTTTGTGTGTGTGTGTGTGCTTCTTCAAGTGAATGCATGTAGTAAAATGATTTTCTTTATGTGGGTTAGAGGGGGGCTTTTACTTCGTTTTATTTATTTATTTATTTATTTTTTTTTCATTCTCTATTTATGTGGTATTTGGGTGTACCTGCAAAAGTGCAGTGAGTATTGATGATTTTGTTGTTGTTGGTTGTTTTAGTTTTAGTTTTTCTTTTCGTTTTTTTTTTGGTTCTGCTGCTAATTTTGCAGATATTTTATGGAGATACGCAGATTTATGTACGTATAGTGGATTTTTCTGATGCGGGCGTGTCCATTATGTACGTCTATTAGATCTTGTTGTGAGGAGTTTTTGTTCCAATTGAATATTTGTTCATGATTTAAGAAACAATTCGATTTTATTTTAATTTGTTTATAAATTAGTTGTCGTGACTAATAGAACTTTGGGCCGTTGCAGTAACCGAGTCAAATTATTTTAGGTGCCAAAAATGAGAAAAAAGTTAAACACCTCAGAATAGAAACAAAAAAACCTCAAAACTGATAATTTAATTCGATTTCAACTTTGAATTGTTTTTTAAAAATATTTACAAGTTTTCTTTCATGAGGAGAGCATTTCTTAAATGGAGGTTTTTTTTCATAGTTTTCCGCCGAGATATCCTTAATCTATTATACTGCATACCCTTACACCAAAACAATTGTATTTTGAGCAGTGAAGTTTTCAAAATAACTGTATCTCTGTGCAAGTTAGAGCAAATTACACAATCATTGTAAAAACATTGCTACAATATGCAGAAAAATAAATATCTATCTATCTATCTTTAGAAGCTTTGGATTGTGTCCTTTTGGACGAAGAATTAATTTCACCACAGACACTCGTAAGTTTTGCAAGCCTAAAATATTACTCAGTCCATTGAAGGCAAATGTTAAGTGCTTAGATTGCAGCCCCTGCCTTAAATTTTGGCATTTTCGTCACCACTCTCGATTTTTTCTCCTCCTGGTCACTTTCGGATCGGTTTCATTTTCGACAATCCAATCGGTTATGTCATCGGAACAGTCAATAGCGGCGTTCAGACACAACGATTTGTCGTGACGATTTGCTGAACCTGGCAAAACAAGTCTGTCGTTTTGTTATAACGAGCGTTCACATTGACGACTTGGCCAACAACAACGCGATAAGTTGTTGAGCTTGAAAGCCGCTAATAGGGGATAGCTCTCGAAACAAATCGTTAATTGATGACATATTTGGTCTCTCATGACACTCAAAGGTAGCATACCATCCTCGTCGCATACATTGACTTGGTTGATAAAAGATACTTCTTGCCCAAGCATTAGCCAAGAGACTCTTCTCGTCTGCTTCAAATTGAAGGCTTTTATTATAGCCTACAAATCTGATCCTCGGTTTCGGATCAAATGTGCCAAGAGACTTTTCTGTACTTGTTCTTACCGAGTCACATTTTTTTTTGGGCAATTACAGTATCTGAGTCAATAATGGTAATATTTAAGGTCTTGATTTCAAGAGCTCATATCGAGGGTTGCTTTAAGTCACGACGCTCTTTATGTGTATTTCTTTCTGAACCCTACCCTGGACTCCTGCACAATGGCACAAACTCAACTTGCGTGCATAATTTTCAAACGACGCCGCATAGTGGCCACATTCAAAGCTCATAGATAGGAAGGTAAGCGGAATTGTTAGTGAATTCACCAGCACACTAAGACCATGTTGGTCCATTGTGATACCCATAGTCAGAGTACTACCACTCCAGTGATAGTCCCATTAATTTGATCCCAACGTGAAATGATGACTGGACCAGATTTGAAAGTGTATTAACTTTGCTTTCACTGGGATTCGAACCAGGGGCCCCGCTAACCAAGGGCAGGCACATAAGTAACTGCGCCATCCAGTCGCTCAATAACTACATAAGTAGGCATTTCGTCTTGTGCAATTTTCAAGTGTGCTTAAGTCCTTTCCCGTGTATATCAAGTTCTGAATCTTTCATGTAGCCTTTGGTCTTTCTCTCGGATTGGGTAGGTTTCAAGGGTAATTGGTAATATTGTCTTCATGTCTTGCAGTGTCAGTTCGTAACCAGTGTTCGATTTTGCGATATTTGATGGCAGTAGATGGGAAAATTATATATATGTGTGCATATTTTACAAGCACGCAAGATATGTTTGCATCTTTGAACACATTTTCTCTTCGCACTTTGTTAGCCATAATCTTAGGGTTTTTAATTTAACGCCCTCTTTTACGTAAATTTAGGAGAATGAACTAAATTTATTCCCAGTTTTGTTCGTAGGAAAAGTCAGTCATAAGGGATGAGTATTCACAGGATAAACCGGTCTTCGTCAATTCGATGAATGACAACCGCCCAGGGGCATAACACGTTTGGAATATTTTTCAGGTAGCATGTCTCCTTTTTGAATGAAGCGTCTATCAGTATTTAAAACTTTCAACAAGTCATAGATAAGTCATTTGACAAGTATGTCAAGTCATCGCGGACGCAAGACAGTTGGTCTTGATGTATAGAAGCAGCGTGTCTAGCTCAGACCAGGCCCTCCAAGGGTCATTGGTCTAACAACTAACTAACTAGATTCACATACAAGTTTGAAGAAGTTGAACCTTAAATTAGGTCTTATCTGACATTCGTGTCTTCGCAGGCTACCAAAAATCTTTCTGACATCTGTCAAATTGATAACTTTGAAATTTCGATTTAAGATCATTGCTACATTTGTAGTGTTTAAACAATATACAGTCGTCTCCCTCTCAATCGAATATCACTCTAACTCGTTAGGGTTCCATATTTTGGCACTCCCCTGAATTTTGCATACAAAAACCATCCTCTAACTCGAACTTATTTTGAAATCCGATGAAGATTCGACTTAAAGTGAGGCGACTGTATGTACAGTAGTGGTGACATAAAAGGTACACAGCAGCACCAATTTATGAGCGAGAGAATCTTTTGTAAGCTGACACCTTCATAAGCCGATGATTTTTTTTGGAAAAATGGGCTGTCGATTTATGGATCTTAGTTTTGAAGGTTGGTATCAGATGGCAAGAGATATACAGAGGACTTTCCTAAGGCGAATTTCATACATTACATTTATCTCAATTCTCTTTACAAAAACATGATGCTTATCCGACCAACAATACCGTGAAAATCCGACTTAGTGGGAGTCCACTGTATTTGGCATCCTCCTCACCAACAACGGTGGCTGTCGTGTAATGGTGTGGACATATTTTTTCTGGGTATGTCGTGTGGCCAATTATTAAGGTAGGAGCACATGATCCCTTTCAATAATAATATGGGCGGCGCGACAGTCCCAGGCGGACCTGGGCCTGACTTCTCCGCAACCACTCGTGTTGTGCCTGCTATTGTTCTTTCACGAGCGGAAGGGACCGGGACCTACAGTATAATGTCGACTCCGAACGGCGAAGTTGAGAAGCATTTTCCAGACAGGAATACTCTTGGAGCATTGTCAGTAACTCGAAAGAGGTGGAGCCGTGAATTATGAAAGGTGGTAGATTGGGGATTCGAACCTGGCACCCTCAGCGTAGAAGTCGACGCACTAACTCACTACGTCACGGCGACATGATCCCTTTTGCCGAAGAAAAAACCCCCGAATGGCATTTTAAGGTTAATAACGATCCTAAGCGCACTTCTCGGCTTGCAAAAGTTACCCTTAGCTATCAAAAATGTCATCATTTCACAATGGACCGCTCAATCCCACGTTCTGAATCTGGTACAGGACCTGTGGAAAGACGTAGAATATCCAATTGAGGCTGCAAAAGCGCGAATGCCAGGGGAATTGTGGAACCAAATTCAAAGCCCCTGGAATTCTATTTCTAAAGAAAGAAGTCAAGCTTTAGGCGATGGGTACAACAGATTCTGTACATTTTGTAGGTTTTAGTTGTTTTACGGCTTTTAGAAAGACTGCATCTGAACTCAGGTAGCTTGTTCTATGTAATGCTAAGTTCCTACAGAACCGAAATCGCGAGGTTTGAGTGAGCTTATTACCGAAAGCTTAATAGGCTGTTCCCACAGAATAGAAGGGTTTTCAAATGCCATTAACTGTTAATTTTGAAGTGGTCGTAAAAATAGGTGTTTGTTGAAAGGAAGTAATAATTGTATAACAGAAAAGAAAAAACGAGAAAATGAACACTGAATTTATCAAAATAAACTGTAGATCATCCTGTAGGCTTGTTCGGTTTGCAAACCTCTTACGGACGTGTGAACTCAAGGGGGTTTCAACTAAAATTTGACGAAAGCGTTAAATTTCGAAACCACGAAAATATATAAATAGGTATAAATAGGAAATAGAAGGTTTAGAGAAATTTGATGAAACCCCGCGATTTCGTTTGTTGGAACCATAAACCTACAGTCGATTGTTAGATGTTACTTTCCTGAGAAAAAATAAAAGTAGGGACCCTCCCTTAAATTCGAACTAAAGGCACACACTAGACAGAAAAGAAAATATATATACAATGCATAGATAAATATATATTAAATAACAATCAACCATCTCTGGATTCGTTTCAGCTGCGGAAACAAACACAAAACCAAACACAATCTCCGCCAGCTAATTCCTTCGACTTAAAAAAAACTCGAACAAAAAAAAAAGGAAAATCGTTATCTAATAACGGCATTTTTCATTTGGTACTCAATCCTAAAATTTTTTGTGGAGTAAAAAATCTTACATATCAAAATCAAATTAAATAATACTAAATTTCGCTTCAACCAAAAAGTGCTTTATTCATAAGAAAGAATATATAATCAATGTGCAATTATTGTTAAAATACAATTTTAATGATAATGAATTTGTAACAGTTGCCTTAAATAGAGAGGTTTTTAAGAAAAACCCCAAAAGTTCATATTTATATAGTGCTCGTGCCATTTCCACTAAATTTTGTGTAATCAACAACGTAAAACGCGCTTCAAAGAATAGAAATAAATGAAGTATATAACAGTGATTTGCTTATACTTTCGTTTTGTAAATTATAAATAAATAATAATTGTGATAACGATTAAGATTAATGAGGAAAAAAAGTAAATAAAATAAGTGATCTACTTGAAGTTGTAACAATTTGCATATTGTTGACGTGAACGCACAGTAATACAAAATTAAAAAAAATAAATAAGTAAATATTAACCGGGAAAAGAATTGTCCATTTTGATCGTCGTCCTCTATCGATATCGTGTGATACAGTTTTAGGTTTTTATCATTTGATTTTTACTTAAAATATAATTGCATCAGTTTTAATCGATAATGCAAATACGATAATATCGATGTTACCAATGCATTTAAAGTCCCTCCATGCACATGTTTCAAAGCAACAAAACGAAGAAAAAAAAAGAAAAATTATGGTCTGCGTGCCAAACACTACGCAAAAATGTCAATCACGATTCCAGCATAATGCCAAGTGTGCAACCACAGCAGCCTCACCATCAACGTCTACACCACCACCAGCAGGAAGCGATGTACGATGTGGAGGAACAGCAGGACGATATTGTGCCGCCACCATATTCTCAAATGAATTGCAATTTAAGCAATATAGAACCTATCTGCTATGCATCATACCACAATCCGGCGGACATGGAAACCAGCACGGAAAGGATGAGCGTCGAGCAGGATTACGAAACCAAGATTGGTGGCTATTGTTGCGAAAGCTATTGCGAA
>OZ035873.1:95417850-95445350 GCA_964034865.1 Eristalis intricaria
TATTTTTTCATATTCATTATTAGCACAGTATGTTAGTCGTTGGTGTTGGGATGTTTAACCTATTTATCCAATTTGCGCAGCAGACATATCATTATCTATTTTGGAATATTTTCGCAAATATCTTGTCAGTTGAATGCAGGCATGTAGGTGCAGTTGAAGTGGTGTGCTTGTGGTTAGGGATTCAATCACATGAAAGCAAACAACATTCTAGTTGAGTGGTTCCCAAAATGCAAGCAGTCAGTAGTACGAAACGTAAATAAACTCATTTGGAAACCAAATCGCTTAAAAACAACACGATGTGTTTCCATATAGAATGGACCCAGGTCCAACACTGGAAAACTTAAATCGACATTGAGAGTGTTAAAGAGCTTTCAACCGACCTTAGTAGATCAGTGTTAAGTAGTTTTTGACTTTATTTACTTCTCTGAGGCCTTCTTATGATCAGAATATCACCCAAATTCAATCATGAATCTTAGGAGGTTTTCCAGTTCAACACCGCCACACCCCCAGCTCTACGAAGAACTGAATTTCTGTGCATTGCCTCTTTGCTGAGGACTGGGCATTCGCAGAGCAGATGAAGGATGGATTCAGTTTCTTCCTCGTCTCAGCAGCTTCCGCCAATGTCATTATGTGGTATATTCAAACGCATTGAATGTGTTCCTATTGACCTTTGCAATGTGCGAGCTCTTATTACCAAACATGCCTCGATCAATGATGATGATCTCGTTTTGCTTAGGGTCGGTCGTAGAGCCCTTGTTTTTGCTCCTATACCTAGAGAGAGTCATCGAGTATTGGTTCCATCCACCTCTTTGTCTTCCAGTTTTTTTTTCTTTTAAGCGGCGTGAATGCCAAAGCTATTGCTCGAGATTCTTCCAGCGCAGATACCTTTTAGCGACACTGTCCTTTTTCCTTGGATTCCTGTATGCTCATTTATAGGGTAACCAAATTTACAAGGATATCTCACTGTCCTTCTGTCTGCTTAACCTGACTAGTTTCGATGTCAGAATCACCCATGGTGTGACCTATATTACAGCTTGGCTATCAGGAAATGGTAATCGAGATTCCGGTTACTTTGTGGTATCTCCATGCGAGTGCTGCCGCGTGTACTTCAGCCGGTATGGCGTGAAAGACCCTACGACGTCATATCTCTTATTATCACCCCTTATCACACCACCTCTTTTCCGCATTTATATTTAAACAGAACAAAAAGTTATCTATTTAAACTCTCATTCAGTGTGAGTGCTTATGCACTCGCCTCTTGAATGTGAAAATAAAAATTAAACCCATCTACATTTCTGAGCCACTACAATTTTCTCAGTTTGATAACCAAAAACATACAGACCACGGTTCAGATACTAGATACGCATATACTTGTACTTCGTTTGGAAAATAATTGCTGTCTAGTTATTTTCCTTATGGCGGTATAGTCAGGGCCTTCCACAAAATGCCTCTCCAGCCCGCAGGATCTCTGGCCAGCTGTCTCCAGTTTGGCACACCAAGCCAACTGAGGTTTTCCTCGCCTTGCAAATGGTACCTTGGACGTGGACGTCCTCGTTATCCCACGGCTCACAGTTGAAAATAATTGCTTTCTCATCCACAAAAAAATCTCTTTTCTGCCAAGCTGCATTAAAAAAACGGAAGAAAGGTAGTCTCATACGGGGTTTAATGCCAGAGATTCCTCGAAGTGGTCACAGGAGAATATACCACATATACCAAAAAGGTCTAGTTTTTATTCTTCGGTCTGTCACACTATTCTAACTAAGAGACATTGTTTTTTTTTTTCAATACCGGTTGTGGTTCTCTTCGAAGTTGTCGTTAGATATGAATTACGACAGGACATTTGGTTGCATCGGCTCATGATCCTTGCTGTGACCAAGGAACAATGTACCAAGCCTCAACAGTTTTCTTATATTGTTTTCCTTCTTTCCAATGCGACTGGATTAAATAAAGGGCGACGGGTAGAGCTCTTCTTCTTCGAGTGGTACTACACTTCGTGGTGAACCTGGGCAACACCCAACAAGCCTCTCTAGGTGAAACACTATTTAGCCAGCTGCCTCCAATTTTGCATGCCAAGTTCGCAGAGATCTTTCTCTACTTGTGTGCGCCATAGGTTCCGTGCGCATACTCTATTGCTTTGTCCCACTGGTTCGGAGTGAAAGACGTTTCGGACTCGAGCGATGTTGTATATGCGGTCTTCATGGCAAAGCCATCTTAGGCGTTGAATCCGTAGACGCCTGGCTAGGTTCATGTCGCTGTATAGCCTGTATAGTTCATGGTGGAATCTTCTCCTCCAAAAAACCATCAGCGCAAACAGGAGCAAAGATTGAATGCCGAACTTTTCTCTCGAAGAGACCACGAACTTCCTAATCCGCTTTTGAGATTTTCCATGCCTCCGCACCTTAAAAGAAGGCTAGGGTGATCCGTCTCTTATATAAGACAAGCTTGGTTTTTCGAGAGGGCTCTACTACTCTGTTGCCTCTTGAGCCAAAAGAAATAGCGATTGGCAAGAGTTATTCTACGTTTCACCTCAGTACTGATGGTCGAACTGCTGTTTACTTGGGACTGTCGGGCGACGAAGCCGTACAAAGCTATCCTTCTTTCTGACCTCGTTCACTGCTAAGCCCACTTTAGCGTCTCCCAGCAAACGCTTCATTGACGGCTCGCTGTGTTCTACCACTCACTTCAATGTCGTCCGCGTATGCTAGAAATTGCACGGACTTTTGGCAGATCATACCTCTTGTGTTGGCGAGTGAGTTTTGAACAACCATCGCGAGAATGATGGCTCTGCTCGCTTAGGTGCTGGCTCGATATGCGTGTTAGTTAAGCTCAGCCACGGATGCCACTTGAGTGAGAAAAGGAAGTTTGATATTAAATCGACTCATGCAATATAGTTAGGGTCGTTTTGTTCACTATTACTTGCCGTAAACTTGGCAGTTGACCAACCGCGGAGTTGGCTTCAACTCGAGGCTTAACCGGCCAGTTCAAAATTGATAATGTGCACTATCAGCTTTTAAATTTCGCCTTAAATATTTTTCTCACATAAAATCTAATTTTCAACTTTGAATTTACGGTGTTTGGTGTTCGTGTGCGCTATGAAAAGGAGGACTGAGAGCGAACTTTTTCAGCAGAGATAATGGTTGTATGCCTCTATCTTCCATTATTATAACAGGTTGGATACCTCTTCTTCTGCTTTTCAGTTGCTGCGGATATGTTATAGTGAACAGCATATTTGTAATGCTTACACTTATAATGTCGGCTATTGAATTGATCTGAGCGTATTATATTGCAAGACGATTGGTCAGTGTGTAATTGCTCGTAATTCACTTAATTATTTCAAATCAAATCGAAAGGGCCGGTTTTAGCTCGATCACCATTATTTTTGTCCGCTTTGAGAGAGGAAAACGATAAATGAAACCACAATCATCCCATCTTGTTACACACAGGCAAAAAGGTAGGCAACTATAAAAATGGAAGAAAAGAGAGGGATAGAGAGAGAGAGACAGTAAAATCCCCGATTTCATCCCTTAACTTCTAGTATTTCCGTAAATTGATGAAATGAGGAGTTGATAAACTTAGGAGTTGTAAATTGAAAGTTGAAACCATAAAATTTGACTGAAAGAGAGCAAATCCAGAAGTTGAAGAGAAAAATCCCAAAGTTGCGTTTAACTTTAAGTTAACAGAATTATCCTTAATGCATGAACTCCCAAGCACCTTTAAGACTCCGCATGCTTACATAATACAGTTGTATCCATCAAAATCGAATTTTCACGGGATATTAAAAGGAGTTTAGAGGGAGGCGGCTGTATATTTCACTTTAAAAGTCTCCATTGACTTTTTCAACTTCCCCTTGGCAATCTAATTTAAATTTGCCCTTTAGGCCTGAGTATACCAGATCTAGTTACGCAAATTGAGCCGTCTAATGCTAGAATTAAGAATGTTTGCTTAAAATATTGAAACACTGTCGTACGGAAATTAATGAATAAATCATACAAATGTCGGAAAGTTTCAGAAATATCTATTTTCAACGACGATCAACAATTAAGTAGACTGGCAAGAGTATGCTAATCACATCTGATTATTTGCAAACATCCCAGCCAAGACTAATTCAATTAAGATTCAAAATGAGTATGCATAGCTTCGGAAGGTGTGCCGTTCAGGAGGGCTTTAGAACATACATCAGTTCACGTAGTTGTCTAAGTAATGTAAATGCAATGAAACATTGCAAGTACAGGGTCTCTCAATCCTCGCTAGTCTGGACATAGAATGAACATGTCCGGGTTAGAGAAAAGTCCGGACCATGGAGAAACAAATAAAATGAAGTGGATAATGGACAACTTTTAAAACACGTTTCATTACAGATTTAAATTTATACGAGCAGGTTTTTGTTTTTGGCTAGAATGTTTTTTCTAAAAATATCCTTTCGAATTTTTCGAGTAACCTTTTTAGTAGAAGGATATCCATTTGCGATGCATTATTTTGTTCTGCTCACTGAATGGCCCTGGCATTCAAATCCTTGCTTCATAGTTTAAAATTTCCGCAACTTCGTTGTTTACATTGTCATGTTCACTGTCTTCTGTCGTCATCGTGCAAGCAGACTTGATTTGCAAAGCAGACTGAATAATATCTTCATCCGAAAAATTGAAAGAACAGTCCATTTGGACCCAGAGCCCATTTATTTAAGCTACAATTTGGAGTAATGATACTTATTATGGCATGAAGGTTGTTTAATTCAGCAAGCGAAGAATCAGAGTCAATTTGCTCCCGTTACTGTGCGAGTGGATATGTCATTATATTGACCAACTCTTTCAATATTTTTCTCTTCAATACCTCTCCAAGGTAAATCAGAAAATAAAACCGCATCTCGCAAGATTCACTGCTGTAATGTTTTTATCATCTCCCAGTTGAATGTGGGTCAACAGCTGCTTTATATACGTTACCTTTATATTCTGGATTTCATTTTATTCCATCGGCCGCAATATAATAATAATAATAATATAATATGGGCGGCGCTACAGTCCGAGGCGGACCTGGGCCTAGCTTCTCAGCAACAACTCGTGTTGTGCGTGCTATTGAAGAGTGGAAAGGACCTACAGCTTAATGCCGACTCCGAAAGGAGAAGTTGAGAAGCTTTTTCTAGACAGGAGTACTCATTGAGCATTGCCAGTGACTCGAAAGAGGCGGAGCCGTGAATTATCAAAGGTGGTAAATTCGGGTATCGCACCTGGCACCCTCTGCGTAGGAGTCGAGGCACTTACCCACTCGGCCACGGCTTTATACTGCTGCAATACTCCTCCTATCCTTTCAATGGCTTTTTTTAATACTCTGTCCGGACTGTAGAGGTAACATTTTGAAAGTTTCCGATATATAGCGGCGTCCGGACTACTGATGTGTCTGGGCTAACGAGTATACGGAATAACGAGGCTGTACTGTATGATGATTTAGACTTGCAATCAAGTTTCGCAATTATTTGTTGTTGAGCTTCCGAGGACATTCTTGTGGGACTTGATTGGGTCAAGGTGGGTTTTTATGAAGTTTCGACACATGTGGGTTCATTGCTTGGCTATATCTTTTTAAATATCCGTTCTCAAAGCGTCAAGTCTTTGATTACGACCCTAATGTCAAGCAAAGGAATTTACTGCAAACATCACTCGAAACAAAGTCCAAGCAAGCAACAACACCAGAAAATGTAAAATATTTGTCGCATCAATGTGTGTAAGTATTTATATCGGATCTAAAACGTATGTTGACTTACATCTGGGAAGAGAAGGTTCAAGACTTGCCGACATAACAAGGCATAATGAACACCTTTACCGCCTTTATAATAATAATAATATGGGTGGCATGACAGTCCCATGTGGACCTGGGCCTAGCTTCTCAGCAACCACGTGTGTTGTGCGTGCTATTGTTCTTTCACGCGTGGAAGGG
Source organism: Eristalis intricaria (assembly GCA_964034865.1). NCBI lineage: Eukaryota > Metazoa > Arthropoda > Insecta > Diptera > Syrphidae > Eristalis > Eristalis intricaria. The sequence continues at coordinate 95,423,776 of OZ035873.1, forward strand.
ACCTACAGTTTAATGCCGACTCCGGACGGAGAAGTTGAGAAGCTTTTTCTAGACAGAAATACTCTTTGAGGATTGTCAGTGACTCGAAAGATGTGGAGCCGTGAATTATGATAGGTGGTAAATTCGGGTATTGAACCTGGCACCCTCTGCATAGGAGTCTACGCACTTACCCACTACGCTACGGCGACCACTTAACGCCTTTAGAACCCCTTAACAAACGAATCTCTTTCGTGCGCAAGAACTTCAGCAAGTAAGACTATATACTGCTGTGGGAGTATTAATAAGAAAAAGAGAAGAGTCAGAGAATTTTGGCTTTACCGCTGTTATTGACTGCACTGAACTGATGATGAGTACACACACAACACACTGCCTTTTATATGGTTAATCCATTTTAATATCACCGCTTCGAATAGAACACACGATCAAATGTTGTGTACATAATGTAGACTGGTGTACACAATTGTGTTTAAAAGTCAACAAACATTTCTGTAATAATTGTCCACAAGGCCATACTTAATTAAAGGTATCGAAGGCACACGAGCGAACACGAGCTAAAAAACGAAAATACAACTCAGCCACATACCACATACAACAAAAGGAAATCCAAATTAATGGCCAGTTCCCATCGCAAAACCGTGGAATCACTCGACCATGCAAGAATGGGCAGTGCTGTGTTAAGTGTGGTTTCGTCTTATGGAACCCACATGCCTTTGGCATCCATATCATGGTTATCCTTGGATATAGTTTTCAGAGTTGACGGTGATGGTTATACCTTCCTCCATGCATTGTACATGCAGTTGCATGTGAAGTGAAAATTTGCATTTTTACTGCATTCAATTTTGTGTGGAAATTAGTCTACCAAACGTTGTTAATGATTAACTATGCAATCGGGTATATTCTATGCATTACGTAATCAGCCGGTTTCATATCTTGACTGAATAGGTGACGCCACGGCGACCTAAGCTTCCTGCTTCTCCTCGTCTCTGAAACACAATGTTCGGTCATGACGTTTATTTTGAGTGAGGGTAATCTTTATTTGGACTTTTACTGCCTTTTTCTGAGGCTTGTTGACATACGACAGCGACCTTAAGCAGCGCCAGAGAAATACAGTCGGGCGATTTTGCTGGCCATGCCCAAACGGGAGATTATTAGAGTCAGAAACGCTTCCTTCACAATTTTCAATGGGGCTCCTGTTGTGTGTGCGGCTTTACCGTCTTGAAATCACATATTCACCAAGCCCCGCTCATCCAATTCCGTGGCCTTCTAGCGCTCGCCAGTAACAACGACTTTATTGCCGATGCCATCCTCAAAAAAATACGGCCCAATCACTCCTCTTGCTTGAATGCCGCACCAGATAGTGGCTTTGAATTGATGTAATCGCACTTCGTGCATCACACGCCGATTTTCCGTGCCCAGACACGAAGATTTTGCTTAGGATGTAACCGCTTACATGGAAATTCGTCTCGGCAAAATGCAGCGTGAATTAAACTAACTAAGCTAACACCACCGACCGATTATTGATTAAAAAAATGACATAACTAGTGGACGCTCTTGCGGATTATGGTACCCCATGGCTTGTCGGTTAGTATTTTGCAGCTCCTTAGCAGAAATGAAATATTACAGAGATGCCCAACTTCTACCTCTCTTTCCCCTTAAGATTTTTGACAACTGGTTTTTATAACGTGTTCATAAACCAAATTGACCAATAAGAGGACGGGATTTACGTTATTTCGTGAATAACCGTCAGAAAATCATGAATATCTGTCAAAAAAGCACTAAGATTCGAATATGAACTAGAGGGCAATCAGCTGCGAAGTTGGCTATCTCTGTAATCCTTCATTTCTGCTGCCTAGTTCACAAATGTAAAACTTGATCGACGTACGACGCCATAAAAAAATTAAAAAAAAATATAACACTTTCTGTTAGGATGATTCATTTTGCGCCTCCTTGCAGATGCAAGAGCTAATAACTCCCTCTGTCTCTGTTGCCTCTACTCCTCTTCAAATTGTTTTCTCCTGGATATTTCTTTTTTCTCCGCAAATTTTTTGTATACATATTTACTCGGCTTCCTATCCGCCTCCCTCTGTTTCTCCTACTTTGTCTTTCTCTATTTTCATTCTCATCATGGTACATTTTTAAATGATTTTCGGAGTTCCTGAACATGACTTGAATTTTCTGAAAAATTGTTAACAGCTTTTTCCAAACATTTTTCATAACCTATGCCTTTTTTAAGGATCCCCTAATTACAAAATGTGGATTTCTTGAATTCACGAATATTGCACTAAGAGAAAGCAAAAGCTTGTCTATTAGATGGAAATTTTGCACCATTTATTTGATGACTAAACCGTCCGATATGGAAAATATTTTGTTTACCACTCCGTAATTCCACCGATATTTTTATGGAATAAACAATAGCGTACTAATAATGTTAAAAATCACGTATGTGATGGCTAATGAAACACGTAGTTATACTTCACAGTTCATTAGCCGAGCAAATTGTATGGGGAAGCTTAAATCGTTAGTCGGCATTGGTTATCGGTTTTTGAAACTAAGGAGATTAGCGAAAACACATGAGAGATGTGTTTTCGTTAAAGGGAACACTAAATTTGGTATGAAGTAGGCTCTTTCTCTCAAGTAGACGTTTGAAAACTACATTCTTAAGGGTGGGTGAAAATGTGGGTAAAGGTGGGTGCAAACTATATGCAAACATATTTTAAACAAAAAGGGTGGTCCAACGAAAACGCACGTTGATAATTGTAAATAAAACAAAAAGTTTTCAAAGAATTATCTTAATATTTATTCATTATGATAGAAGGTATATAAATATATAATATCGGTTAAATGCTGCATCGGTGGCACACATCTATCGGATGGTACATATTTTCAATGACTCTGAGTGCCGAACCATCACATGATCGTGGCTGCCAATCAACGCGACATGAAATAACACGGCCATTGAATTTCTCGCGAAAAAAAAGAGCAATTAGGTGGTGTGAATAGTGTGAGCATTTCCTTAGCATTTTGGAGTAAATGCTCCATCTGGTGTGAATAAAAACTTATTTCATTAAGTTTAACGAATCTTCTCCGCGCAGATATCAGATATTTCCTCCGTTTTGATGTGATAACGATGGAATGAATGGAGATCTCACTTGTGGAAGTTGAGTGTGCATAGGAGGTGACTTCAAGAGAGAAAAAAGTGAAAACAATTTAAAATAATGGAAAAAAACTACTTCGGAAGAGGAAATCTTTGATGGATTAAACCTTAATCCTAAAAAATAAAAGGAAATCTGGAATGCACGATGACGATTTCATCAACTGATTGCAATTTTATCCGTACTTGGTGGAAAATGAAGCCAAACTCTAGACACGCAAAGAAATCTGCGTTGAAAGCTATCGAAGAAGAAATAAAAAAATCATGGTTTTAATTTGAACATCTCGTAAATAAAGAAAAAAATTGATAACATAAAGGCCCGCGTCAAATCAAAAGCTGATAAGAAAAGACGGGCAATCTCCTCATTACATTGAAATACCAAAAACAATCAAAGGTATGGCACCATCACGGGTTTTTTTCTGGAATATCGGAAAGGAAATGAGTACTTAACCATTCCACGTTATCAAACTCGAATCCATACACGTTCTTGAAATTATCCCCTGTGTTCCCGAAAGGACATGAGTAATAATTCTTTGTTTTTCGCGTTTGTATGTTTAACAACATTATTGCATATACTTTGCACCCACATTTACCCGACTTTACACGCACCCTTAAAAGCCAAGGACTCTAGTTTTCAAACGTCAACTTAAGGGAGGGTACCTACTTGATGCAATTTTTTATTCACACCAAATTGAGACTCATGTGTTCGCAGTATTTTCTCAGTTCTTATTCACACCACCCATTGTTTCATTGGCTGTGTGGCCAGTGGCAGCATTCTGTTGGAAGCACATGTCGTCCAACGAACTGGGCGAGCATGCACACCTGTTTTCACATTTCCTACAGACCAGGTTTGCAGAAATTTGTCCACAATTCTACCCATTGTGGACGCATTTGGTACATAATAATTTGAAAAAGACTGTATAAATTCGAGTTTCATAAATGTTAAGTACTCAGTTCCTTTTCGATATTCCTGCAGAAACCCGTGGCGATGTTATACCAAGAATTGATATGGTTAAAAAATTCTTTCCATACATTGGTGACCCGGGGTTGCATAAAGTTGAGGACATCGGGATTCATTGATCTACAGTTTCGCAAGTGTTGTGCTACACAGTAGGGCGTCGATTTTGTGAACGTCAACCAACCGAAATGTCAGTTATCCGTACGCAACATCGGAAGCAAATGGACGTCAGCTATCCGAACTCCTATCAGCCGGAAACTCAACTATCCGAATAAAGAAAGTATGATTATCTACATTTATCTAATGTAAATATGTATTACAGAGTCTAGAGGACATGAAATCCTTTTAATTTTTGTACATGTTTCCTTGGTTTCAGTTACATGGCTTTTGAGACGATTCGATTATTCGAATTATTTGATCAAATTTGTTTATACTAACCACACTCGGTCCCAATTAGTTTGCATAATCAACGAACTCTATGTACATATGTGCAAACGCAAGTCTATGTGTGATTTTCCGCCGCTTCCAACTCAACATGTCTGGAGTTTGGCTATTTTTACAGCAATCACGGATAAAATTGTAAAAATTGTAAAAATTGTACAAAATCGTCTTCTTCCATTCCAGATTTCCTTTTTTGAAACTTTTTAACTTAATCTGTAAAGTATTACTCTTCGGAAAAAGTATTTTCAATTTTTTGAAACTTTTTCTATCTTGAAATTACCTCCAATGCACACTCAACTTCATCAAGAATTCCCTCAATATATCTCATCCTTATTCACAACGAAATGGAGGCAACACTCATCAGGCAAAATATGCGAAATTAATCTTAATCACACCAAATGCAGTGTTCCTTCCAAAATGCTGAGAAAAATGCACAGTCAATTTTTATTCACACCACCCGCTGTCTCTGCCTGAAAGTCGATACATTGATATGGCGCCAGTATGAGATTTTTGACAACTGCTTTTTATAACGTGTTCATAAACCAAATTGACGAATCAGAGGACGGCATTTACGTTATTTCGTGAATAACCGTCAAAAATTCATGAATATCCGTCAAAAAGGCACTCAAAAACGTCGATGGACTAGAGGGCAATCAGCTGTGAAGTCGGCTATCTCTGTGATACTTCATTTCTGTTTAGATCCTTAGGATAAAGTGCCGGCAAAAAAGTGACTTGTAGCATCTGCAAATGAAAAATCGCCCATATATCGAAATCGGTGCACCGCCAATTGGACCTTCCTTCTAGACATCGACAGAGGATCCAATGATGCATCATTACATGCCAAAAGCGGAAAAGGAACGTTGAGTTTTCCGCGATTTCTCATATTGTGAGACTTTTGCTTTGTACAGAGTGCAAAGACGCTTCTTTTGAGCCCCAAACCAGCCAGCTGTTCGCAATGGAAAGTGGGAAAAAAGTGCAGGCCATGAAAAATCGGTCTTATATCGAAAACGATGCTTCGGCTGTCCTACGCCCTTCCTTGATGCATCCGTAAGAATTTGAAGAAGACGTAGTATGATATCACGACCAGATGGCGCAGTTGGTTAAGTGCCTGCCCTTGGTTACTGGAGTCCCCGGTTCGAATGTTAGTAAAGTAAAAGCAAGGTTAATAACGCTTTTATCTGGTTTTCGAATCCGTTGTTGTCACCATTTGCCGTTGGGATCAAATTATCGACACTATCACTAGAGTTTTAAATCAGTCTGACTGTGGGTATCACAATGTGCCAATATGGTTTAAGTGTGCTGGTGAATTTACTAGCAGCTCCCCTACCTAACCTAACCATCCAGTATGATCTGGGATGGCATGTTGGGTGAGAAATCCTTCTCGAAGAGCAATCAAGGCATCATGGGCCAGTATCTATTTATATCTACCAAGGTTAGTTCAGTGTCCAGATTGGAGTTTATCTATAACATATACAGAGATTTCAATCTAATCGCCACCCGTGCTGGCTGTCTTCCGGTTAAGGCTAGGGGCGCACATACATTTTCAATCGTACGACTAATCAGTCGCAAGAAGTAGAACGCATGACTTTCAATGTGAACGCGCTTACACGTCACCTCACAATCGCATCCATTAAATGTCTGCAATGTGTCCCATTTTTCTGTCAATGAGATTGTCGCAAGTTAAAGTAAATCATACGTATGTAAGTCTATCGGCGAAGATTAAAGAATATGTTCAGAACTGAGGACGGGTTGCTTTTAATGCAACGCTGATACCTTCCTGCTCCAGCCTTAAAATGGCAAACAGCAAATAGAAAATACACATGGCGACAGTTCAGCTTGACGTGTTTTTTTATTTGGAAACTAAGTTAAAGGGCTTAAATTTATGGTTACCACTTTCCATTTTATTCAATTGTTACTTATGGCAATTTAATGTCTCCCTTGTCACTGTTGTTTTCCAAAGAATAAAATTAACCCTAATTGAAGCTCTATTACCAGAAAAGAAATTGTTCTGCAAGTTCTCCTGAAACACTATCGGATCTAGGGAGATTATTAACAGATACTGAGAACCGTGGTCTCTTTGCAACATAGCAAGCAAAAAGAAACAAGTCCAATCAGCTTTCACCGATAATCATCATCCGTAGACAATTCCTTTCCACAAACTACCATCCGGCGAAGCAGCGAACATTTTTATAATTAAAAGGAAAAGCATTCAAAGCGAAAGGATTCTCAGTAAAAATTAATGAGTGAAAGGGGCTACGCGGCCGTGTGGAATAGCTACAGTCGAATCAATGACTTCACCTTCAAAACAATCAACGTCCACGTCCTAGATGCCTACCCTATCGCTTGATCATATCGCTTCACTTTCATTAACTAAATTGTAAAAGTCATCTCGAGGCACCATTCTATTTTGCAAGGGGATGACGATGCTTTGAATTTTGAATTTTAACCCAACCTTATCAACGCAACCTATCGACTTGGAAGTTCGGTCTTAAGGTCTAATCAGGTGACAGTGCCGCTTTGAAGCGACTATCTATCTGTCTACTCGGTAAAGAACATGTTAATTTCAGAATCCGAAGTTCGAGGGAAAATTTGTGTATCGCTGAATGACAAGGCATTTTTGAGTTTGTTTTCATCTCTGTTAATTATGCAGTCATATGGAACGAGTCTACGTGTGTGGAATTCAACCGAGCAAACTGGTTTTGTTTTAGTGCTTGTTTTCTTCTCGATGTGATTAAGCATTCAGATGACAGCGACATGCAATGTAGTCTATCTGTCGACACTTGGAAGGAATTTGAATGTGACACTTGATGCGCAATCCACATTATCTACTGCCCATTTGTCAACAAAAAAAAAACAGTCGCGAGCCGGCATAGCTCTTATCTCCAATCATTCATTGTAGCCACCAATGTTATAAATATAACAAACACACCCTAAGCTGATAGTAGCTATCTACAGACCGGCAACAGCGATTAAGTCATTTGTTTGTTATTTGTTCGTCGTCAAGCGTGCGATGTTGACTAAAGAAATTGTTGTGATGTTTGTTGATTGATGAAAATTTAAATCAGATGTTGATTAGGGTAATCATTTTGAAAAATATTTTAGAGTGTTGCCGTGGACCTGGCTATGCCACACCATTGGATGCGATGAAAAAGGGGCCGCGTGAGAAGCTGCTCTATGTCGTCACCGTTCAGCCGAATTTGGATGAACCCCATGGAGACTATTTGTCTACTATTGACGTTGATCCAGAGAGTCCAACTTACAGTCAGGTAAGTGATACATACATATATATGGTGTAGTCAAAAGAAACCCATTATTTTGGCACAAAAAAGTTTGTGTTTACAATAGCAACCATGTGGAGAAGTGTAAGTACGTCGAGGTCTTCTTCACGAGTGATGGGAGGAGTAATACTGAACTTTCCTGTATGATTGGTCCAGCTGGGGTAGTTTTGACACAGCTTCGGAGATCTGTAATCAGGAAGGCCGAGTTTAGTGTGAAAGCCAAGTTAGCAGCTTGCAACTCTCACCTATGGTTACGAAATTTGGGTAAAGACCGAAAGAATGGACACTATCGCGAATACAACCTGCTGTGATAAGATTACTTCGTTCTTTTGTTGGAATTATTCGCCGGGATAGGGCGAGAAATAAGACGAGTGCGTGAGGAACTCAACGTTGAGCAGCTGCTTCTTCGGAAAGAGCTATGCTTCCACCATTACGACTGTCGATGCGGGCCTTGAATGCGATTCCGTCAGGTAGGCGAACACTTGACAGACCCAGGATAAGGTGGTTGGACCAAGTCCATATGCTCGCCTGGTTACGCTTGGGGATAACCTTAGATGAGTTGGAGTCGATGGGATGGAGTTGCCTGGAGACCTCTAGTGCGTGGTTTACCCGCGCGAAGCCTTTAGTGGATCATGCGGGTCAGAAGATGATGATGATGATGATTTGCAATAGTAAAAGTGGTCCGATATGCGTCACCTTTTCGGATTATTTGCCATTTTGATGGTAGTGCCTTTATCACGTCTCGTAAAAGCCGTCGCCCTAATGACGAAAAACAGAGAGTATTGTTTTAAAAGCTTCTCTTAAGGCCAACCTTTCACCAGCAAAATCGTTCGCGATGGACAGGAACAGGTGGTAAAAACCAGGGCTGTATAAAATCAAGTACAAGTACAAGTACGAGTACCTAGAATTGTACTTGTACTTCTGTACCTCGATACTAGTACTTTATTCGAACCAAGTAAAAATCCTTTTTTTTTCTTAAGCAGGACTTTCAATTAAATACTTCTAAGTACTGGTCAACTACTTAAGTCCTTATTTAGGTACTTAAGTATGTACAAATTATACATGTGTCGAACAAAGAAACAAAACAAGTACCACATAACCTCAGTTTTTTCTGAGTACAAGCATAGCTGTATCAGTACTCGGTACTTGTACTTATAATGTACTGAAGTCTAATTATACTAAGGTACCTTACAGCCCTGGTACTAACTAGGTACTCGGTGTGGTAAAGTGGATCCTACCAACAAAACTCCCGGAGCTTCTGACAAGTCACTATGTCGCCAGTGTGGCCACTTCTGAGCAATTGCTCCATTCAGCCCGTCCAATTTTTGATAAAATAGTTCCGAATTAAGAACTTTGCCGTAAGTGATCAGCTCATAGTAGAAGATTCCTTGCCAATCCTATCAAGAACACAGTAATACTTTCCTGGCCGTTAATCATGGCTTCGCCACAGTTTTCGACGGCTCACCGTTTTCGCTGGACGTTGTCGTCCCCAGTCGCTAGTCACCAACCGCTTCAAGCAAGTTTCGATGTTATTGCTATCCAGTAGTGATTCTCAGATAGAAATTCGTTCCATGAGTTTTTTTTGGCGTTAACTCGTGGTATACCCATAGATCGGGCGTCTTCTTTCTTTTCTCCAAACGGTTATTTTTGCAATTTTTAACTCCTGAGTAATCGAAAACACAGATCAGACTGGACGGTTTCCATGATTTTATCAACATTTTCGACAATTTTCCTTCCAGAGCGTGGGGAATCTTTGACTTCGAAATTACCCGAACGTAAGCTTAAGAACCATATCTTACTTTCACAGTAGCAGGCCCGTAAACATTATTTACATTTTCAGCAGCCTGAGGCCTATTTCACAGAACATACATCTCATACATTGCATGATTCTGACACTTCTGCTGTGTGATTTCTGTTTCTCAGATTTGTTGTATGGGCCGCTTTAATACAGCATGTATCACCTTAAGTTTACACTGAAAATATGAGAAAGTTGTATGATTCTGTTTCACAGAAAAATATTATATACATCATACAGCAGTTTTTTTGAAATTTGAACATACATTACATGCGGCACTTAAAACTGCTGTAGTCACTACAAAAATTCTTTTTCAAATAAGCATTTTTGAGCTTATAATTTTTTGAATAATGAATGTTCTTTTTGTTCATCTTTTTTTTTTTAAATTAGACATGTTGGAATAAGGAATGCTAGTTCATCAAGAAAATTGTATTAAAATTGCATGTACTATGTGGAAACACAGTCGAATGATATCTCTCTTCATTACTGGATAACTCCGTCAATTAGTTTTTCGTGTCTGGGTTTCATTCACGACACTTTTTAGTTTTCAATTAAATTTGTCGTTCAAAATTACTTGGTCTTAGACCGTACCTGTGAAGGTAGGTGATTCCATAAATGAACAGCATGAATGAAAAAGTGGCTACGTGACATTAAACAGGTATGATTGGAGGGTTTCAAGGTAATATTACGACTTGATCGACAGAAGGTGATCTTTTCATTTGGCTGTTTCTTGTGAATAATTTTGAAGAGTAATAAGCACGACCGGTAGCATAAGAATGCGTCCAGTTCGCATCCTAGGAGAATGCGACGTTGTTTCGAGACGTGATCAAATCTGCGAAGGTTAAAAACATACCGTGCAGCCGCGTTAATTGCTTTTGTCAATTTTAGGGAGGAAGAATAATCACAGTCAGCGAACAACTCAGATCCATATGTCAAGATTGGCACTATGAGTGCTCTGGCAAGTTTTAATTTGATGTTCACAGGGAGAATGTATTTGCTGATTGATAAGCCTCTTAGGGATGTATACACCTTTGATACTACGCTATCAATGTGGTCAGTCCACGTCAGTTCACTATTGCACATTATTCCAAGGTTTTTTACACATGTAAGTAGGGTATTTGCGGTCGAGTTCAGTTCTATTAGCGGGAAATTTGACAAGGAAGGCGGTTGTTTCGAGAACGGGATGGCTTTGGTTTTGTTAGGATTGAGCATTAGACCATTTTGTGTAGCCCAGTTTGCAATAGAGCCCAAATCCTCGTTTATTTTAGCAACTGAGTCTTCAACCATACCAAGAGGGAAACTTAGGTAGATTTGGACATCGTCTGCATAGATATGGAATTTACAATAGTACCACATAAAACTAGTGGAAGGTCATTGATAAACATTGAAAATAATAAAGGACCGAGAATGGAACCTTGAGGAACACCATAACGTACGTGACAAAAGGATGACAGTTTAGAGTTCTGAAAAACTGCTTGGACTCGGTTAGTAAGATACGAGAGAATTAATTTATTAGTAGGAAATTGAATTGGGTGGACAGTTTATGACAAAGTATTGTTGGGTCTACGCAGTCAAATGCTTTCGAGAAGTCGAGTAGTTATTAGTATGGTCGTTTTGTCTTCGACGATAGATCTTCGAATATCGTCTGTTACTTTTAATAAGGCTGTGACACAGCTATGTCCTTTCCGGAAACCGGATTGCAGGGGGTTTAGAAGCTTGTTTCGCTCAATGTAATCTTTGATGTTTCGGCTAACAATAGATTCAAACACTTTTGAAAGAAACGGAAGGATTGCAATGGGTCGGAATTCAGGTGGATTAGTTTTCTTTGGTACTGGGATTATCTTAGCCTTCTTCCACAGTGTTGGGTAGCGGGACGTCATGATTATTGTGTTAATAATGTGCGTGATATGATGAAGTATCACTGGAAGCAATATTTTAATGAAGTCAGGGTGGATATAGTCGAGGCCAACGGATTTTGACTTGATGGCAAATACTGCACAACCGACTGTGTAGGAATCAACTCTTGCGAGTTCAAAGGCATTTGCTCGAGTGTTGTTTAAAAGTAATGGAGGCATTCTTTCAGAGACTGCGGGACCAGTAGAAGCGAATCGAATATTTAAGATATCAGGGTTAATGTTATCGTCGTTAATCCTTTTCTTTGCTTTGCTCAGTCCAATGTCGCGAACCTGTTTCCATAGGAAACTGGAAGATCGATCGTTTCTGAATTTCATTTTGTAGTACCTGAGCTTAGCCGATCTTATCAACAATGTGACATCGTTCCTACATTCTTTATATGCATTATGCATTTCCGGGCAACGAAATCTTCTCCATCGTCTGAAATACTTCCAGTAGAATCTGTGAAACAGAAAATTGTATGATGCGTATGATGTATGACAGCTTTGTATGTGTATGAAATGTAAGTGATGTATGATCTGTGAAATAGGCCCCTGGATTGCGTTTTTTCTATTTAACTTTGACAACTTTGACGCGCACTCAAACAAAACTGAATCATCACAAAATTGTCTGCAAATTATTTAAGTGCGAAAACTTCTCTTTCTAGCTGTATTTAGTTTGGTCCAATGGGTCGTAAGCGATTAATTCGATAAAAAAAGAAATAAGTAGAATTTTTTCTCTGCATGTGTTTTGCGTCTGAGATAATGGGTGGTGTCAATAAAAACCGAGAAAAGACTCCGAGTAAGAACACAAGAGTCGAGTATTTTAAATTTCTTCGAAGTAGGCACCCTTCCTTCAGTTGAAGTTAGAAAACTAGAGTTTTTGGTGTTTAAGGGCGAGTGCAAAGTCGGGTAAAGGTGGGTGCAGAGTATATGCCATAATGTTGATAAACATTCAAACGCGAAAAACAAAGAATTATTATTCATGTCCTTTCGGGGACACAGGGGATAATTTCAAGAACGTGTATAGATTCGAGTTTGATAACATGGAATGGTTAAGTACTCATTTCCTTTCCGATATTCCAGAAAAAAACCGGTGATGGTGCCATACCTTTGATTGTTTGTTGTCTTTTAATGTAATGGAAAGATTGCCCGTCTTATCTTATCAGCTTTTGATTTGACGCAGGCCTTCATGTTATCAATTTTTTATTATTTACGAGATGTTCAAATTAAAGCCATGATTTTTTTATTTCTTCTTCCATAGCTTTCAACGCAGATTTCTTTTCATGTCTAGAGTTTGGCTTTTTTTTCTGCATTGCAAGCACTTGATGAAATCGTCATCGTCCATTCCAGATTTCCTTTTAATTTTAAGGATTAAGGTTAAATTCATCAAAGTATTCCTCTTCCGAAGCAGTTTTTTCCATTATTTTAAATTGTTTTCACTTTTTTCTCTCTTGAAGTCACCTCCTATGCACACTGAACTTCCACAAGTGAGATCTCCATTCATTCCATCGTTATCACACCAAAACGGAGGAAAGACTCAGCTGTCAAAATATCTGAGGGTATTTGTTAAACTTAACGAAATAAATTTTTATTCACACCAGATGGAGCATTTACTCCAAAATGCTAAGGAAATGCTCACACTCAGTTTTTTATTCACACCGCCCAATAGATGAAGTTTAAGTTCAAATAAAAAAAAATGATTTGAAGCCAAACTCAAATCATCTATTATCTCTAGACAGAAATCCTATTTAAGCATTGTCCGAGACTCGAGGAGGTGGATGCCGTGAATTATGAAAGTTGGCTGATTGGGGGATCGAATCTGGTACCCCTGACGTGAAGTTGTCGCACCAAACCCCAACGCGTCAGCGACCACAGTCTGGGAAGTCAAATTAGAGTCCAATTAGCCGTATCGGAGACATCCACAAACATCCAAGGTACAAACGTCAACTCGATTTCGAAACGCTTACCTCGCCCTGGGTCTGCTAGCTGTCGCCTACCTTATGGAATCGCATTCAATGAATGCTTCGGGAGTCGACCATTGAAGTAAAGCCCTTTTTGTAGGAAGAAGCAGCTGCTCGCAAACTGTCTTGTTCCTCACTCCCTTGCACAGGGAGTAACACCCACCGAAGAAATATCATCTTGGCACTTTGTATTCGCATTTTTATTATTTCGGTCATAATCAAATATATGACCATAGGTGAGAGTGGGTAGAATGCATTTAACAGGCGGTCTGGAAATAACCATTACCTCTGATTTGTCCACATACGGCCACAAACCTATCGAGCTCTCGCTGGAGTGGGTGTACGGATAACTACATATGTAAGTTACCTGCCACTCTCCTGATGTGGAACATTCCTTGCCTCGGCAGCGCTGCAACATCCAATCCAAATAATATAATAATATATGGGTGGCGCTACAGTCCGAGGCGGACCTGGGCCTAGCTTCTCAGCAACCACTCGTGTTGTGCGTGCTATTGTTCTTTCATGAGTGGAAGGGACCTACAGTTTAATGCCGACTCCGAACGGAGAAGTTGAATAGGGAATAGTCTTTGAGGATTGTCAGTGACTCGAAAGAGGTGGAGCCGTGAATTATGATAGGTGGTAAATTCGGGTATCGAAACTGGCAACCTCTGCGTAGGAGTCGACGCACTTACCCACTACGCCACGGCGAGCACAAATCCAATCCATATGGAAAATGAAAAAATGAGTTGGCAAGACCCGCCCTTGGCAAAGTCAAACGCCCACTGTAAAAGGTGTTGGCTTAGCACTGTTACGCCAAACACAGCTTCTGCATTTCGTGTGTAGAGACTGAATGAAACCCCCAAAAGAGGACCCTCAATCCCATACTCCTTTAGAACATTCCAAAGTTTACCTCGAGGAACTGGGTCATATGTCTTCTCCACATCTCTTCATTCGCAAGCCTTCTCAAATACCATTGTTTGAGTAAAAAGTTGGTCCGTTGTACTTCTGGCGGGACGAAAGCCGCACTGTTCATCCCCCGTTCTGGGCTCGACCATAGCTCTAGGACGCCCTTCCAACACCTTAGTGCTGACTTCCCCGGGGAGACTGCAATGAGGTATACCGCTGTAGTTGGACTAGTCTCTTCTGTCAACCTTCTAAAAAAGAGGGACAACCACCGCAGTTTGCCAATCGTCAGGTGTCACCGCGTTTCCAGGCCACCTTAATATGACACTATGGAACAATAAATCTCCCTCTTCACCCATTTCCTTAAGCATTTCTGGCCGGATTGCATCAATACCGGTGGAATTGCCAACTTTTAGCTATTCAAACGCCAAAATGACTTCCTCCACCCTTGGATTATTCTCCCCCTACTCAAGACTATGGATCTGCCATCCTCAGTGCCCTGTTCGGGATTGAGCAGCTCTGAAAGGTGCTCGATCCATCTGCGCAAGATGTCCACCTCATTGGAAAGCTAGCCAACATCTTTTTCGCAGATAAATGGTCGCTTTTCAACTTCTCACTAATGTCCTTCCAAGACTGTTCTTTAGCTGCTCGCATAGCCAATTTCGAAGTTCTTGGCGCATTGGTGTGCTGGTCCCGAGAAGCAGAGTCCCCCAAGAAATGAGAATCTAGTCTCTCTAAGTCTTCTCCTCTCTGATGGCTTTTTGAACTCGCGGTGTTATTTTCTTATCAACGGCCGCCGCTCTTAACCGCTTCAATCCACAATCATCGCGTGTAGATAATGACAGCTGCTGAAAACGATCGTCATTCAATGGAACAGAAGAAATTCGGTGAAATCTTTCAGATAAGTGTGTTTTCAAAATATAGCCACAACTCACAATTCTGTAGTTGCCCCCGTATGCGTGTACCCATTTTTATTTTCCGTCTTGACAGAAGAGGAACTTTATCAGTGCGGTTAAGCGCACGCACGCACCACCAGGTGATGATCAGTTAACCGTTCAGGCCTTCTCATCACACGAACGTCACAAACCGTCCGTTTCACCCAAGATTGTACTAAAACGAGATGTACAATGAAACTTCTCTAAAGCGGACAGGAGTGATACCATCGTGACTGTCCGTAATATAGAGGTGTCCAATCTGAAGGGGTTAAAGTCTTCATGCCGCGATAGTGACGAATTGTCTGTAAAGAGAGAAGTCTTTCATTGAGGGGTGTCGGTAAAGAGGAGTTTCCCAGTACCAACCATTTCTGTTGAAGGCTCTGTCGGAGGATTTTTGGATGCCATCGGACTGTTGCCAATCTCTATTATTTCTTCGCATTCATTTAATATGATTCATTTAATAAGACACAATCAGTGGCTATATTCTGCTAATAAACTTTTCCTCATTCCAGGTCATTCACCGTACGTACACCAACTTCAAGGGCAATGAGCTCCACCATAGCGGCTGGAACGCATGCTCCAGCTGCCACTTTGTCGACGAGAACGCCAAGGTGATCCCAAAGCGTAGCAAAATGGTACTACCCTGTTTGACCTCGGACAATATCTACGTGATCGACGTCGAGACCGATCCGCGGAAGCCAAAAATCTTCAAAGAGATCAGCGGTGAGATCCTCAGGAAGCACAACGTCACAGGTCCGCACACATCGCATTGCTTGGCCAACGGCAACATCATGATCTCCACAATGGGCGACAGAGACGCCAACGCAAAGGGCGACTTCATTCTGTTTGATTCCGAGTTCAACTGCCTGGGAACATGGACCAAAGGCGATCGCAAAGCTATTTGTGGCTACGATTTCTGGTATCAGCCGTACTTTGACACGATGGTCTCAACGGAATGGGGCGCTCCAAAGCTGTGGCGTCGGTAAGATGTGATGTGCTTCGATTGTGATTGCGTTAATTCAAGAACAACATTTTCAGCGGCTGGAAAGAGAGCGACATTGAGGACTGGTCTCAATATGGGCGACGGTTAAACTTCTACAAATGGTCAACGCAGACCCTTCTGCAGACCATTGACTTGGGTGAAGTGGGAGCAACTCCGCTGGAAGTGCGGTTCCTGCACGATCCCAAGGAGCCGCAGGGATACGTTGGCTGCTGTCTAAACTCTAAAGTGTTTCATTTCAAGAAGAAGGAAGAATCAGACGAATTCGTGACCAAGCTGGTCATTGACATCCCGCAGAAGAGAGTCGAGGGTTTTGCCTCCGAATATACGGGCGGTATGATGTCGGACATCCTGCTGTCACTTGACGATCGATTCCTGTACGTCAACAACTGGCTGCACGGTGATGTTCGTCAGTACGATGTCACTGATCGGGAGAATCCGAAATTGGTCGGCCAAGTCTTCCTCGGCGGGATGTTGTGTAGCGACTCAAAGATTAAAGTCCTCGAAGACAAGGAATTGACGGTTTGTTGAACTGTGCAGTCGCTTCTGGTACTCACATACTTGTTGCTTTTCAGGAACAACCTGCACCACGCTACATCAAGGGTCGCCGCCTAGAGGGAGGCCCCCAGATGATGCAGCTGTCGCTTGATGGAAAACGCCTGTACGTCTCAACATCACTCTGTTCCCCGTGGGATAAGCAGGTACGACATGTCCGTGTAAACCTCCGTTAAATCGATCTAATCACATCCCCTCGTTCCAGTTCTATCCCTCGATGGTGGCTGCAGGAGGCACCATAACTCAGCTGGACATCGATCCCGTCAACGGCGGCATGAAGGTGAACGAGAACTTCTTAGTGGACTTTGCCAACGAACCCTTCGGTCCCACACTCCCACATGAGATACGCTACCCCGGAGGCGACTGCACCTCTGACATTTGGCTGGTCAACGACGAGGAGTAGCCACATCCTGAGCAGAATAACCTCATAACTAGTTTTTGTACACAATAAAGAAGCACAAGCAACCTATCCAATTCTCTCTGACCACGGCAGACCCATAAATTCATTACTTCCACACACACGCGCTCGAATCGCACCACGCCAGAAAGGCTTTCCAAAGAGTTCCGGCAACTGGATGCCCCCTAATTTAATATCATTAACAGAGCAATATAACAGAGGTACCAAAACGGAAATTACAGTCGAATGGCGCATTCCCACTCGTAGGCCAAGTCCGGCATTCATTCAAACGCTTGCCGGATATTGTCTAATTTACTTTCACATGGACCATAGTCCCTGCATAATGGGCTCTCCGTACACTGCCTACATTCCTTCATCGAGGGTTCGTATTTACGGGAGAATTTATGACAGATTTTCGATCCCAGAGCTGCACTGCGTTCAGCTTTCAAAACAGCATTGCCATTTAGGGGTGCATCAATACGGATTCCACTCCTCTGTGCAGGGCTCATAAATGCAGTGACCAAGCCTGCTCTATCTTCGATATGCGGTGACCGCACAGTTCAGTGAGCTGAGCGAATTCCAAATGAGTGCATTCTTGGTTCGATTTTTGGACGAAGTCGTAGATTCATCATTCCGCATCCATTCAATTGGATGGCTTTTAGAGAGAGCTTCGCTGCAGTACATTTGATTAAACACGCTTACACCGAGTTGAATCCGAAGAGGAGTGCGGATTGATTTGTGTTGTGTGGAGTGCATGTAAATTCCAGTTCTCAGAGTGGTTCCTCAGCTCACATCGAGACTTTCAGCAGGAATCGATGCGAAATAAATCAGATGAAAGGAGTCATGTATGTACAGTGAAACCCGAATAATTGGACCACCAAAAAAGGTCCGATTAGGAGGTGGTCCCATTATAGAGGTTCCTTTTTAATTGGACCAGTCGACAAAGTTTTTCAGCCTGTATATATGGCCGCTAAGAGTAATTTCGAAATATGTATTTATGTACATAAAAAATCGAATGCCGAAATGCCAGTACGCTGAATGAATTCAAAACTTGCAGTGATGGCGTAGCAATCGATGGGTAATTGGCCAGGAAATAATTCCGTTCTAATTTCTTTCCACTGTGTATATCGAGTGGTTCATGTTCACTCCAGTTAAATAAATCTGGTGTGGCAGAATGACGTACATAAGATATCTGAGCATACTGAGCGTATTATTCATGCATATGTCACAATTTTTTGCATTCTGCCGACATCCTAAACGTTCCTGTCAGCATCAATAGCATGATATATTCCTTGGAACGGAATGTCAATCGCTCAGTTTGAACTTTGAGTTTGACATTTGCCAATGCACTGCGCACTGGAATCATATATGAATGTATCAGACATCTGTCAATTCTTATAAAATTCACAATACTATAAAACCTGAAAAAATGAATGAAATCGAGAAAGTCATTCTCAAGTTATAGCGTAACCAAGGCAACTATATAAACTGATAGAAAATAGTATTCGGTATAAGAGAATAGTCGCCTTTAAGGCCCAAACCCATAGAATGAGATGCGTGCGTTGCGTCATGTCAAAAAATTAACAACTCATAAGGCCTTTTGAAAGGGAGAAAGACAGCAAATACAGCCTACAAGTAAAATTCACCACGACGGATGGAATCAGAAATGAAGTATTACAGAGATACCCTACTTCTACCTCTCTTGCCCCTTAAGCTTTTTGACAACTGTTTTATTTTTATAACGTTTTCTTAAACCAAATTGATCAGTCAGAGTACGGCATTTACGTTATTACGTGAATAACCGTCAAAAATTCATGAATATCTGTCAAAAAAGCACTGAAATTCGTTGCTGGACTAGGGGCAATCAGCTGTGAAGTCGACTATCTCTGTAATACTTCATTTCTGGATGCAATTGAGCAACTTTTAACATTCTGTGCAATTGACAGATGTTTCCATGGAAATTCATTCGTGATTGTTTTTACAATATTTTATATATAAAAAAATACTTTTTGTTTTATTTACAATTATTTTTGAATAATTCCTAATAAATCAGGAATTTCTTAGATTTTTGCCAGATTGGCACCTCTTCGCAATCCGGCGACTACGATTTTTGTGGTTGCCAAACTCAATGCACGTTTAACGAATCTTTAAACGTGGATAAAATCCAAACAGCCCAACCGATTTAATATTTTATTGTTCATTTAAAGCTACCATTTTGCTTGGGTTGGGACGAGTTGGGACATACGTATGTACCACTCAATGTTCGAAACGTGCCACCTTTTTTTTTGCTAGAAATGTGCAAATTATACGTCATTTTAACAGATACATACAGAAACACAAAATCATTGATGTATGTTCGCTGACTGTATTCCATGTCGAAAGGGTTAAGTCCATTTTCTCAAGCTACCACAAGCTTAGATATTCATCACAGACAAAAATAACAACACTTAAACAACTCAACTTTTTGATGGACAAAAGTATTGAACATGAGCTAAGAATTCTTATATTCAACAACTTTCGTTTGTTTTCCTTTTTGCTTGATAACAGCTTTGCAATCGTTTATTATTGGAATCTCTCAGAAGTTTTATGTGTCCGATACTAAGTATCATTAATGTAGAATCCACCACCGTTTTGTAAAATTTGTAAGCGTCTACCCAAAATATACCATAAGAGTACGATGGGATTGTTATCAGGGTTTCGGAATTTATATCTGCGTTCTGTGTCTTCAATATGCACTCAAATAGCTAATACTTATGTACATCAGTGTATTTTTGTTACATTTGTTTCAAAAAGACAGCCTCTAGATAAATTCACGATTCCGCGAGATTTGGATAAACTTTTTCGGATAATGGCCACTCCCACCGAGCATAGAATCATTTCAAATATCATTATTTCTCAATTTTGAAGTGGTCGCAAGTGGAAGCTGTTTGTTAACATGTATTCATATTTTTGAGAACACCAGGAAAATGAGAAAGAGAGCATCAAAATAAACTGAAATTCGGTTTAATAACCTCTCACGGGCGGATGAACTCAAAGCTTGTACACATTTGATGAAGCCTCCCAGTTTTGTTCGGTGGGAACATGACATTCGCAAACCAAATCTGTAATATTTTTCTCAGTCGCAGCTTTGTCCTTGATACTTGTCAACATTTTTCGAAAAAGGTGACATTTCATCTAAATCATTGTATGCATTGTATGAAATTCCTTCAAAATGTTTAGATCCAAAAAGGCCCTATTGTATGAGAATTTCTCCCTGGAATGAAAAAGTATCAGAAGGCGCTGAATGAATGTTCAGATGAACTTTTACTGAAATCTCAATCTGCCGTTTTCACCGAGTTTGAAGTGGTTTCGCTCTCAATTTCCCAGTCATTCCCTCTCAATGTATAAGTGAACGCCAAAACAAATGTCACTCGTTCTCAATTTTAAAATGGCAGCTAGAACAGCTGTCTGTTGATAGGAATAGTAGTGTTAGAACGCCAGCAGATACATTAGAAGAGATAGAAGGAGAAAATTGTCACCAAAATAAACTGAAGTTCACACTGTAGGCTTGTTCGGTTTGACAACCTCTCATGGACGGATTAATTCAACGGGGCTGCAACAAGGTCAGAAACGACGAGGTTTGCAGACTCAAAATGTATGGTTGGACCTAGTAGGTTTGGAGAAAATTACCGAAACCCCGCGGTTTCGTTTGGTGAAAACGTGGTATTATTTCCTCAGACACCCACATTTTTTCCAACACTATTTTTTTTTAACCACACACATTGGGAAATCCTTAAATAAAACAATAGTAACTGATGTTTTAACTTTGACGGTACCACCAATTTGGAAAACAATAACGAAATTTCATACGTAGATACATTTATTATTTCGTTTAAGAGCCGTCCCGATTATAGAGGGAAAATTGTATGAAAAATAGGATGGACAGCAGGTTTCACCGAACATAGTTAGAAGTTCCATTTAAAGTAGCTGAAAATGGAGAATTCTGCTTCCGATATGTATTAACAGTATAAAATAAATTTTGATAGGCATGGGTACAAGGCAAGGGCGTAGGCAAAGTTGAGTTTAAGATAAGGCAGCAAAAATCACAGATCTGGTGAATTGATTTTGAAAAGCACATATCTGAAGGGCCTGAACGAATTCCAATTGTTCAATCGTATGTAGAGAATGAACTGAACTCGAAACAGGTGGCATTGCCTCTGCAAGCGATGTTTGTGGACTGAAGCGGTTAAGAGCGGAGGCCGTTGATAAGAAAATAACACCGCGAGTTCAAGAAGCCATCAGAGAGAAGAAGACTTAGAGAGACTAG